>VZRH01006604.1:1203867-1434834 GCA_013397555.1 Urocynchramus pylzowi
AAGAGGGGCTGCCGACCCCCGAACGGGGTTCTGCCGCCCGTCATCCCCCGGCTCACCGTCACCGCCGAGGAGAGCGAGGAGGCGCAGGGCAGCCCCCAGGCGCGGCCGCCGCGGCCGGAGGGCGGCGGGCTGAGGACGGGCAGCTCGCTGCACCTGCAGTCCCGCAGGCTGTCCAACTCCTCGGTCTCCTCCACCGGCTCCTCGTCCCTCCTGGAGGACTCGGAGGACGACGTGCTGAGCGACACGGAGTGTAGGAGCCAGGGCATCGTGCATTTGGAGCACGGCGAGGACACCAGCCAGGTAGGGGCGCGGGGTGAGCGGTTCGCCCGGGACGCGCTGCCCCCTGGCCGGGCAGCCGGGCGCCTCCCGGGCTCCTCGGGGGCCGACAGATGCTCCCGCTTGGAGTGAGGTTTCCGTGACCCGACTCCAGGAAAGCTCCGGGAAACTCCTGTCCTGGGCCGGCAGCAGAGCGCTGCGGTGCACAGGCTGCTGCGCCTGTTGGAAAAGCGCTTCTGCACGTGGGCTCCTCAAAAACCCGGCCAGGTGTGCGCCGTTTCTTTCTGCTGTGGAGTTATACATTACGTCCCAAGAATATGGGGAGATGTTTTTTGATCATAAGTGGGTTGTTTTTTTTCTTTTTTCCAGTCTCCTGGGTCAGATGCTCAAAATAAAAAACTTCCAGGCGTTTCCCAGCAGGTATTTTTTGTCTCTTCCAGTCCTGGAGTCTGTGGTTGTCAATTTTTGAACCACTTCTTGCTGTGAGCATGACAGGAGATGGGGAGGAGCTTGGAATGGATAGAATGCATGCTTTTGTCCATTCTGGCAGCAACGCATTCTTTTCAGTAAATCCCCTCTGTAATTTGGCAGCTTTCATCCATGAAGTGCACTTTTAAAGGCATATAGTTAGTTGCTTTTTCATGGTCTTTGATTTGCCTGACTCCATATAGCGTGCTTCTCAGGCTTTTGTACCTGAAAAATGTAGCTTTAGTGAATTCCCCCTCCCACCTTCATTGACACTGCTGCTCAAATTGTTGTTCTACTGCCAACTCATTGGTGCTGAATTGTTTTCAAGCAGAACATATGCTTTGATAAAAAAGGTATAATGAAGAAGTAATGCAACTTGTAGGTGATACCTCCAGCTGGACTTTTCTCATGGTAATTGTGGGTTTACTACTTTAGAGGACACATAGTACAGGAACTAAAATGCTGTGCACAATATTGGTTTTGTTTGCATCAACTTGTGGCCTGATTTTGGAAGAGAAAAAAAGGGTTTTGTACTTTGTCATTTTGAGTATAAAGAAACCTGTAATAATAATACTTAGTTTGTACTTTTGATTCTGGGGTAGAATCTGGTTTGCACAAGAAAAAAAATTACTGTTGTTTTGCTTTCTTTTCTAAAAGACATGCTATGCAATTTTGTGAAAGTAGCAGGAGAACAGAAATTAAAGGTAATAAAAGGCCATAGGATTATTTGACTCGATATCCCTGCTATGGCAGTATGTGTGGAGCAAGAATTAAGTGATGATGCTTCAGCAGTAAGAGAACTCTGAGATGGCATCGTGGCAGCTGGTTAAACTATCTGTGAATACAGACTGAAGCAAAACTGATTCTTCAGATGAGAAGCTGTGCTACCTCAAAGCTTATGCTTCTGCATCCCTGAAGTCATTGGTACTGAATGCAATATTGAGACCTAAATGATTGGGGCTGTTTCCTTCCCTGTAGTCTGACATGCATGTGTCATGTGAGTGCTAGTACTTTCTTTTAGGAAGTCTTTATAGTCACCTTTTAATTACAAGAAAATAAAATATTGAAAGAAGATCTCTAACATTGATTTATAGACAAACTAAGAATATCCATTTTATAAATGTTTTAAATTCTGAGAGCCCATCCTTAGGTTGGGATGATCCATTGGTTCAATTAGGTGTGTGGGAAAATGAGAACTTCGATAGTACTATAATAATTCCGTTTTTGAAAAAGTTTTTGCAGTTTTCCAAAGTTTAGTGCAGCTGCAGGACTGTTTAATGCCTCCTTGGCAAAGTAAGTATTCCCTCAACTCAGGTGAAATACTTGATGTTTCAAAAAGCTGAGTTATGTTTCCATACCTGCTGTGTAGGGGAAGGTGGGGCAAACTGCACCCAGGCGCTTGTATTCTGGCTGATTTTCTTTATCCCATTATCCCTTCCATGGCAAGTCGTCAAACCAGAGCAGGGACTGGTACCTGGGACTCTACAGCAGCAGAACTTCATGGCACTACCTAATAAATTAAATGGGCTCACCTACTCAGTGACTGCTTACATGGCTCATCCCTCCCTTCCTTGCTGCATTACCCACCAAGAGCTCGAATCCCAGCAGTCTGCCATTTCTCCTGTGGTCAGGTGCACTGCCCTTCATCTCAGGTGGCCACACTGTTTGCTCACCAGTACCTGGAGGCATCCAGGACAGTTCTTGTGATTGATGTCTTTTGGTACTGCACAATGCTGTCCAGTCATTTCTTCAGCAAAACAGTGACCTCATACTGTGCCAAAGTTGGAGCCTATGCTTTGAACCTCTGGGAGTTCAACTTTACAGGATGTGTCCTTTCAACTTGTAAATCTTGAGGCAGGCTGAATGTTTATTTTAGAATGGAAGGCTTTGGGTTCAAGGCATGCACATGCAACTGAAAATAACTACAAATTTTAGGATAACCTGTGGAATGGTTTTATATTTTGAAGATTTTATTTAGAGGCAATTTGGAACATTTTGGTTATATTTATTGTTTTCAGTGTATTTTAATAGGTGAAGGCTTGTTCTAAGAGTGGAACACTAAGCATAGAGACTTTGCTGAAGGAAACTGGAATCAGAGGTGGGCCAAAGTTACTGTTTCCTAATTCATGGGAAATTTTGACATTTTAAAATTTCTCTTGTATTGGGGAATTCCCTGAGACTTTTCTCTGGAAATGGTAGAAGTTAATTTGGAGCCAGGCGCCTTATGATTAAGCTCAGACCAGTGCTCAGAGAACTGCTGGGTTGTCAAGCCTACCAGGCTTCCCAGTGCCTACCAGGGACCTTGGAAACTTGCCCAGGTCTTCAACTGTGGGAGTAGAAGTTCTGATAATGTTCCTGTTATCAAAGCTTCAAGGCTTCCATCTGGAGACCCAGGAACTTGAGACCTGAGCTGAAGAAGGCCCTCCCAGGCCTCTCTACTGTTGATCTGGAGATCAAGACCCAGCTGAGTCTGAAATATTGTGGGCTCTCAAGCTACCTGTGTGTGAGATGGGAAGCTCAGGAGCCTCTGTGTCCAGGCTTTGCTGCCCTGGAGTTCTCAGGCCTTAAATCCCAGGATGGTATGCATGGGAGCGCTGTCTCTGACTGTATTCCTTGGAGGAAAGTTCTTCTTGGTAGTTCACTTGGCAAACAACTTCCCAAGAGGATGAGTGATTCAGTTAAGTGTTTCAGAGAGCATTTGGGGTTGAATGGATTGACACATCATGACGATGTTAAATTTTTGTTTCTTCTTGAGCACAGTACGTGGGCATCTCCCTGGAGCGTTAGGGCCCGTGAGGGGGCCGTGAATCCCTTGGGGCCGATGGGACGGTTCGCATCTGGGCAGGCCCACCTCTGAGAGCAGCTCAGTGGGTGGTGTTCCAGTTTCTCTGCACAAGTTATTCATGCCATCTTGCAGTAATTAGCAGAGGCTTTGAAATTGGGCAGTCCTGGCTTTCCTGAAAGAAGACCCTTCCAACAGTGAAGGGATGGAAGTACGAGGGAAGCCTATTCTGCTGCTGCCCAGTTTGTTCAACTTGGGGTTTGTGAAGACGAACGGTGCAAAGCTGTGCTAATGGAAACTGCATAATGCCACATTTGGAGCTTTGTAACTCTTGGCAGTAACTTTAAGGAAGAAATATTGATTATTTTTTAAATAGCTGACTGACAGAATAGATTTTACCCTATGGCAAAAGCTAACATTCCTGCATTTAAATGGAAGCATACTTTTGTAGCCTTGCTTCATGCCATTGGGAGGTGTACATACACAGCTGAATCTTGCAGTGAAATCACCAGTGGTGCCTTTATAGTAATGGAGAGGATACAAGCATTATGTGTTTTTGTCTTCATTCTGTGAATGAGCAGTTTTAAGAAGTACAAAGTCTGGTTAGCACCTTCTTTGTTGGGACAGAGGCTTTAAAGAGTGGTTTTCACAGAGAATGTTCTCTTTATAGGAGAATGTTATTTACTAGATAGAAGCATGCCAAATAAATCTACTCATTTTCATAGCTGTGACCTGTCATTCCAAATTCCTAGAACCGTAACCATGAGAACAGCTGACAGTTTGCTAGAGAAAAAGCAGTTCAGTTCTTGCCTGCAATGATACCAGTGCAGAAACTTTGGGGGATATTTATTAGTGAAGTGCATTTGGTTTGGTTTCACTGATCTTAATTTTATTTTTCATAACATCAAGTATCTTAAAATGGACAAATGTATAAAAAAGGCACATACAATACCTAACTAACTAAATAAATTAATAAATACAGGATGAAAGTTTTAACTACTTTGGCTCAGGGGTGGGTTACATAAGCTAATGCAGTAGAATATAATTGTTATTTTTAAATGAAGAATAGGAATGATGGGATGACATAAGTAAGACTGTTAATGGGATTTTAGCCTACTCTCCAAAGGAAAGAAAGCTTGTGTAATCACTCTGTCAATTCAATTTCAACTGCTTTAGTAGGTTTCAGCCAAATTTGGCAGTGGCATAGACATCTCAAAGTTTCTTGAAGAGCTCTTTAAAGTTTCACAAAGGTCAGACTGGGTGGAAGAGAGGAAACCAAAATAAGTGCATACTTTTTCTTGTCTGGGAAGAAGGTTCCAGAGGAGATAGCTGTCTTCTGTTTCACTTGTTGACTTGCAAATTGCCACGTGCATACTGGCTAGTCCATAGGTGCTTCCATGCTGGATCCAGCTGCAGTAGGTGGTGTCTCCTCTCCTGAGGGTAATTAGGAGAAGATGTGGGAGGGATCATACACTGCTGTGGGCTGGTGAGGTTAGGGAATGTGGAAGGTGCTAGTTGAGGCACAGGGGTGAAAGGGAGGAAGTTATGAGGAGGTGTGGACATGTTAGGGAGGTTGGAGGGCTTCTGGAACAAGTTTATAGAGGACAGTGACAAGCTATAGATACTCTGATAAGGGTGCAGGACAGTAGATACCAGTCAAGTAGAAACTAAGCTTCTCTAGTGTTCAGCTCACAAAACAGCTGCTTTTGATGGAATACATTTAATGCTGCTAAAAACATGCATATTTATAATGACAGTCCCAAATACTGAAATCTTCCTGTTGTATACTGAACAAATTTGAGGCAAACAGCAGTAATGTTCTATATTTGCACAGTACTTGGAACAAAACTCTGAACTGAGAGCCATCCCTCAGTCTGAGGATGAATTCTTCACCACTGTACATTGCAGTGGTGGAGTATATCAAACCATCAGCAGTATCAGGTCTAATGGTGACTTTCTATTAGTAGTGTGGATTCTTATCTGTAAGGAAATGGCTTAGCTGTTTCCAAATCAGGTGAGAGAGAGGCAATTAAATGCCTTATGAGATAAGAGTTTCTAATCCTGGATATATCTGAAATGTTGATTTAGACGTTACAGGATTCTTCTCTTCTGAATCAATTTTGCTCTGATAGTTTTCATTTTTCCTATGTTAAAGAACATGTTGTTTGGGCATAAAGTTGAAAGAACTCTCTGATAACTTTTTCATTATGGACCTGCTGTGTCGGGTGTGTTGTAGAAGTTTCTCTGTATGTCCGCTTGTATAGTTCAAACCTCCTTACAATGCTTGTTTCAGCTGGAAAGGTGAGAAAAAAGTAACAGCAACTCCTCATCACTGGGTGATGCATATTTAAAGAGGTCATAACTAAGTGTATTTTTCTTGAGCTATCATTGACTCAGCATATTTAAAGAGGTCATACCTAAGTGTATTTTTCTTGAGCTATCATTGACTCAGCAGATTTATTTGTGAAAACCTATTCCAGTCTTAAAAGGAATGAGGGTAGTGGTTGGAGGAACATTTTGGAAATGTTGCATGTCTGTATATTTTTGGGTTCTGACACTATTACCCTGTTAGTTTGGTTTGATTAGAGTGAATATTTTTTAACTGGTTTATTTGATTACCATGTGTAATTAGTGTGGTAGATAACATATTCAAAAATTACCTCAACTCACACCTAAAGTTTATTATAAATGGAATGTGTTAAAGTGGATCGGTTTGATTAAATGCTCACAATGTGATGCAATTTAATGTTGGAAGCTGAGAATGCACATTGTATTTATGTGGTAAATAGCTGTTTTGCTTAGCAGTGGCTGAAAAAAGCTAAGGATCATCATACAGCATTTTGTAGTGATTATCGATAAAATGTGGTGGTAGAAAAAGTAATGTTAACCTTAGACATCTTGGAAGGAAAAGGTGATCTTATGTTAGATCAGCAGTCAAGTCTACCTCTCTTCTTCCTTCACAGTCAGAGTAGTTCTTGCAGTGAAAGGGGGCTGAGGCAGAGCAAATTGGCTTGTCAGTCCATGTTAATTTGGATCTTGCATAGCACAGGTTTAAATGGAATTTTTAAGTGCTCTTCTCTACCAACAGAGGTTCATCTCAAAAGCACACAAATTAGGTAAGATGGCATTGTCTGTCCAAAGCATAGCATACCTGGGGAAAAATATAATAAAAAAAGGAGGGGAATGGGAGCAGGTGTTAGTGTCCATCAACTCCTTCTGAATAAAAGTATAGGGAACAGGGAGAGGTTACCTGTTCATCCAATGTCAGGCTAGCAAATAGCCTGACACTGGATGAGCAGTGTGGTGGTGGTGTTTCCAATGGTGGTGTATTGGTGTATTGCTTCCAGTATCTTACTGATTCATTCCTGTCAGTAATGGAGAATCCTTTCTGGGATAACACATAACCAGCAGCATTTGAGTGGATTTTTGTACTGATGAATGATGAGCTTCTCACAAGGGATGAAATCTTTTATGTTCTAAAACATGTAGGTGTGAGACAGATTCTATAGAAACCTACCCTGAACCCATCAGGCCTGGCTATTGTTGCTTGTTAGCAAATCTTCTATTCCTTGGCAAGCTTGGGAAGAAGTCAGCCAAAGGCAAATCGACAGCTCATTTGAAGCAGTGATCATAGACTTGACATGATCCAGATTTAGAGCCTGGGACAGACTCTCCAAGCCAGTTGGTGACCAGAACAAGCATAACACAGACACTGCTTTGTGGGAGCTTGGCATTAACCCAGAATCCAGGAGCACTCTGTATTTACAGCGTGAAATATCCAAGTAAGGTGACGCAGTGATGCAAACACTTCAAACTGTTTGCCTCAGCCCACTATTACCACGTTTATTTTACTCACATTCAACTTCAGTCTGCTGTTCTTACTCAGCTCTCTGACCTCATCTGTATGTGAGCTGCGTTCTAACAGAGGTGTGGTTACAGGTGATAAAGAATTTGTATAGAAACTTGTTTAGTCTATTGGTCATTGGTACTGAAATGTGTCTGATTCATCCAGAGGACTAACAGGAAGCTGGGATGTTGCAGAGCTGTATGAGTTAGTTAGTGGGAATGGCACACTTCACTTGCTTCATACAACTTTGTGCATACTTCATACAACTTTCATGTGATAAGAATAATGTCTCTTGATGAATTGCATTGAACATTGCATAGAGAGAGGTCGTTGTTTTCAGTGATGGTAGAAAATCATCATTTATTATCAATGTAACTGATTTTGTCTCCTGGTCTCTGCCACATCCCATCATAAAGTGATCCAGTCTTAATTACAGCTGCATTCACTACTCTGAGCTGCTACAGAGAACAGAGCTTTCTTTGTGTCTCAGCTCTTTTCAAGCAGCTCCATGTAGCTGAGAACACTGCAGCAGTTCTTTCTAGTGATGTTCACTCAAGACAGCACTATTTTCTGTGCTCTACTTCGTTTGCTTCCTGTGGAGTGCTGAATCAAATGCAGGCTTCTACTTCTCACCTTTGAGGTGCTGGTGCTAGTCGAAGTCTGTGTGTTGTGGGCACACAAGAGATCGACGGAGCTCAGCTGTGAGGGATGTGTTCAGCCATCCCACTCCAGGCACTGGAGGTGAGCTTGAGGAGGCTCAGCTGTGCAGGAGGCAGCTGTGAATTGGGTTTTCCCATACAAGAAGGCATCTCCCACCAACACCAGCCAGTGCTGGCTCACTCTGCAGCACATACTTTGGAAATGGAGGGAGCATAGTTGCCATATGTCAAGACCTTCCACTACTGGAACCTCTTTAAGTGCTCTGAAATCACCACCTCTGCTGAAAAATCTTCCAAGATCCTCCGAGCATGTGGCACAGGTAGTGGTACTGTCACGTGCTTTCAAATGACCAGTCTTATGGGTACACACATTGTAAAGGGTAGCTGCAAGATTCTAATGCAGGCTACTCAAGAGCAAAACGTTGGAGATGAGGGAGGTAAGAGGGTTGTCATAGCTTCTCGTTATTTACCATCAGACAGAATGGGAGTGACTGACTGGATTGGGAAGGCTACTGGAAATGTGAGGGGAAGAGCAAAACTTAATAGGCAAGCAGATTATTGCTTTAAAACTCAAGGAAAATACATTCTCAAGAAAAAGCAGGCGAACATGTGACAACTATATTAAGAAATCATCAGTCAAACATTGAAAGTATATGTAATGAAAGAACTCACGTGCCTGCAGTGTGGGTATGTTATAGTTCTACTGTCTTTCGTTACAAGTAGGCGTAGCACTTGATGCACAGAATTCATGACTTTCAACAGTTCTATATTTTCAGTCAACTCGAAGGATAAGTTACAGTTCCACAGTGACTGATGACATGTATGGCAGAACCTCTGTTTATTCACAGATAGCTCTGCAGCAGATCACAGGAAGGGAAAGGCTGACTTCCCAATTTAACACTGCTGAATGCTGATGTGGAGAGCTGCTGCCTTTCACAGTTTCACAGTCCCTCTTTGCCTGGGAAGAGACTAGGGAAGTTATTTATGGAGACTTTCACTGTGGCAAATAACAGTATTTTTTTCATTCTCCTTTTGACTAACTTGAGAGTGAGCCTTACTAGCAGAAAACACAGAACATTTGTACATGCAGCCAAAGTTAATGGGAGCTGTTCTACAACAGTATTCTACAGTATTGTATAACACTGGGTATTAGGAAAAGCAAAAGTTGACACCTCAGTTTAAGCTTTCAAAATTAGTGTGTACTTTTCACATTAACCTATCTTTCCTTCAGTATTTTTCCCTAAAATATATGAGTAAAACCCTTAATTTAACAGGTTGTGAAAACAAATTCACTAATATTTGGAAAACAGTGTACTGCTGCTGTATCGGTTGTCATTCAGTTTGTACTGAAAACTTCAATTGTGAAAATTTCTAACTTCTGAGTACTCAGTTTTGCATTTAAGGCATTACTGAAGTTCCAGCACAAATGTGATTCTGGATCTGAACACATTCCAGGAGCGGAAGGTGCTGGTATCTGGCAGTGATGTTTCATCCTCCCTCCATTCCCAAAGTGCACGCTGCGGAACGAGGCGGCCCTGCCTGGCCCGGTTAAGGTGCCCATGCTAGAGAGGGCACTCACAGCAGGGCTGCACCTGGAGAGGCTCTTCAGCCACTCTGGTAGGTGCCCTCTGGTGTGGGGCAAACCTGGTTCACAGCTGCCTGGTGCACATCTGAGCCTCCTCAAGCTCCCCTCCTGTGTATGGCTGAACACATCTCTCACAGCTGAGCTACACTGATCCCTTGCGTGTGCTGTGCCAAGCAGTCTCCACAGAAGGTAATTAGATACTAATGAGAGTCTACTGCAAATTAATTTGAGGTTTTTACAATTTGCCAGGCTTTGTCAGGTTGACTTCTGCTCATCCTGTTGCTTACTCCTGCTTTGAAAACACTCCTCTTCCTAGATTTCAGGTTCCTTCCTCAAAATTCAAGTTTAAAAAGCTTTTCAGAGGATTCACTAGAAATTTTGTAGTGGTGTCAATATGAATCTTTTTCTAGCCTTAGAAACAGCTCAACTTTTTGTTGGAGTTGTTCAATCTGAAGCAAACCAAAGACTTTTAGCTCTTTTTTGAGGTGGTTGACTTAGAGCAAATCACCAGAGAATGAAACACATACAAAGAATTCTTGTGCATTGGTGCTTTGCTGGTTGTGCAGGAAATCTAGGTTTTGAGACCCTAGTCTTCTGAAAGAGACAGAGCTAGAGAAGTCTGTATGGCCTTTTTACTCTTCTCCATTGTTGTATGCTTATGTGATGCAACAGAAAGGATAAAAATCTGTGTGAACAGTGTTTTTGCATGCAGATCAGCTGTTATCTTGTGCAGGGTTTGAGTGGGCTGTTGGGTAAGTGCACTTGACCTGAATATTCTAATAACGATAAGCTCTGCTTGGTGTGGGCTCCTTCCTTTGCCACCCATGTAGGGTCTATGGGGATGGCATCACTGACCCCACAAAGGGTCAGCTTTGTTCAGAGGAAAATGTAATCTGAAGAAACTAAGAAACCTTCCTACGCTTCAGCTCTCACTTTTCACAGTGCAAAATGCTGAGTATCAGAATTTTGAGCTGATAATTTGATAGTTTGTATTGTCATGCTCTGTACCATTTAAATAAGGAACTTTTTTGCCTTCTTTGTACCAACCCAGAAGGAGTAAGCAATTAAATTCTGAGGTACTCATTTCAGGACAGATCCTGCCATTCTGTTGAAAAATCTATGAAAGGATTTTAAAGTGGAGACTCCTGACATTCAGGTGCTTTTTCCTATCACTTGCTCATGTTGTCACCAGGACTACTAAAGGCAGTCCATAGAAAATATAATGAAGCCTTATTTTATATGTTAGGAAGAAGTAGGCCTCTAGAGTTCTCTCTGGCCTAGTGGCCTGCCTGGGTTTGGGCACTAATCAGGCCCCTAAGACAGTTTCATGAGCTGTTTTCCCAAAATTTATAGCAAGACCAAAGAAAATTACTTGCTTTCACCAAGAAAGGGAGCAAGTCCTGAGCTCTGTAACAGTCCAGGGATTGTTAATCACTATGCCAACAGTCTCCAAGTCTTTTTCCAGTAGTAGGACTCGCTAATGTCCTGATTATGAATTCTCATTCCAATATTAAAACTGGAGTGGCAGATAATTAATCATCTATCTTCTGTCCCTGTTTATCCCTTGGGATTTTCTGTATCATCTCTAGAAATATGTCCTCTTCCGTTGCTATAGTTCTGTATCTTGATCCTAGTCTGCCTTTTCAGCCCTCTGATTTGACAGGAAACAATCCTATCTGGGACTATAGGATGAATGTAGCTAAGTCACCAATATTCTTTTTGCATTGCATTCTTCAAGAAAAAGAGTAGATGGGCAGCAAAATCAGTCTTGTGTTTTGAAGTAACTTCTCTGCATGGCCTGTTCCCCTGTGTCCAGTGTAGGTCATCACCCACCTGCTGATGACATTTCAAATACCTGTCTTCTCTTTGTTGAGCCCTGGTAAATTGGTATTGGTCACTCTTGGGTTTTGCTACCCATGTCCAGTGTGGCACAGAAGCTGCTGCTTGCTCCATATATCAGGAGGCTCGTGTAGGTGGTTGTAAGATATGGCTTGCAGTTCTGTTGCTAGGAGCCAACAGTATGAAGTTCTTTGAAGTTTTATTGGTTTTTTTTAAATCTCTTTCACCATGAGATAATAAATTTGGTAGATAAATTGTCCTTATAAACTATACTCTGTTTATTTGACTTGAATTTTTAGGTTAGTTTACATCTTAATAATTGGCAATTGATGTTTATGCTTCTACAAAGGTGGGATCTCCAGTATCCTGATGGTGAACACACGTTTACCTTCCGAGCAGAGGAAGCATGCTCCATAAAACACATTTGCTATTGTTCAAACACCCACAACTCTTCAGGAAGACAGATGCCTTGTTTCAGTTTCAGTCTTTAGTTGAGTCACTCGTGCTTATGTAAGGTTTGAATTTGATTCTCTTTCTTAAGGCTGCATTATGGAAATTAAAATCTTAAATAACCCCTTGTCTCTGGGGCTAGCTGCTACTGATACAGAGGAGGAATCCAACTCACTTCTCTTACGTTGTTCTGTTAACAGAAATTATCTTTTGATGCTGTAGTTTTGCTCATGGGAGAAGTCATTTTTTCTCTGCATTCCTTACATAGTTCTTAGGGCTGACTTGGGGAAGGAAGAGTTTCTCTAATCTTAGGTTTGTGTCAAAAACAAACAACTACCTTGTAAGCCTCTCGCTCCAATGGGATATGGTGAAGAGTCCTCATTTCCATAGAATTACAGGTTTCTTAATCATTGCCACATTCTGTTAATAGGAGTGTGAGCTTTTGTTTGGTTGGGGTTGTTATTTTTTTGTTTGTCTCAAAATCCTTTCAACAGAGTGGTTTGGAATAATCTCAGAGTTACACTGTGTTGAAGCTTGGAGTTATTAAAGTGGTTGAAGGATGTGGCTTTCCCCTAGGTAAACACCACACCCCGCTCAGTACAGTGCCTGTTGCATGTTGACACTTGCATTCCATTGCGAGGGGTGGGCCCTGTTTGAACAGTGCAGTGCACTGCAGGTGAGGCAGTAACTCCTTATGCTTCCTTAGAGGATAATGGAAGAGGCAGTTCAGAGGAGACAAGGCAGGAGAGGTGGAGTACTGGACTTTGTCTTGTGATAGATGGAAGAGCAGTTGGCAAACTGCTACTAGTATATGTGTGGTCTGTTTTTTACATGACATATTTTTAGACTCTAATGATCCTTTTTACTTGACACTGAATTACTGCTTATTTGAGTACTTGACTGTCTTATTTGAGTGCCACTAATTTAGTTTACAAGCATTAATTACTTAAATTATTCAACAGTGTTCTGAGGTAGAGTTGTTATAACCTGCAGTTATAACTGCAGTTCCTGTGGGAACTGGAGCAGAGAAAGGGCACATATCTGGACTTAGATTCCATACTGAAGCAGTGAAATTTGCTGAAATCTTTTGCAAGTGAGTGTCTGACAGTTTAGGTTGTCAGAAGCTGAATTATCTTGGTAGGAAAGAAAAGTTATGTAAAAATGTTTTAAAAATCAATATCTGTCAGTAACCTCTCTATATGTATGTAGATATATATATACATGCAGCAACCTTAATTCTGTCCTTGTGCTTCCTGTCCTTTCCTATAGAAAAAATTAATTACAGTACAATAGTCTTCCACTGTTACATTTCTTTCAGGCAGAATCTCAAAGTTGTGTGGGATGCAGTTTCTGGGGCTGTTACATGAGGATGTGCTGAAAGCAGGGTCAGCTTTCAACATGTGTCCACTAACCCAAACTGCTGGGGATAGGAAGAGAGGGATCTTTGACCAACTAGTAGAAAACAGTTTTGCAATTCCTGTTGGATGGTAGTGGTTTCTGGCAAATAGGAAAGTGTAAGAAAGGATAAGCATTAACATTTTCTTTATTTCTCTTTGTCTGTTCAGACTGGAGATTCTGCTGTGGCCTGTGAGTCACTGGGATGTTAAAGTGGTGGTGTGCCTAGCCCTGAGCTGCTGGGCAGGCAGGATAGAGCTGTGTCTCCAGGTAACAGACTGCACCACCATTGCAAATGAGATGAAGCACATGCTCAGTTTCCTTCCCAAGTTCACTCAGGGGAGATGAACTTACTGAAGTTATTTCCTGGCTTCTTGCCAGAACACAGTCTCCCTTGATGTTACACAGAAACCACACCTGATTTAAACCCATTGGCACTTGTAGTACGTTTGGATTTCAGGTCGTGCACAGTTCACAAATGACAAGTTTGCACCTTAACAAGTTGTGATTATGTTTTAGGCGAAACCTATTTATTGGTCTATGCACAGAGAAATGTGGATCAGTTTGGGTTTTAAGTATTCCCAAATATTCATCCTGTTTGGAACTGATAATTCTGTGTCCTACCTGATAGGATGTTGGGCTTATTTTGTCACGTAAAGAGTGTTGTCTTTCTAGATGTCCCCTTCTCATAACTGGAGATGTCAGTCAGTGACCCACGAGATGTGGAAGACAGGCAGAGAACTGTCAAATTGCTAGACTGTTTCTGAATACTTAAACTGCAGTTGTTTTGGAGGTTAAGAAAGATTTCTTTCCTTCTGCCACACCATCTGCTAAAGTGATGTTTGATTTACCACATATCTGTTCTGGGTGATGGACAGCCTGAATAAATCTTGAGTGTTTGGGCTCTGAGTCAACTTTCCTATAGTGAGGAACTTTCCATTTACTTCTTGGATAGTAACATTTCAGTTTCCAGCAAGACTGATGTTCTGGCAGAACCCTGGTAGGAGCAGAATTGATTCAGCTTTCCTGTGCTCAGTAGGGACAGGTGGCAGAGCTCCATCCTGTTAGAGAACCAATGTCTTTCAGAGCAGACCACAAGCTGTGAAAGTAGGGATAATGGCCATATTTAATGCCTGCTGTGGAAGGCAGACAGTTTAGTATCCCTTAGAACAGAAAACATTTATTCTTGTTGAATTAAAGTCTGTTTTTCAATCAACAGTATCAGCTTTTACAACATACCTGTGAGATAAATGAAGGAAACCCTTGTGACAATGCACCTTTGAAACCATCTAACTTTATTATTTTGTCTTTTGGCCTGGGAATAATGTAGAGGTTGCAGATATTTCAGCTGGTAATAACCAGACACAAAAAGCCGACATAGATCCCTGCAGAATAGTCAGCAGATTGTGGCTCTTGCTGCTCTTTGCAGAAGGGCAGGCAAGGCATTTGCTTCTTTGTAGTTCATTTTCCTCTGATTTAGTGGGGAACTGCTCCTGGACTGTACAAGTAGAATCCAGCTATGGAGTGGGACATGGGATTTTGTGCTGCTAGTAATTGAGTCTGATACTGACCATCCATTTCTCTTACCATCACTTCTTCCTTTAGTCCAGACATAATGAACACCCAGCAGGCTTACCACGTATCCTAAAGAGTAGCAAAACCAAATTATGTGTGCATCTCACTGCATGGTGAGGCACCACAGGGGAGAAAACACAGGAACCTGAGGCTTCTGACTTGCAGTGTTGTTTCTGCTTATTGCATTAAGTGTTTCTCATGACTCCGAAGATTTAGCCCAGCCCATCCTGAGTGCAGCACAAACAGGAAATGGAAACCCTGCAGTCAGAGGATCCACCTGCCAAATGCTGGTTGAGCAGCTGTGGCCCTCACCCATGGCTGAGTGCAAAGCCAGAAGCATCAAGGGCTAAGAACAGGCTAAGCGCTGTTTCTTCTCTAAGGTTGGAGGCTGGAGGGTGAAAGAGAGGGAGGGAGAGTTGAAGGTGTGTTCACAGTTTGCCTGGCAGTCTGATGAGAGGTGCTGATCAGGAGGCTGCTTGTGTAGCATGCAAACTGCTGCTCTTTAGGAGTGCATGTTCTCCCTTGCTGTTGATTATCAGTCTTACAGCTCCAGCTGGCACTCCTACGTCACGGGAAGATCAACTGTGTGACAAAACAGGGAGTGTTAAGTTCCCTTGGGAACTTAGATGCAGGGATGGTCAGGACTGCCACAACATCCAGCAGGTGGAGATGGCTCAGGGATATCCTTGACCAGGGATGTGGTTGAGCTGTCTTCCTTGAGCAACCGCTGACAGCATTTGAAGTAACACAGCTTCCCTGGCAGAAGGCCATTTGCTGTAATTTGGCCAAATTATCAGTTGGCATTGATTGGCATAGATCTCAGTGTGAAGAATGATGTTGTTGCCTGTCAGGGCACAGACTTTCTAAAGCCGATGCTCGCAGCTCCAGACTCTGGACCAGGCTGTCCAGACATCAGTTACGTCACAACGCGACACTCTGGCCCCAAACAGCTTTTTGTCAGTTGTAAACACTGACTCCACTGTGGATTAGTGTTTGGTGTTTCAGGAGCCTGTTTCCTGCCCAGGATCAAGAGAAGGTGAAATGTGGTAATAATGGGGCTAAGCGAGTTGCTGTAGGAGCCTTACCCTACTTTGGGAGCTGAATTAAGTGTTGCACTCAGAAGCTCAGTGATGAAGGTGTGTGTGAGGGTTCACTCACATACGTTTGGGGAGCATTCTCCTACTTAACTTGCTCTTTCACCTCCCACCCATTGAGATCTTTGTCTCAATTTGTGATTCATGTCTGATTCAGCCAAGTGGGTAGTAGACTTGGCAGCAAGAATCTCCTGAGCTTTAGGATTCCAGGAACCTTTAATAGAGGGCAAGAGCAAAGAAACTGGCTGCTGAAAGTATAAAGTGCCTTCTGTGATAAACTCAGGGATTTGCTGTCGTTGTTGTTTGGGGCATTTTTGTTTTATCTGTGGGAAAATCTTGCACCTTGCTTCCCTACACAGAACCTCTGTGGATATTTCAGTTTTATTTCTCCCAACAAATACGGTAAAAATGTCATGTATGCCTCACTTGCTCCGTGTCTTGTAAGGTGTTCTAAGTTTCTTCAAATACCATATGATCCCAAGCCTAGGACTTGTTCTAGTCTGGATAATTATAAAAAAAAGTAATGGAATTTTGATCATCTGCAATCAAAGGCTTTTATTATCTGCTTTAGGTATTTTAAAAGCATGCAAGAATGTGTATGCATATATTACTAGAAGAAACACCGAGGATAATTATGTTTTGCTTACATTTGGCATAAAAATGTCAGCTGTTCAGGATCTGGAGCTGACCAAGATGACTGCTTGCCTGTTTCTTAGCTGCAAAGACAACTACACTAAACCTCAAACTGAAAGAACTCAAAACCAGAATCCCTTGATAGGCAAATTTTTTGACTGTAACCGGAAAGATACTGTGTTGCTCAGCAACTCTCACTATCTTTTAAATTTTTTTTTTCTTATATAACATCACTCAGATCCTCAATTCTCTCCATGAGGTGAAACCATATGGTGAACTGTCCCAGAGCTGTACTCCTTAAGAAAATGAAATCCCTAGTAACCATTGAAGCTGACTGCTGGGAAGCTGCACCCATGGAACAATCTTTGGTTTGGGGGAAATTGTGCTGATAACAACTTGTCTTGCTAGAGTATTGTGATTTTGACAAAGCAGTAGATGCTTTGTTTAAGTGTTATGTGGTTATTTTTTTAGTAGATTGTAATTATAGTACTGTTGTTATTGACTACATTCACACAGAGAAAGAAGCAGATCTAATTACACAGTAATTAAATTAGGCCAGTAATTTTCTTGGTTGTGATTTGCTCAAAATTATTTCTCATGGAAGCTTTTTATAGAAGTGACAGGTATTGACTGTGTGAAACAGATGAAAAGAAAGTTTTGTTTCGGCTAGGTTTAGTCCATTAAAATAATATGGTTAATAGCTTTAGACCTACATTTAAGTTCTTTACCTGTGTAGGTCCAATATGTCAGGTCAAAGCCAATTCAAATGAAGTGGCAAACAGTAGTGAAAGCAGAGAAGAAACGTATTATTTTAATTTTCTGAATTATTTAAATAATTGAATAAAATGGCATAAATAATTAGGAAAACAAAGTAGCTTTCAAACTGATTTCAGTTTTAATAAACTACGATAAAGCAGTCAAGGGTTTTGTAAATAAAATTAACTCAGAGGTTTTAGAAAATGTTTTAAGTAAGTGTATATACTATAAAAAGTAAAACTGGAGGGCAAGAAGGCCAATGGTATCCTGGAATGCATTAGGAAGAGCATTGCCAGCAGGTCTAGGGAAGTGATTCCACCCTTCTACTTATCCCTTGTGAGGCTGCATCTGTGCTCCTCAGTACAAGGGAGACATGGAGCTCCTGGAGCAAGTCCAGAGAAAGGCTTTGAAGAGTATTAAGAGACTGAAGCAGCTCTTATAAGGAAAGGCTGAGGAAGCTGGGCCTGTTTAGCCTCAAAAAGAAAAATGAGAGCAGACCTCATCAATGTCTATCAGTATCGGAAGGGAGGCTGTCAGAGGATGGAGACAAACTCTGCTTGGTGGTGCCAAGCAATAGGACAAGAGGCAGTGAGCAGCAACTGAAGCACAGGAAGTTCCACCTGAATAGGAGGTAGAACTTCTGCAGGTGGCCAAGCACTGGAACAGGTTGCCCAGAAAGGTTGTGAAGTCTCCTTCCCTGGAGATAGTTCAGAACCATCTGGATGCAATCCTGTGCCACGTACTCTAGAATGACCCTGCTTGAGCAGAGAGGTTGGACCAAATGACCAATTGTGGTTCCTTCCAACATGACCCATTCTGTGAAGCAATAATAAAACTGTAAAAGATACAGAGTTTAAAAGAAACAGTTATGAACAGAAAGTGACCAGCTGCTCAGGCTGATACTTAAGACACCTGTGAGTAATATTGTGGACCTCCTGAGGATTTGTTGTGTCACTCAGAGTAATATGGGTGCTAGTGTGTGACCAGGAAGGAAGAGAAGAGGAGCAAAAAAGCCAACCCAGCAGAAAGGTGAGCCTCTGGAGAATGACTAATTCTGTGCCTGGATAAGTCATAACTGATACCCGGTTTAGTAATTCTTAGTGTTATTTTTGGGCCTGCTCATAGAAGGCAGTTCCAGCCATTGACTGGTCTGATGAGTTCCCAGACACTTTTTATTTTTCTAGACACTCTTGCTGTGGTTACTGTGCCCCAAAAGAGGCCAATGCTCATCACCTTCTCATGTGCCCGCTGCTCACTATGTTGGCCAAGATCCTGGGCAAGGGGTTGCTCAGTGCTCCTGCATTTTGGGCACGTGGCTCTTACAGGATTGTTCTGAAGTGCACATAGTAACTTTTTGATAATTATAGTTTTCTGTACTCCTCACAAGTCCCTGTGGAGGAACTTTGTTCCTTCTAGGAGTTGGTGAGACACTGAGTAGGCAGTGGCAACCAGCATTACAGATTAGATTTCAGCCCCCATGTCCCAGAGTGGCAGAATTTAGCCTAAATGATGTAAAGACTTCAAGAGAACAGTAGATAATGATGGCTGACAATTAAGTACTCTTTCTTTAAGCCTTCTAGGAAAAAAAAAGGATTACTAAAAAATTTTCTCATTATCCTTTTGTTTCTTGCTGTGATAATAGCTTTCTTATGTAGGCTTTGTACTAGTGCACAAAAGCAAAAAACAAACAAACAAAAAAAAGACAACAGGATCTTGGGTAAAGAAATGGCTGAAATTTACCTGGTAAAATGATTCAAGGGTCATTGTTTACAATAGCCTAGCAGAATTTCCATGATGATTTACCAGTTCAGGCAAGAAACTACACCTCCACTCTGCTGCTGATGGAATCATGGATATTTTTAAAGACCCTGTTGATTTATATTGAATTTTAGTGTTCTTTTTTTTTCTTTAACTCATTATAGTTTCAAGTAATATGCTAGAATTATGAAAGCTGAATTACTTCATTTTCTGAAGAAAAGGTTTTTCTTACTCCCCCAACACTTCCTAATTTAGATGTGACTGATGTTTTTTTAATTATTGTAATTGCTGAAAAGTCCTAAGTGAAACAAATTCTTATGTATGCTACCTGTTTGTCATTTCTTGCCTGAGGGTAGTTACATGTGTTTCAGACATTCACAGAACTGAGATATTATTGTTTTATTTTTACCCTTGAATAAGTGAGAGATTCTATTTATTTTTCCATAGAACAGCAGAGGAATGTTCAGGTCCCTATCCACTGTTGCCTTTAGGAATTAGAGTGGCTCTCCTGTTCCTGAGGGATTCAGCATATGCTCAGAGAGATGCTAGTTGTTCTGTACTGCCTGTAAAATAACAATAGCAACTAAAAAAGCCCCATCCAATTCAGGGAGTTTGCACTAATCTCTTCAGTGACCTTGCTTATTAGAATGTTACAGCTCTTGTCCAGCTGTGATGGGAGGGTTTCAGGAAAGCCTGGTAGTTCCTGGAGATTTATTCTTGGGGACAGTGGGGTTTGAGGCCAAACTCCTTCAAATGGATGAAATACCTCCCAGAGAGTTCAGTGGATTTTCATCAGGCAAGTTTTCTGGTGTACTTGTGCAGGCTCATCATGGCTGTGCCTCTGCACACTGGTCGTGTGTGAAGTTGCATGCTGATCATGAGAAAAGCCCTGGAGAAAGGTGTGCTCACACAAACCAGTGGTGCTCTTTGCTCTTCCTTAATGGATTGACACAATGGCAGCAGCCACCTTTATCCAGGGTTGACTAGGTTGGGAATACCTCCCCTAGCCAGCATCTTGTCTGCATATGCAGTGAGCAGGTCTCCACATCTGCTGCATGGATGTGTGCTTCTCTTCAGAGCTGTGCTTCAAATTTAGGAAAGTGAGTCAAGAGAGTAATCCAGGTAGCAGATCAGATACCAAACCACTGTGGCTGCATTGCTTGAATTGCTTCTCCCATTCTCTTCTCTGAAATTTTGTCTGTTTGCTGCCAGGGGCACACTTGCCATGGCACAGACTGTCACATGGTCTGCCCCATTGGCAGAAAACTTGCTTTTCCCTCTTTAGTGCCCCACACCTTTTATTGCTTGGGGGGCTTTATATCATGTGTCAGTTAAAGTTCTCATTGAGTAACTTACATGCTGAGTCTAAGAATGTTAGTATTTTTCAGGTTTGCTTCTTGACTCTTTTGGAATGCCTTTCTTCTTACTGTTGAACATATTGAGGCATATAAAACAGCATCAGTGATGTCAATTCAGACATTCCTGTATGCAGATACAATAGAGAGATGCCTGAGTTTCACCTGGGAATCTAGAAGAAGTGAGGTTCCAGGCAGAGCAAAAAAATAAAGGAAGACTGAGCAGGAATCTAGAAGAAACAAGGGCAGAGGGAGGTAAGGCTGCAAATACAGATGGGCAGTGGTAGAAACCCTCTTTGCCATTGCTGTATAAAGTAGTGATTTGAAAAGCACATAATGCCATTGCTAACAAAGAAGAAGAGATCTTGCTTTAGAAATAGAAGTGAGAATGATTCCTCCTACAGCAAGCACACAAAGTTTTCATCTTCCCACTCACACCACTGCTCTACCAGCATGCAACCCTTCTTGCATCCTGGCAATTTGTACCCTGGGTTGAGTGAGCTGGGAGACTAGAAATTGAGGTAAAGTGAAACTGCTGAACCCCTGCTGATGGCAACACCCCCCACAGGACAGGTCTGAAGGCAATCCTTTCCCTCTTAGCTTGAGCCTTCTGCTTTTCCTATCTTGATGGGGAGGAGAGGTTTGTGAAGAGATTATTTAAAATTAAAAAAGGTAAATAAAAATTGTCAGTGTCTATTTATTGGATGAGTAGCTTAAACATCCTTATCCAAGGCAGCTGTAACCTAAGCAGCCAAAGTCCACTTGAGCTAGGGCTGAATTTGGCCCATTGTCTCTCCTTCACGCCCACAGTACAAACAAAAGCTTCAGCTTCTTAGCATTTGGTGGGAGGGAGGAGGCAGGAGAGCCACTGGAGTGTGATGTTGCATTGACAGTTGATGTGCATTCGTTGAGAATCTGTGCTTCTCGTTACTGGTGCGTGTAGCAGTATGACAAGTCACTGGGAGACAGGATGCAGTTTGTTAGGAGCAGAACATTGTGATGTGTAGGGGGTCTTTATGGCAGAGTTATGGAGCACTGTTGACTTCTGGTTAAGGGATGGGGAAAAAACAGTGTTGCCCTGAAAACTGGTCTGGAATCTTAAAAATCAAAATCTTTGGCAGGAGCTACATTCAAAGAGGTCATTTTACTTCATAACAATGGTTTTTTTCAACTATTGTTTAAATAACTTGGGGCTCTATCCTTCTGAAGTAGAAACAGCACAGTAGACTGAAGAGCTTCTGCTATCAGTGAAAGCTCACAAATAAACTACGCAAAAATAATTTCTTTGCTACTTGAAAAACAGTATTTACATTGCACGTTCCTCCAGAAGGAGGCTATGGACATGTTTGAGTGGTGTACAAGAGTCTCTCTCATCCTCACAGAACAGCAGCTGGGTCTGCAACAGACACTAGTCACTGTTCAGCACTGCAAGGCTGCAGTTTGGAGCAGCTTAAGGCAAATTTTAAGAAATATGAAATCCAAATAATATAGCATATGAACCTGCAGAAGTTAGTTATGAAATTGGAGTTTAGCTAGAGCTAGTAACATTTGTGGAGTTTTAGTAAGTGCAGCTGAGTCTTCATAATTCTCAAACATCCAGGATTTTCTCTGGATGCTTCCTCTCACTGGCATAGTATGTTTTCAAAAGTGTCATTGCTGCATGGGGCACATATGTGATTAAGAGTGAATTAATTTCAGCTTGAACTCCATTAAAACCCAAAGTTTAATAGGTAGAAGCAATCTCATTTCAGAGTAAGTATGCTCATATGGCAGTTATGTTGTTATGTCAGTTTAATTCGAAGCGTTACTTAAAACTTTCTTGTGAAGGCAAATCCTTTAAAAAAATCACTTGTGTCTGCTGGTTCATATACATTCTTGATACATTCTAAGATAACTGCAGGTTTTTGCTCTCACATGGTGACCAGTGTTGCTGGAGGGTACCTTATGAGATATGTTGTGTAAGTTAATAAGTTTGGGGAACCGTGGCCAGGTCAGAGAATGATCTGGAGAGCAATATTTTGCCTGTGTATCATTGCCTGCCATTTCACATTTTTTCTGTTTTTCATTTAGAATGTAGAAGACAATAAAAATTAGATATCCTAAGCACCTAAATCTTCAGATCTATATCCATGCTAGAGAAGACACAGTTGTTTTGTATGTGTATTTTCCAGTTGATGGGCAAGCACCTAAACTTGTTTTCAGTGACATTAACACCTCCCATTGATTTTGGTGATTTCCAGTTGGGCCATTGATAAACACTTCTGTAAATGCAGCCTAATCCCCAGTTACACCTGATTTCAGCAAAACCCCTTCAGCACTAAACTATTCATGCCATAAGTATCATGCAGCTTCGTTTTTCTTCTCCAGGAGGGTGTTGTGTTCTAGTGATAGAAGAACTGAGCCTGCTCTCCTTGTTTGTAAAGCAGTTTGGGATCCCTCCAAGTGTAACATGAGCATTGGTGGGCTGTGGTTCTCTCCCATCTGGGTTTCAGTTCCAGAGCATGAGACTTTTTCACTTTCTACTTTTTTTTTTTTTTTTTTTTTTTTTCCCCTCCTGCCTTTGTGACAGAGCACTCAGCTGCTCTTTGTGAGCAGCTGTTCTGTTTCCCTGTCTGCCTCCAGCGGTACCCAGACAGCTGCAGCCAAACGTTGCCAGAGCAATGGCCAGCTTTGTTAAAAAGTAACAGGATTGGGAAAGAGGGGAGGGAGTAGGAAAATTCATGACCTGGAGTAGATTCTACAGCACACTGTCAATGGGTGCTGAGGGACCTGGGTGAGCTCCATGTCCAGCTAGAGATGCACTTTCTATGCAGGTGTCACAGAAAGATTTACCTGCTGACTCAGGGAAAGCTGCTAATCATGAGGTGATGCTGAAGTTCTCTGGGGAAGGAAGTGTTGCTGACAGTGACAAGCAGCTTATGTGCATGTCTCATGGAAACTTCAGTGTGCGTATGTGTGCATGTGTGTGTTCGTTCAGCGTCTGCTGTCCACATACTGTGTGACTCACACACAGAGGGCGAGGTGTGGCTAAGAACAGGCCTGTGACGTGCAGTATGACTTTTTTTTTTTTTTTCCCTCCTTACAGGCAGCTTTCTTGTGCATGGCAGGGCGTTATCTTTATTTGTCCATTCTTGGTTTTGTGTGCATATTTTTCCAACAATGATGATAGTGTTTGTTTTGTGGTTCCACCTTGGAGCACGTACACATTAGCGAGGAACAATTCAATATGCATGAAGCTATGTAATACATTTGTGGCGTGTCAGGATTTCAGCTTTTGCCCAACTTAAGATTTCTTTTCTTTTCCAGAAAAAGGCATGGCATACAATTAAAACCATGGTTAACTTACCAGTCATCAGCCCCTTCAAGAAACGCTACTCATGGGTGCAGCTGGCTGGGCATACAGGTGAGAGGAGTATCTTCAGTGTGTTTGTCTCTGGAGTAAGGATGACTGCAGCATGGAGAACAGTCTTTTTCTGTTTCCTTCCTTCAGGTGAAAAGGAAGCAGGCTCTATGACACAAATCTGTAACCTAAAACATATTTCAGTTGTGGTGTGGATAGGGAAGTAGGAGTGATATACCTAAATAATGAGATCATCAGGGAAAGCAATGGTCAGACTGAAGAAGGGCCAGGCTTGTAAAGTGATGTGTGTAAAATACTTGTTAGAGGGAAACAAGAGGTTGGGGAACTAAAGCCCTAACCTGTCTGGTGCTGTTGGTTGTGGTATGGGATCATTTTTCCTGACTGAGTAGCCAGTAGATAGTTCTCTAGGGGGAAGGATTACTGTCCATGCCTGTAGGTGCTTCAGCCCTGGAAAGGACAGTGTTTGTAATACACTCCAAACCCCTCATCTGAATGTAGGTCCTTGGGTGGGAAACAAATGGGAAAATTGCCTTGTTGACCACGTGTTTGCATTGTCAGTCTGTCATTGTTCACTGTACAAGTGCAAGGAGCAGCTCAGTTGGTTGGTTCTAGTTTTGTGTCTGTAAAAATTGGTAGGTGTGCTCGTGATGTAGGCTTAGTTACATTTGTAAGGCAAAAAAACAACAAAGAGAAGTCATCAGGTTTGTGTCTCTCGTGCTTCAAATAATTCCTGTGCAGTGCTAGTGGGGGTTTATTAGTACACATGTGGGCAGGCACCCACGCTGCATCGTGCTGTAATGCAGTACATGAACCACCTCTGTGTATGCTGATGCCCTAAAATGGTGCACTTCAAAGCTGTGCTGAGAAATTTACTGAGCCCTAGAAATTGAGTAGCTGCATTTTGCACAGTGTTGTTGTTGAGTCTGATTGGTATCACACAGAGTGCCAAGATGACCCAGTCTTAATGCAGTTTTTGTCACAGATGTGTGGAGTTGGCTTCATCTGTGTGGAGTGATGCTCCGGTCATGTAACCATAACCCATCTGGAGGCTCATATAGTAGGGTGGAAGAGGAGAATTAAGAGTTTAATAGAAGCTGATTAGGGGAGATACTCTTCCAGTTTCCTTTTAGCAGTGTTCTGTGGTTGGGTTTACTCCATCCTTTCTGCAGCTGCTCTTCTCTGATATGTCAGTTTTTTCCTAACTAGAACCTGGGCTGTTACCAGCCTTGCCCTTTTGCCAAGACAGTGCCTGTTCTAGGATTTTTCAGAGAAGAGCCAGTTTGGAATGGCTGAAGGATCCCACTGTGGTAAAGGTTGTGTTATCCCCAGGGTTAATTTTTGGGCACCAAAATTAAAGGGTGCCTCTGAATGAAGCATGCACTTTCCTCAGATGCTGTTGGCAGGTTGCAAGGATAGGAGAGCAACCTCTCCTATCCTTTGGAAACTCTGGACAGGTGGAGGCTGATTACTGCTAATTGTGGCCTCTGCAGATGTCATTTGTCCTGGATACCATTCAGACACAGGGCTGTAAAAAGCACAGTCGCCCTCCAGACTGTGCCTGCAGGGCATTAGCAGATAAGCAGGTTTCCAGAGGAGAGGCAATACCTGCAGGCAGACGCAGGCGCAGTCACAGGTGTGTGTCTGTTTTGTGTGTGTTGTGTCTGTTTTGTGTGTGTGTGTGTCTGTTGTGTGTGTGTGTGTGTCTGTTTTGTGTGTGTGTGTGTCTGTTTTGTGTGTGTGTGTCTGTTTTGTGTGTGTGTGTGTCTGTTGTGTGTGTGTGTGTGTCTGTTTTGTGTGTGTGTGTGTCTGTTTTGTGTGTGTGTGTCTGTTTTGTGTGTGTGTGTAAAGGACAGTGCCTGGCTTCTGCCTGGTTCTGGCTGTTTAAGTATCGCTGATTGACTGCGCTGCCTCCGTTTGGACACGCTCAGCAGGTATGTGTATACCCTGTGTGAGGATTAAGGACAAAGCCAGTGCTGGCAGTGTTATGCAGCTTTAGAATAGCCTGTCAGAGGATTAATGATGAATTCTGGCTCATGGCTTCTTCCTGTGCATTTTAGTAAGTGTAGTATTGTTTAATAACCTAGCAAAGGCTAGCATGGAAAAAAATCCAAACAGCCCAAAGGCCTGAAGCAACTGCACTCCTTAAAGCCATAAATTCTGACATGGAAGTGTATCCAAACGGACTTTCATGGCTAACAACTGTTTGTCCTGTGTGTTTTATTTTTTATGGAAAGCATCTTATCTCTTCTCTTCAGAGGAAATCTTTAATTGCTGCCATGAGACTGAGATAGATGAAACTGGAATGGTGGGGGAAGGGGTTTTTCATTTTTGCTTGTCAATCTTGTCAGCAAGTGTTTGATTTTCTTTTTTTAGGGAATTTCAAGGCAGCTGATAGTGGGAAGATTCTCAAACGCTTCTCAGAGAATGAAAAGGAGTGTTTTGAGCGATTGATGAAAGACCCACTACGCTCCTGCGTCCCTTGCTTCCATGGCGTGGTGGAGAGAGATGGCGAGAGCTACATCCAGCTGGATGACTTGCTTACTGATTTTGAAGGACCAAGTGTGATGGACTGCAAGATGGGGATCAGGTGGGGTGAATGAAAGAGAATGTGCTTTCTCTGCATTTGGAGGAAGGGGGAGATATGATCATGCTCGCAGTCACCTTAGACTACCTGAGGACAGTATGTCCCATTATTGCCAGTTTGTACATGGAAAGTTAGTTCTGGAATCTAACTGATCTATAGCCTCAAAAAGTATCTACATCAAGAAGTGTTCAGGGGTATTTAAGACACAGTTTCTCTGCAGTGGCCTGATAATATATGGGGAAAAATGACATGATTTATTCACTGCCATTTCATTGAATCTTTGTGTACGTAGTGATTCAGAAAGCCTCATAAAGTAAAATTTCCATCTCCCAATGCAAATGACTGAATAGCAGTGTGAAAGCCCATTTCCAATGCTTGAATGAGTCTTAGCTGGTATTGATCTTTTCTTTAAAGAGTTAACCATTAACAGGACTGACCTGTGTTTTTACTACTCTGACATCTTGAGGTGTTGGCATCTCTTTGTTCTTCAGGTTCTCACTTTCTTTTCCATTCATTGTCTGTGATTAAGATGAAAATCAAAAATACTGTCTAAGCATAACAAAGAGATAGAGATTTGTTGAGATCCTGGAGTAAGGTAACAGTACAGAGAAGTATGAGCTGTCATAGTAATCTTTCAGGTGTCAGCTCAGATGCTCAAGAGTTATTGTCAAAAATTAGTTACTCTACTTACAGGAGTGCAGATATGCCTTTTCAAATAGATGCAAAATTTTAAATGAATTAGAAAGATGTAGTACTGGTATGTTCAGAAGAAATAGAAGGATTTGCAACAATACACATTTTGTTGAAAATAGGTGACATTCTGGCAGTGAGTGACATCATCTCCTAAATGCTGTCCTGGTTTGTTACACTGTGATGAAGTAGGTAAACTTCAGGCACTTGACAAAGTGCAAGCTTTAGGAATCCAGTGGAATGTAGAAAACATAGATAGTGCCTTTCTAATGGCTACTGGATTAACAGATTGAGTGATAAGAGCAAAATGTGGAAGTTTTGTGTCCCTTCACCTTTCTGTTCTTAGTTACCTCTTCTGGTTTGGAACTACTCTGGTAATCTGCTTTACTCCAGTTTTTTCTGTATGAAGAGGGATTCTGTCTTTCACTGAGATGCATTAAGTAAAACTTAAAACTTTCTGAGGCCTAAAAAAATTACCCATGACTGTTTTAAAGTTTTTTGAAGAGAGAGAACGCAGTAAGTCTTTAATAGCCTTGAAGCTATTTTTTTTTATTTCATTATAAGTGATCTCTCCTACCTGTCCTCTGAAAATGGAGTTCTATTTTATGGCACAGTGGGAATTCAGCTTCCTCCTGTTCTGTAACCAGGAAATAATCATAACTTGTAACAGTAAGTAAAGGTATAGTTAGAACAAGAAGTGAATTAGAATTCCTGATTCCTGGGGCTGTTTCACTAAATATGCCTGCACAGTCGTTGCTCTGTGTACTTTGGTTTCCCTGTATGCAAAACTGGGGCAATGATAAGGCTTATTTTCCTTTGTTTCCTGTTTGGTTGTTGTCTCTTGAGACCAGTTTGTGAGCTGTAAAATTAAATGTTGAGGAAGTCTCTAAGGATGTGTATTGGCAGGGTATGTTAAAAACATACCTGGAGGAAGAGTTGACTAAGGCACGAGAGAAACCAAAGCTGCGTAAGGACATGTACAAGAAAATGATTGAAGTGGATCCTCTTGCTCCCACGGCTGAAGAGAACGCCCAGCATGCTGTCACCAAACCCCGGTACATGCAGTGGAGAGAAACCATCAGCTCTAGTGCCAACCTGGGCTTCAGGATTGAAGGAATTAAGGTAAATGTTTCATCTCTGCCTGTTCCTGGAGACTGAACATTGATGTGTTGATTAATCAAAAAGCTCGTGCACATCAGTAGCCAGCTTTTCCAAAGGATCATGTGAAAATGCACTTAAACCACAGAGTTCACTTTATTGCAGTTCTAAAGCATACATTCTAGTTGTAACAGAGTGTCAATGAATTTAAGCTTCAAATTCACATCAGCCATATTTGAATCAACTACAGAGACCTTACAGGAAGGACTCAAGGAGGTACGCAGTGCAGATAGAATGAAAATGAGACTGTTGTAAGGAGGAATTCAGAACAGAAGTATTAACTCCCTTTCTGCATGCAATTACTTTTTTTATCCAGGAACTGTACATATTTATTCCAAGTGAATCACAGTAAAGTGGTTTTGTTGCAGTTTATTGGCAGGGTATGTTAAAAGCATTTGCTTAGATACTCTTGATCAAGGAAACCACTTTTCCTTTTAAATACATGATGAGATCCAGTATAGATGGAGCTGGAATAAAGCCAGAGCAATCCAAAATGAAATTTCTCCATCAGCCAAGTCCATCTGCTGTTCTTGATGGATAAGTTTTTGTCCCTGTACCATTCCTAGGATACTGCCTTACAGCCGTAATAGAACCTTGGCAATTTTCTTTCCCACCCTTAAGTTACTTACTTATCTTTCATAGAATCATAGAATGGACTGGGTTGGAATGGACCTTAAAGATCATGTAGTTCCAACCCCCGTGCTGTGAGCAGGGACACCTTCCACTAGACCAAGTTGCTCAGGGCTCCATCCAACCTGGTCTTGTAAAATTCCAGGGATGGGGCACCCACAACTTCTCTGGGCAGCCTGTTCCAATGCCTCACCTCACTTGCAGTAAAGAATCTTTTTCTGATACCTATTCTAAACCTACTCCCACTTTTAAAGGATCCCTTGTCCTGTTACTGCCTGCTCTTGTAAAAAACCCCTCTCCATTTTTCTTGTAGGTCCCTTCAGGTACTGGAAAACCACAGTTAGGTCACCCCAAAGCCTTTTCTTTTCCAGGCTGAAAAAGCCCAGTTTGCTCAGTTTTTCCTCATAGGAGAGGTTTTCCATCCCTTTAATCAATTTGGTGGCCTTCTCTGGACTTGCAACAGGTCCATGTCTGTCCTGAGTTGGGGACCCCAGAGCTGGATGCAGCACTGCTGGTGGGGTCCCATGAGAGAGGAAGAGATGGGTATAATCCCCTCCCTTGCCCTGCTGGCCATGCTGCTTTGGATACAGCCCAGGACACAGTTGCTTTCTGGGCTGTGAGCACATTGCTGGGTCATGTCCAGCCTCCTGTTCACCAGCACTCCCAGGTCCTTCTCAGCAGGGCTGCTCTTGATCTGTTTGTCCCCCATCTTGGATAAATACTGGTGGCTGCCCTGACCCATGTGCAGCACCTTGCACTTGAACTGCATGGGGTTCCCATGGGCCCACCTTCAAGCCTGCCTGTGTCCCTCTGGATGGCATCCCATCCTTCAGGTGTGTCAACTGCACCACTCCAGAACCTGGATTAGTTTTGTTTCCATTTCACAATTCAAGCACATAGAAATAAGGTATAAAAGATGGTGATGCTGATGAACAAAGGCTCTTCAATTATCTCTTTCTTCTTTCCTTTGCCTTGTGTCTTCTCCCTTCCTTATGCACAGATTCTCCTGCTGTGATACTGGAACTGGGGCTCCAAGTTCATGTGGTGCTGGCCCCTTGTGTGCTGTGCCACCCACTCCTGGCTGTTAGACACAGTCATCCTCATGCAGGAACTGTCTGAGTGGTAGATGAGAGATGATCTGGCTCCAGTCCAGCCAAAACACAGGATCCTGTCTTGCCCTTTAGCCAACTAATTGTGTTATCAAGATACCTGTTTCATTCCTATCCAACTTATGTCTTTGTATGCTCCTCTGTGTAATGGATTCAGAAACCCAGATGATCTTGAGGCCTTTCATTGTGTTCTTGGAAAGATAGTTGGTGAGTGAAGATGTACACATTTGAGTCCCAGAGAGTGACTGAGCTAAGGGAGAACATGGGAGCTTCAGAAAAACCTCCTGGCTTGTTCTTTGTGGATTTGTTGGTTGTCAGAGGTAGGAGCAGTATGACACACAGACTGTGTAGTGTTTCCCTCTGTGGAGACACTGCTGTAACTGTGCAGAGAATGAATACTTAATTCTTGACTAAGCACAGTCATTTGGAGCACATTCCCTTTCTCTCTATCTCCCTGTGCTGTTATGAGGAATGTAGGTATCATTTAAAAAATTTTTTAGGTGGAGAAAAGGTGGCAGAAGCGGAATTGTTCAGGCAATACAGGTAGTCAGTACTCCCTACACTGTTTCACTGAAGGTGAACCGTACATCCAGATCTGTATTTTTGCAGAAAAGCAAAGCCATTCTGCAGGGATCCCCACTTTGGTAAGAAAGCCTGTAAGAGTCAGTGGTGCCAGCTAGTGGTTGATGGGAACAAGGGGATGTTCTCCCTGACCGGACTGATAACTCCTGGAGTTAGCTGATGAGGTATGTTGGGTTTGGTCATTCCTGCCCTCTGGCTGCTTGACTAAGAAGCAAAAGCAAAGAAAGTGAAATCATAAGCCCTTCTGTGAACTGTCTGCTGATAAATGAGGTTTGATTCACCATATGCGCTTCTGCAGTTCTTATCTTTGGATTGATCCATTTCTTATCCTTGCCTTGCTTCTGGATCTCTGAAATCAAGTCAGGTTCATTTATGGGATTTGTCACTTTTCCTCCTATCAAAAATATTCTGAACCATTTGGTTTCCCTACAGTTGGAACCTGTTACTCAGTATCTTGTGCCTGCCTGATTCCAAATGCACATTTCCTCTCTGGCAGAGACTGTCTGAAGGCCAGGCATTGCAAACATTTTCTCTATAATACTAATCTAATGCCTAGGGCTGAGAGTTGGGATTTCTGTCTTCCCATTCTGTCAGTGAATATCTGTGCGATTTGAAAAGTTATTTCTTCCTTGGGTACCATTCCTTTAGCTGTAGATCAGGGATAGGCATTTTCCCAGGAGGATATCAGATTTCATTAATAAATCTTTGTGAATCCATTATGTTAACCCAGAGCCCTTTAAGGGAAGTCTGCAGAGGGCTCTGAGCAAGACCCCATGGTTTTAGATGGATAGCACTATTTTATGGAGCTGTGACACCTGCCCTCTGGTGAGCCACGTCACTGTCACATCTAATAAGAACTGGCCCACGAGCTGCACTGTGTGACAGTCTACTCTGCTGTGCAGGGGTGTATGTGGAGTCCTTAGCAAAGGTTTGACTTCAAGGAGTGAGTCAGGCAAGTGCCTCCTGGAGATCAAGTACATGCAGAGCCCTGGTTTAGAATATTGGGGTGGTGCCATTCAAACTCTGATGTTGTTTACAGCAAGTAAAGACAGGCAGTAATTATGTTTCCTTCCAACTATTGGAAAGGAGCAAAATCATAAAAGTGTTAAAAAGGGAAGCAAGCAACTAGTTTGTCCAGACACAAAAGGTTAGAATGGGAACAGCAAGCAGCTATTCTAGACATTGCTCTACAGTCTGCAGCACAGGGAGAAATTGTTTTTAAAACAACCTTACTCCAGTGAAGAGGTACAAGATGAAGTTTCAGATTTCTGTGTGCTCTTGAGTATTATCCACACATCAGATCAGATGGCTTCTAATTTTCACTGCCTACCTGCTGAACTGCTCTGGCATAATTTGCACATCTCATCAGGCTGACGTGCAGCACTTGTATCTGTCCTACGGCCTTGGAATAAAATTCTCTTGCATGAGAGATCTGGAGTTGTAGCATTTATGAATTTTTTTCATGTATACATTAGAAACCAAGTTCAGCCCTGGAATAGCGTTTCACCTGCTGAGACTGGACTTGAATTTGTCATTTTGGTGCAGTGACTTAACATGTAGGAGACAACATATTTTATTGACCTGCTGATGTACTCACAATGAAAATGAGGGATCAGACTTAATCAATGGAGAGGAAAACAGTTTGATAATGCTGCGGGCTTTTAGTGGATTTTTGTTACCAGTTGTAATAATTGCTGTATTTTACATGCATATCCTAAAATCTCCTATTTGTGTCTCTTGAAGCAACAGTTATGCTCTTGGAGGCATGCATATTCATATATTCTGTGTTTACAAATACCTACAGTTCATGCACTGCTCTTATTTGCTTGTAGCTCCAGAAGCACATAAAAATATTGGTTTTTTTCAGTAGCAGAATGCTTCTGTACTGAGTCTTACTGCTAGCACAAAAATACTCAGAATTTCTCCAGGATACTCTTGGAACAAGCATGCCTGCACTGTCCTTTGCCAAAATTCACTCACCTGCTTGGTCACTGCTAGCATTGCGAATCCCAGGTTGTTCCTGTCTGCAACAGATTTCTGTTCTGTGACTTCTGGGTCACATTATATGTTCAAAGGTAGATTTGGAACTGAATCCTAACTGCGATTCTTTGATTTCCCATTGGAAAACAGAAACAACAAAACTCACCACCACCACCAACAGAAAACCCAAATAACAACAAAAAAATCCACACCAAAATGCAAAAGAAACCCCCAAACTGAAAGGACTAGTAAAATTGGTTTTGGAAATGTTCCCTCACACCCTCAGCCAGACAAGAGGACAACCAAAGAGGTCTCTGTGGTTTGCCCCACTGAACTTTGCACTGCTAGCACTGATGTGAGAAAACCCTCCTGCAAGCTGGTAATATCATGAATTGTTTCTTCTCTTTTTTGCTTGTACTTAACAGGAAATGAACTGCCAGTGTAATTTAAAGCTGTCCAATCAGCTTTGGTATCTCTTCTCTTCTTGCTTGGTTTCTCTTCCTGTTCAGCTCCTTACTTTCATCTGGTTAGCAAGGGCTGAGCTGTTGCTGGTTCAAGAGGATTGAGTGATGAGGGCAATGATATGAGTGCAGTATAAGTAATCTCTCTCTGTGTGGGGTTCTGTGCAGAAGGCGGATGGAACATGTAACACAAACTTCAAAACGACGAAGACACAGGAGCAAGTTCTACAGGTTTTCGCAGAATTCATTGAGGGCAACACAACTATTCTGGTGAGTCTGAGCTCTTCAGGTGCACTGATCTTGGACCAGTGCTCTTGCTTCAGGGCCGTTCTTTCTTTGGTACAGGAAATAGGAATTAGAATAACAAGGGGGTAAGTGGTTTTGACTTCCAGTTGCTCTCAGGAGTTGGGGTGGACGTGGGGATTTGGTGGGTTGTGAGAAGTTGACCAGTTTTATCAGCTCCTGCCATGGGTTGACCCCAAATGCCTCAGCTATCAAAATGTCATTCAAACTGTCTAACTTATGGCTTGCTATCAGCTTCAGTCATGGGTGTTAGATGCATTAGATGGGTGATACCTAAGCAAGGATTGTGTTGGCAGGAAAACTTGTGATTTGGGAATTCAGTCTGGAGAAGATAAAACCAGAGTGTGGAGGCAGGAAGTGAGATTGGTGACTAGCTATGTTCCCATGTGTGAAGCTCATCTCAAAGAGGAATTCCTGTGTGCTATTTCATGGGTAACACAACAGGCATGCGGTAGATGGCAGAACACATCTCTTGTCTTTGGAACTTCAAAGGATGCTGTAATATTTTGCTGCAGTGTGGAAGCCATTATGAAGGCAGATTAGCCCTTCAGGAGGAGTGTGCTAGGTAGCTCAGGACAGCCTTAAAAATCTGCACTAGAACTTTGTATATTAGGCCTTGATTCTTTTTATCCCCCCTCTGCCCCCACCATGGTTGGAGCTCCTTGTTTCTCTAACACAGTTTCTTTCTTTTCACTTTGGGGAACTGGAAGATTTTTAATTCTTTGAAAACTTTTTCTTTTTATTAAAAAGAAAAAAAAAAACAGTTGCAGAAAGCCTCATGACATCCAAATCAAGACAGTTAAATATGCTTGGTGTAACACATGCAGCAGATTAACTCCAGTCTGTTAATTCACTATGAAAGCTTGAAATGTGTTTTCAGATTGACTTTCAAATGATGAACCTGTTGTTTTGAAGGACCTCTAGCCTAAAATGAATATGGTCTCTTAATTATATTGACTCTTGTAAATAGATTATCTTTATTCAGTTTTCAGTGAAATGTTTATGGGTTGTTTTGGGTTTTTTTTCTCTTCTTCCTCCAGAAAAAATACCTCAAACGTCTGCAGGAAATTAATGTCATTCTGGAATCCTCAGACTTCTTCAAGCGACATGAGGTGAGCAGTGAGTGTAAAGCTGTGGAGGTGCATTGCTTCTTCGTTTGGTCATTCAGGTGTACTTCAGAGCAGCCTGCTGTATGAGTAGAAAGGGTTTTGTAGAAGAAAGCTAATACATGTTGACAACACAGACACCGCAAAGCCTCCACCACGATGATACAGGAGATTAAACTAGTTGAGGAATAATAAATCCTCCTGTCTTTGACATCCCAGCACTTATAGCTCTGGGCCACTGCATGGAATAGTTTATTAGCAAACCAGTTTCATATGGTTTTTCTAACCTGGATGTGCTCCAGTGGAAAAATTTACAGGGGAATGGCATCATGGAAGTTTTCATTTAGTAGTAGCATTCAATTGTAGTTTGACAATAAATGACATTTCAACATAAATCCATACTTAGAATGGATTTTTGTTGAAATGCCATTTAATTTTGCTGTCTGTGTGCTTTGTTGTGCAGAAGGCATCATTAGCATTCTAATTTCTGCTTGTTAACAGCTCATGATTTTGAGATTTGACATGTTATTTTACCTTGTTGATGCTCTCTTATCAGTATTTTTAGTATTTTTGTTAATCATGGGGTATGATCTGTCTTTGAAAGGAGTTACTGGCCTTTGCTGAATTTCTCAAATTGAGACCTGATGCTAAGTAAGATGAAAAATTTCTTTTCTTCCTGTTTTCTACTGAGTCATTTCTTATCTACCCTCCCATTTGTATCTTACTGATTGATACAGTTATGCAAATGGAGCATCTAAATCATCAATTTATAAGTGCAGACCAAAAGTCTGTTGGGTCACAGATGAGCTGAGGAGATCATCTTCTTAGCAGGAAGTGTTAATTGGTGGGGGAGGGCTGAAGATGTATTTTTAACTACATTGTCCCAATCTGTCTTCCAGGTCGTAGGAAGTTCACTACTTTTTGTACATGATGGCAGTGGGAATGCCAATGTGTGGCTGATCGATTTTGGAAAGACCACCCTTCTTCCTGATGGGCAGACACTGGATCACAGGATTCCCTGGCAAGAAGGCAACAGGGAGGATGGGTACTTGTTGGGATTGGACAATTTGATTGGCATCTTGGAAAGCATCACTGAAAGATGAGTTGAGAAAGGCACAAAACTTGCAGGGCTTCTCTGTAACTTTCTGCTTTACTGAAGTAGAAGGAAACTCAGTTAGAAGGAAACCTTGAACTCTAAACTCCTGAGGTTTTCAGTGCAGAGGGAGCTGCATCCAGAACCCAGCAGTCAGTGATCAAAGTTACTTTGCATCAGCCCTCTATGAACCTATATGAATCACTCCAGATTGGTCTGTATTGCACCAGATGAACTCGAGACTGGTCCTCAGAGAATGAAGATCTCCATACTCGGGAATCACGCCAGCATGAGTCAAGAGGTCTGTGTGGTAAGCCAGAATGATTATGATTTCTGGCAAAATGGGACTCCAAATTACTTCTTAGAGAACCAGGACAAATGCTTGGAAACTCAGGGCAGGAAAAACGATTTTTCAGGGAACTGCATAGTTTTGAAACCAGATTGTGGTTTTTCCTCTCTAATTCCAAGTCCTCTTGCTCTTGTGTACACTATAGGTAGGACCAACAACTTCTGCAGCATTATGTTACAGAGTGAGCAAGGTGCAAATGGGTAATCATGAGAAACTGGGAGCAAAGAGAGACAGCAGTTTATAGTGGCTTGATGTGGCTAACTGCTGTTGACCATTTCTCCCCTTCCCTACCCTAGCCTTGCCTCTATCCAAGAAAGGCCTTGGCTTTTTCTGTAACCACTCAGGAGATTACAAATACTCTAGGGAGAGAATAGTAGCCTATTGTCTCTGAAAACATTTGACTTTCCAGCTGGGTGGGCTGTTGGATAAGTTGCTAAGTTGGAGAGTTAGGCCTCTTGCAGCTGAACTGCAGCTCTGAAAATCACTAATGATCTTTCACAAACTAGTCAGGGAACTTAAGTTTTTTTTCCAAGGCTTGTTTATTTTTGAAGATAAAACCCCCATACACATGCACACACTAGTAGTCAGCAACCAGTGTGTTCTCTTAAGATCATGATTTGACTGTCTGTAAATGCACGTGACTTCTTGGCCATGTCCCTGTTCTCAAATATGATGCTGCCACTTACACATATAAAGTGGCACAGCTATCAGGGAGGTTGTGTTTCTGCATTCACAGCAGTACACAATGATGAGGTAATTCCCAGGCATCCTTCCTCCAAGGTATCAGCTGTTAACTCCACGTAGTTTGGGTGTCAGTATATTACATCCTATAATCCCCATCTGGAATCACAGGGTGATTAATTATTTTGCTGTGACCCAAGCACAGCCACAGAAAATTCAGTTTCTAGGTTAAAATCAAGAAAGACTGAATTGTTTTCTTGCAATGGCTTCACATACCTTCTCTGTAGGTTGCCTCTAGTCACTGGAACAATTTTTTACATACTGGCAATATAAATACTATCATTAATCACATGTTGACTCACATGCCAGGTTTTAACGTGAATAATGTGGTGATGTAGTTTTCACAATGCAGGTAAGAGTTACATTACCAGTTGATGGTTAAAGCCCTTTCAACATCTAGAGGTAGTAATGCACATGGGTCAGAAATTCCTGTCTTTTGCTGGTTTCCTGTGCTCAGGAAAGAGTGAGAACTTTGGATGAAGGTGACTGCACTTTTGGGAAACTGCTGTTTCAATAATAGTTGAAATCATAAGCAAAAAAACCCTATAGAGTCCAGATCTGGAATGAAATTTGCAATATTTTTAATTAAAGTTGGACAGCCTAAAATAATTTCTAAAAGGAGTTACTTTGAGTAACACACTAAAGTGTGTTGCATACTAAAAGGTCAGTCAGATTTAATTACTTTTTCATAAAGTCTAAACAAAACAGGAGTATTGAAAATTGAAGCTCAGTTGTAATGTAAAAGTTAGATGACATAAAGTAGGTATTCTGTAGCAAGTAATGACATGTGGAAATATTTCATCTTAAATCAGAAGTTGTCTGAAACTGGTAATTATTTTTGCAGTTCACTGCAAATTCAGACAACTTCTGTGGCCTTCCAGCGTTTATGTTTTATATTTATGGTAGCATGTTAGTGAGTTTTTCACTTAGAAGTTTCAGAGTGTTTACATTAGGTTTTTTTGAAGTGACAGCACAGATTATATCATTACAGATGCCTCCTAACTTTTTAACTGCTGTGAGATGACAAATGAATCCATAGTGATTTCCATAGTTAGAAAAAAAAAGGTATTTCTCCTTTTCTGCAGCCAGCAGGTAAACCATGGATAGCAGTGCCTAAAGAGAATAGCAATGCCTAAGGACAATAGCATGTTAATAGGTCTCACAGGCAGGACTTCAATGGCATTGCCTGTTTTATGAGACTGCAATTGCAAGCTGTCCTACCATAACTAAAAAGAATTATAAAAGTTAGAAATAAGATAAAGACAGAATTCAATTATTGGTTTGCCTAATTAATCTTCAGAGTTAAATTTCTTTCTTCTGTTACCACATATGTGAATCTTTTGCACCAATGTAACCTATTTTCTGGTGGGGAGATCTAAACAGTAGAGGTTGGTGCTCAATGTCAGTTGAGAGTTGAAGATGAACTTTTAGAATGACTGTCCAGTTCTAAAGGAGAACTGGAACAATGTGTTATCAGTAGCTTCAAAGAAAACAACTCCTGGTAGCACCTGGCTGGTTTTGCAGAACATAGTCCTGGAGAAAACATGGAGAAGGTTCATTCCACTGCAGTAACTGGAAAGGTCAGGGAAAAAGGAAAATCTCTGCTATAGCAGATACTGATCTGGAAACTCATTCTAGATGATGTAAGTTCTAGGAAGTTAGTTTTGAAATGGCTCTTTGTCTTGCTAGGGGATTAGAAAGAAAGAAATCACAATCATCTGTTGCTGTTATGGGGAAGGAGAAAAGGAGGCAGCTTTTCATAGCAAACTGCAAGTGTAAGACTTAGCGAAGCACTGGAGCTCCAAGGAGCTGAGGCTGTGAGCTCAGGAGCAAACTGCCCCAGGGTAAGTTTTAGATTCCTTGTTTCTCAGCAGGTGGCCCAGAGCACCTGTCTATGGACACACACTTGCTAGTGTGAGGAAGCAGCATGGCCTTCTTTCACTATGGGATAAGTTGTGTTGAATATGCTTATATTTACTACAGGGTCAACATGGTGCACATGCACAGGCATGTAACACAGGGGTAACCAAGGAATTTGTTCACATGCAAGTCCAGAATGTCGTTCATTAATGCATCTGCTGAGATAGTGCCTCACTCTGGAGACACTGGGAACATGTGATTCCACAGCAGGGTCAGAGATGCTGGCCTAGAGACACTTTGGTGCTGAACAGATGACCTCTGACTTAGGCTTCAAGGTCCTTGAACTCACTAGTTCGATGCAGCAGTGCTATAGCTGCTGCATTCACATGTGAATCAACAAGTAGGACTAGGATTTCTCTCCCTTGGCTTCATCATTGACTTGTTTTTTCTTGGCCTTGGAAAACTCTCCTAGGCATTGTTTTGTTCCAGTTTTACAGATGGGAATAGACCTACTTACCTCGTGGGAGAATGGTGTGAGGCCGTCCTTCATTAGTGCCTGTAAGCTGCTGTGAGATTCTTTGGAGGAAGGTGCAATATAGAGATAGATCAGATAAGTTTTAAAATTATGGATGTTGAGGCCCCACAGAGATATAAATTTGGCTGAAATTTAACCAAAGTGGTAAAACTTAAATTCGTCTAAGTTTTGTAAAGGGAGGTATTCACTTAAGGTCTGATCCAGTTCCTGTTAAAGGGAAAAATTTCAATGTATCTCAGAGGGCTTTTGCTACTTTTTTATTGCTGTTATTATTTGTTATTCTTAAGGTACTGAGATCAAATGGCCTGTATCATCCACATGCATCTGTTCTGAACACTACAATGCAATGCTGACATTGACTGTATTGGATGAGTGTTTGTTATTCTGAAGTGTGTATGCTACTAAATAAATCAGACTGAAGGAAAAAAAGACATCTACTGTGATTTGGTCATTTGAGACTAATATCTTTTCTTCAAGAATTTCTTTAGGGAGGGGAGAAAAACAGTTCGTTTCACTGCTTTTAGTCTTTAGCATCTGGTACTTCCTAAAGCAAAACCAGAAGCCAAATGCTGGAGCTTGGTTCCAAAACCCATTGTCATTACCTTTAGAACCTGATTCACACAAAGCTTGTCAGCTTCCTTCAAGGTAAGCTCTGTCTCAGAAATCTCAGTGAATAGCCTACAGCGTATAAAAAAAATGTGCACCAAGAGGCATTTGTCAGACTCAGAGCACTAAACTGTTCCCCTGGGCAGTTTTGTGTGGACACAGGGAAGAAGCACTCAACTCTCTAGGACTGACAGCGCTTCTCAGCAAGAGAGAATGTATTCTTACCACAGAGAGCGTGCAAAGAGTACTTATAAGAGAGGGAAACAAATATCCACCATTAGTGTCTCTTTATTTTGTGTTGCAAATATAGAAGTATACACTTGTCTAGCTTTAAATTGCATAGAAGCAGGCGTGTCATCTACTTCTGGACAGTAGTCACCCAGAAAGGTAAGTTGGCAGAAGTGCTGCCTTGGTCAGAGGTAATGACAAATCAAAACCTATTCACTCGAACTTTTCCATTTGTGTGCTGTGGTGGGAAGATGTTAGGCATGGTATCACTGAGGTCTCTGCATGGGATTGAGAAGGGTGGACAGCCAGGAGGAAAGAGCACAGCCATGCCTACAGGAGAAACTGTCTCACACAGCTCAAGGGTCTAAGGAAGTCTGGTCCCTTTCTGACACAGCTGTGGAGATGCAAATACAGTGGGGGAAAAAGTATTCCCAGCAGCAGCATTTTCTTCTCTTTCAGGAAAGTAGAGGGAGAGTGTTTTGAAGGTGAAGTTGCACTTGCAAAAGCCCATAACTATTTTATCAGCCTTGGAAAGCTTTCTTAGTGCACACCAGCCCATGGGCAAATTAACTGAGAACTTAGCTTTGGAAAAGGGTTGATATGAGGTCGGACACCTTAAATCTGTGCAATTAAAAATTCTGTTTGTTTAAAGGAAAAAATGAAGATGCAAAGCATTTATATTGAGGAGAGCAAGGATTACAAAGAAATGAGAAGCAGGACTATCAACAAATGTGAAAAAGCAGAGAAAGACAAATTGAAATTTCCATTATTGTTTCATCTTCTGTTAATCAGTTCCTTCTTTAAAAATGTAAGTATGAGGTTGTGTGAAGCAACATAAAGTATTAATGCTAAACACAGTCAAAAAACAACTATATACATACAATTACAAAATTAATTTGGTAATGGTAAAAGACAGACACCTATCAGGAAGAGCAATTTATAACAACCCTATAAATGGCTGATTCTGCAGTAGGGAAGTACTGGAAGACTGTTCACATGGATTATAGAACCGATTCAATCCCAGATCTCCAGCTCATGTCATTCCTCTAGGAAACAAATTGGGTTTTGGCTTCCAGTTTCCAAATTAATCTAATTTTGACACTATTCAACTCATTGGTGATGCACTAAAAACGTCTCCTCAATAAAAAGCAGTTTCACACAAGTTACGTTTTGCAATGCTAGCAGCTGAGCACTGTGAAATCTCTGATTGTACAAACAGTAAGTTTCAATCTCAGAATTGAAGGGTGTAGTGTGTATCACTGCAATTGTTATTTTTCCTTTTGAGATAAAATGGTTTATACAGCATGTAGCATTCAACTTCACAAAAGGACCAATATTAACATTATTTCCTCCAGGATATTAATTAAAAATTCATTATCTGTGAGGGTTTTTAAACAGCATCTAAAAAAAGATTGTTACAGGTCAAAGATTCATGGCAATATGCTGACAGAAGATCATTCCATTTGATCTTCTGGGAGCGTTAAGAGCATTGAGGTTGCTAATGCAGATTATTTTAAAATTCCCAGCTCTTTCTTTTAGTGCCCATTTGGTACCTGCATCTCCATGTCTTGTCTTTTTAGAAGAGACTGCATCTGGCTCAGTGCAGCCCTGAGCTAAATGCTGTTGTAAACCATCAGAGTCTGTCTTGGAAATAATATATGCTTACTCTACTCTTACAGTGGCTCTTCAACACCCCACTCTTGATCACTCTTAGGGGTAAGATCCTGCTCAGGATAGAAGTCTGTTCAGTCTGTCTCAGTGCAGCTTTGTCTGTGTGCTTCCTGTAAATGAGTACCTTGATGCAGCTATTCAGTAAAAACAGGTATTTGTCCAATGTGCTGGACTTGCACTTTATAAATAAAGTGAAGGCAAGCTAGCTGCAGCCAAGACTGCCATGGCACTGGTAATAGAACTGTGCTCTCCTCTCAATTCGCTTTTCAATAACTTCCCTGGTTTTATCACTACTGGCCTTTCTAAATTTGTGAGTTATGTTGAGGCAAGTGCTTCACGGGGAAAACAGTGGTAGCTCAGGACCCCTCTCTTCTGACCATCTGTCACTTTACAACACCATGGATTTAGAATTATTTCCACACCATATGGGTCTTTGCTGAAAGGTGACCATCATCACCCTTTATGTCTGGAAATCATAGAAGGATTGGTGTGAATAGGGACCTCCAAAGATCATCTAGTCCAACCTCCCTGCACAAGCAGGTTTACCTACAGCAGGTTGCACAGGATCATGTCCGGGTGGGTTTTGAGTGTCTCTGGAGCAGGAGACTACACGGCCTCTCTGGGCTACCTGTTTCAGTATTCTGTCACCCTCAAAATAAACAAGTTTTTTTTTTCTCATACACAGGTGGAATGTCCTATGTTTCCATTTGTGCCTATTGTCCCTTGTCCTGTTGCTGGGTACCACTGAAATGAGTCTGCTCCCATCCTCTTGACACCTGCTCTTAAGATATTTCTATGCTCTGAATTGACATTGTAAAAAACTGTCCATTCTAAAGTCAAAGGCCTAAAACTCTACAAAGCATGGAGCAGATAGAAAGTCAGACCAATAAAGCATAAACCTGAAGATGCCTTTCACTGAGGATGGATTCAGACTCTTCACTCTGTGATTTTCTTTACCACAGCTCAGTAGTGTCCACCCTGACTGATGTAAAGGACAGGAAGTTTGTGTGGTCAAAGCAAGCCCTTGCCTGCTAGCCCTCACCTTCAGACTGTACATGTGGCTGATCACTAAGCATAAAGCATATACCAGAGAACCTCCTGCCTCAGAAAGGAACTGGAGAAGTCTACAACTGGCATCTCATTACACAACTTGATTGCACACAAAGACAGCATGTAATTTGCCACTGTAGGTCACACTGTAGGTGTGACATTCAGGAGTGGTACAAGAACAGGATGCTTCCAAGACTGTTCAGACTTAATCCAAATTATTTGCCTTTTCAGTCTCTTTATTTTGCAGCTTTAATCCATAAACATGAATTTAGATCCTAAACAACTGAAGAAAGCCTTAAAAATTAGATGTCTTGGAAACAAATGACTACCTTTATCACTTGCAAGGCAAGAACCAATTACTACCTGCTCAGCTGTGTGATACCAAGTCATGGCTTTAGCTTTCTCAAATGGTTGAGCTATTCTACTTTCCTGTAAAAAGAACACCCTAAGTGGGGTTTGCATTAGATTTCCCTTCACTATTTCTCTCCTTTGCATTACTTTATACCTCAGAGTATTAAAACCAAGAACTCCATCATACCAAATGCTAGATAGTTACCCAAGAACCTCAGCTAAGTTCTTACCAACACAGCACAGAGAATTAATGCTGAATATCAAAGTACTCACAAAAATGAAGTTCATTTTATATAAAGTCCATTAAAAGATAAAGACTGTCCATTTCATCACACCACGCTGCTCACCCTTCCTTGAAAAAACACCTGCCCCTTGGATGCCAGGAGCTGTGAGAAAAGCAACACTGTGAAGCAAGCAGCACATTTCCTTCACTACTCAAAGGAATATTATCAGCTTCACCAGCTACTGCTTTTTTAATGGTAAATGTTTTCCTCTTCATTGCTTGTTTACAAAGCACATGCTCAGAGGAGCCAGATTTTTTTTTTTCATTCTTCCTACTGCTTCCAATTTGAGCAATAGCTTCCACAAGGTCTACTAATAAAACATGCAAATGTGGCTGCTATTTTTTTTTTTTTTTTACTTCCCTTATAGTGCATAAGCATTAGTAATTCACCGGGACTGTAAAAAGCTCTCGGGAACATAGCAGCCTTTGCAAGTTGGTTGCTGCTGGCACAGCACACATTTTTGGATTCTTGGTTCAGAAAGAAGCACAACCTGTGTTGGTCATTATTTCCATCCAAATACTGCAGCTGGATGGTAGGTCTGTTTCTTTCCACCTGAGCAGACTGAAAAGGAGTTCTTTCCTTAAGAACTGTATTCTGAATCAGACAAACAATGCCGTTGTTCTCCACTTCTAAGCTGGTTCAGTGGAACGCATTTGAAGGACAGAGATAGAAATGCAAGTGTCTTTAACAATCTGGGATCCAGCAGGTAGACAGGGGAAGCAGAACATTGCTGATGTTGAAACTTCACCCATCTGATGGAACTAAAGTGGAGGAAGTTAGTGAAACAGGAAGCAGTCCTTCCAGACACACACATTCCCTGATCTTTGGAAGAACCATTTCTACTATACTGGAGTAACACTCAGGTCATCTGACAAAGACAGACCAGAGTCTCTCTCTCTTGATGTTTTCTCATTTTTACAGAAAGGCTTTTCCTCTCTGTGCAGACTGGAGCTCCTCAGCACAGCTGCTCTAACCTCTGCCAAGGCTGGTGGCTGGTGCTCAGCACTATAGCACAGGTCGTCATAAGCATAATTTACATTGCCACAGGGGAAAGTCTGGAGTTTCACCAGTTCAATCCCACTGATGTCCAGGTGAGGGCAGTTACTTTGACTTGGAGACGCTGGAGATGCCCGAGAGCTAGGAGAACTGCAATTCCCATCAAAGCCTGAATCTTCCCGCTCTGGATTTGCTTTGAGCTTGGAGCTGGGGCTGAAGTGACAGATATTCTCCAGCACCCATGATCCGTATGTTGGGTTCCAAAGGTTTTTTGTTTTGTTTTTAAGTCTGTGGGCGGATGGGTTGCTGAGCTCCAACTTCTGGTTTGAGGCCTGCTGGAACCACGACCCACTGTTGAAATCACTGAGGCATGGCAGGCTGGGCCCTCGGGCAGTCCGGTTGCTCAGGTTCTCCACCAGTAGCTCTTGTGGACATTGTACAAGTTTGTGCCCAGCATGGTGGGATTCCAGTGTCTTAGGTGTTGTCTGAGGGGTGAGAGAAGGGCTTACCATCAGTGGCACTATCCCACTGGAAATGTTTGGGCGCATGACCATACTCCCTTCATCCTCTGGTGCAGGGCTACACTCCATGGGCAGCTCAGTGTTGATCACATCAGGGTCCTGAAAAAGAGAGACAAGAATCTGTTACACCTTCAGGGTGACAGAAGGGTCACAGGTTTGGGCAATACTCCTGCACATCACACAAGGTGTTATGTTCCATCTGGACATCACATGCTGTTGAGACTTACATGCTTCCTTTGGGAAGAGACTGTGCTTCATTGAAATCAGTGACTAAGCTCGGGGTCTGTAGTATAACATTTCTCTTTTGAGAGGTTGGATCCAGACCTGTAGCTGTTAAATGCTACTGGATGGTGAACTCACTGTGCCATTTCATTCCCCCTCTCCACTCCATAACTATTCAGCTGTGGCTTTTGAGCAACATTAGGCAAGGTCAGAATATGGACCTTGAGAGAGATTTAAATATCTTTCCACCACAAAATGAAGGACATTTTGCAATTGAACAAGCTGAGAGCTAAAAGCACCCATTTGCACAGTTTGTGCTCATTATGGCTGGGTGGAAGATGGGAGAGTGAGGATGGACACTGGAAAAGAGCCAACAGCACCACTACACTAATAACATAATTATGTCAGTTTGCCAGGACCCTTCACTTGCTTTAGGGACTAAAGCTAATGCCTTTGGATAGCTGGCATTCAATGGATTATCATCCACCTGGATACCAAAGACCAGTACCTGGGTGCAATACTTGATCCTTTCCAGGATGGTAGAGAAGTTTGGCCGATACTCTGGACTGTGCTGCCAGCATTGTGTCATGATCCGGTACCTGAAAGTTAAAAAAAAAAAAAAAATGATCAAGATTGTTTTGTATAAAGTGATCATTTGTCCAAGGGACCACACTTGGTACATGGCTCAAAGGAGGACTGCAAAAGTGGATTTATCATTTCTATATCCCTGGATCCTGCCTGATTGGGGTGCAGCTATTTAAAGAAAATCCTGCAGTGCTCTAAGCTGTATACATGAGGCAGTAGCTCAAGACATATTTAGCAATACCCACCTAACAGAGGGCAATCACCATTCCCTGAGTAGAGGTGTCTTTGTCCACATTTTGACACATTACTACACCTTGGCTTGTGAGAGTAAGGAAATACTTACACAGGCCCCGGACAGTTTTTTGGTGGATCCATTCTTCCTCCACTGGTGACAAATTCCAGCACTTCCTGATTGGTTTTGCAAGGGTAGGGCATGTAGCCTAGAGAGAAAATCTCCCAAAGCAGCACTCCAAAGGACCTGTGTCAGAAACCAGCCAACAATACCAATCAGGTTTCATTTGTGCTCCACAAACCTAGCTTGTAGCTGTGTAGGCAACACCACAGCAATGACCTTTCAAAGCTGCAGTCCAATGACAGTAATATGCAATTAGTGTGATTATGAGTCAATGTTTACATAAGAAGACACCCCAATCAATCAAAACCTTTGCTCAAGCTCCAAAACAAGTTTTGCAGAGTTTTCAAAATATTTAGTGACTCTGAAGGTGTTCTTTCTGCTGCATTCATTATTAGTAGAGCAGGAAATGCCACAGCACCCTTGGCTGTGTATGATCTAACTAAAAATAACTGTTAGGTCTGGCATGGACGTTTCTTGACTTAGTTGGGAGAACTTGAGATGTTTGTGTTGAGGAATACATTTGATGCTGGTAATTTGGCTGCAGATTGAGCTCTGGGTGGCAGAAGCCCAAGGCAAGAGGCTATGACCTGGCACCAACCCTCTGCAAAACAAGGGACGAAGACCTGTGGCACTGCCAGGCGACTGGACACTCAGAGACACAGCAGGAGCCAATGACTCCAGACTTTGGCACATTTAGACTGTGAGGGTATAAAAGCCCAGGGCTTCCTTTGTTTGGGGCCCCTTCTCAGAGAAGGAGCTCAAGTCATTACTTAGTTATTGCATCTTTAATAATTATTTTAAGGATCCCGACCTCTGAAGCCTTGCTATGGGAAACCTGGGGCCAAGCTGGTAAGGAAACCAGATCTGACTGTGAGTGTGGGGGGCTGTAGCTGTGAAGGAGCCTCTACCCAGCTTAAGTGGTGCAAATGTGACTTCTGGAGTGGCTTCTAGATGGTCAGACAGGGACCTTCAAATATTTCCTTAATATTTGAATCAGTGTTTCAGAACAAGATGCTCAAGTATAAAATCAAGGAAGAGACATCCACTTAAACTGAAAGGCAGCAGCATTTCTGATATGGTTGTGCTTTTTTTACATCCACAGGTCAGATAGTCAAAGCTACTAGGAATTATGTATGACTTAGACACAAGGAAGTCAAGAGAATTCTGCCAGGACATCAGCAGGGTCAGAATTTTCAGTTACTTTTTACTACAAAGGTCAAAGTAATTTCCAGTACATGCATGTTGCTTATAATAGCCTATCACAGGAACTGTGGCACTTTCCTTCAAAATATTTAGTGCTGGCTGCTCACAGTTAGGCACTGATAAGCAATCCTTGTCTTCCGGCATCGCTAACAACTTCAGGAAACTGGGTCAGTGTGGCATTTGAGGGAATGCCTCAGTACAGCATATTGAAGGATCTGCTGTACAGAGAAAGAAGTGTTCTTAAGCAACTGGAAGGCTTCCATACCCCAGCACCTGTGCATGAATGTGCTACTGTTGAGGGGGTGCTTATTTTAAAGAAAGCTCAAGTTGTATGAGAAATCAGTATATAAATATTGTTTCCTCAGCAACCAGCAAGGACTTCTGATTAAATCTGCTGTCATTTTATATGCAACAAGAAAAAATATACAAAAGAGTGATCCTGGGTGGTAGAGAGAGTAATTTACAAGGTATATAAGCAGACCCTGTCACTGATGGAAACTGGAAGATTCTGAAGGCCGAAGGAAGTATTTGATGATATTTGTCTGGATTTTTAACTGAGACTTCCTGAGAATCAAATCTTTTGCTTTTTACTTCTTGATTGGCTTTTTGTGACACTCTACTTTTATGAATAGCAAATTTTTATTACCTCTGTTTACATTTGACATTTAAATTCTTATTCTGGATTCTTTAGCCATACTTCTACTGAATGCAGTGGGAAGCCTTCTCATGTTTTTCTGGGAAATTCTGACTTTTTTTAAGGTTATTGCTGAGCACACTTTTTTTTTTTTTTTTTTTTTAGCAGTAAATTTTTTTTTTTTTTTCTTGAGCAGTACATTTCTTGATGCTTTTCAGTAAGTAGCAGTAGTAATTAAAACACATTTATTACCAGGTATCAGTCTTGGAGGTGAAAATGCCCTCTAGAAAAGCTTCTGGGGGCATCCACTTGACAGGAAGCATGGCTCTTCCTCCCTTGCGGTAGTAACTTGCTCTGGGAAATATGAAAAACACAGAGAACATCACACAGCCTGAAAGGGCTTCGATACAGAAAAGATCTTATCACCACAGTAACAGCATCTGGGGATTGCAAGTAACAGTGGGGGCCAAGTGAGAAAAAGGAAAAGTCATCAACACAAATAGTGCATTGAAGCAGGGTTTTATATCCTCTTTGCAAATGAGATCGAAACCGAGGATGTTCTTGTGCACAGCTAAAGACATCAAACTTGCCAATGCTTTGCACAGGGTGTTGATGCAGCAAGTCTTCTTGACATCCTGAAGTGATAATTATGGTTGCTGGGGGTTTTTAATTTTCATTTCAATTTAAGGTTATTTATGATCAAAGAGCTAATAAATTTGCCTCTGCTTGGTTTAGTGTCCACAAGTGTTTGTAGTTTCCTGGGACCATAGGTAAACTGGCGTGGTTCATAAGCCTAGATCTGTTGATTTACAATCTGCTAACACAAGTTAGTTAACTGCTCATCAAATTCAGACCCCTAATGGATGAATCCACTGCTTCACATATCATGAAACAGTTCAAACCTGCCAAATTATACAGATTTGTGAGTTACTCACAGAACTGAAATCGCCCTTCACTTACCTGTAAATATCCCTGGCCATTCCAAAGTCACCAATTTTGGCAATTCGTCCTGCTCCAGAACAGGTCAAAAGGCAATTCCTTGCAGCTATATCTCTTAAAAAAAAAAAAAAAAATTCTAATTCTAAACTCTTAAGTAGTTAAGGGAATAAAGAAAAAGTATTAGACCCAGTCCTGTAAATTTTACTTGAGTAATCTTTAAACAAATGTGAAGAGCCCTGTTAAAATAAGAAATAATTCCAGTTACATTATAATTTTTGTTAACCACAATTCTTAAACTGTATTTGAATTATATCTTCTACCCAGCATCTGCCAAGCTTTCCCCATTCACACCTTCTTTCACTAAGGCAGAAAACAGCAGAAAACAGCTGTTTCTCTTCTGTAACAGAAGAGAAACAGACCTAACCTCTTTTGCTTCAAGCACATTATGACAGATTTCTTTCTTGCTCTATTTTTTTAAAAGATGGACATCTCAGCAGTGTCCTCATCAGTTACAGATCTGATGCTGTTGGACAGTCTTAGTAAACTGCTTGAAAAGTTATGTAGAATCAGATTTGGTAATCTGTTGCTTTGTTACTTCTGGATATCTCCCATGGAATCAATCAAAGCTCCATATGGAAGCAGCTGTTAACTGGGTGCAAGTTTAGCTTGTGAGAAATGGAAGTCATGCCTTTGTGGCCAAGGCTAAAATATTTCTGTTCATTTTAAATACGCATTCTGAAAAGAAAGTCATTAGAATCAAAGCACTGTGGGGGTCCTGTTGACTGCCAAGAAAAATAAGCTCCTTGAACAACTCATATGTTTCTTTCCATTGCCAACCTTGAAAAATCTCTGAGGATTTGGAAGTCAGCTTCAACTTTCTCTTCTATTATCACCTGTGACTCCTAGATGACAATTCCTGCCCTGTGGAAGCCTCTCTACAACCCCACTACACTGCCTTTTACCCCTAGGATTCCTAGTATCTGTAATGAAAGCCCTCTTCATTTCCCAACCCACTCTAAGCAATGCTGACATCACTAACAAATACTAATACAAAACCTGAGGGAAATTCCTTGTGTTCAGATTTATTGAATTGTTGGCTAAGATAAAATGAATCCATTCCCAGGTTGCTCATATTAGAGATCTAACAGTGCAAAGATTGACCCAGAGATTTTTTTTCTTTTAAAGTCATGCACTGCTGTTACTATAACAGTAAAGATTCTAAAATATAATGCTGTAGTGATTAACTCAGAAGTTTCCAGTTAGATCAGTTTTCCAATAGAATACTGATCCTCTCACGTAGTTATTAAGAGATCCAAGAGCTGCAACCTGTTGCACGTTCTTACTGCTCTCTTTTAATGACAGAAATCTCTAACCCTTTTCCACCAGAACTTCCTTATTGTTGCAATATAAACAGTAGAAATCTGTTTCAGATGTTCTAATCATAAAGCCATATAACATATTCCCATATCTCAACCTCCTGGCTTTTTGCTCCAACGGCTGCTTGCCACTGTTTCCCTGGATTTCTCCAGCCCCTGCCCACTGTTTCCCATGTCTGTGCCGTGCAGCCCTACACGTGCTGTGCATGTGGGTGAGTCAATTGCCTGCCTGCACAGGTGCAGGCTGCACCTTGGTGTTAGAGCCTGTGTGACCCTCTGGTGTACAAGAGCTCTCCTTTACACACAAACGCTGAACACAGCATGCACTTCACAGTAAGGAATCCAGCTGCTCACTATGCCTAGGAACATTTATGAGCTGAAACAATTCTAAATCAAAAATGAAGGATTTCAATACCCAACCAGAATTTTTAAAAGGGTAACTACAACCTTTATCCCTTCTATAATAATTTGGTCTTATTTGAAGCATGCTGTATCAACATTTTTTGCTCAACAAATGAGCAAAAAGGAATTTGAATAAACAAATATGGGCTTCCCAAACCATGCTAGCAGGTCAGCCACTGAGCTGGGAAGGAAGCCTGAGATGTGTTTTTTTTCTCCTGTCATCCTTGCTCTACCCTTCTCTAGTCTTTTGCCAAATATTGTGGACTGTCCTGTGCTGGTGGGATAGGGAAAGCATTTAAGTCAAGATAGGGAGATGAGAAAGGAAATAAAAACCGAATGGTCTTATCAGCCAAAACAGAGTGACACTACCATCTAGTGGACTACAGAGCTAATCTCAACTGTCTTTACATTGCAGGCGCCCGAAAATAAATACTTAAGCCCTCTCACTTGGAGCAGAACATTGCTCTCCCTCCAGGACTGCAAAGAACAGTGTGGAGGTTTTTTTAACTCCTAAAAAAACCCAGGGAGATCCACTTGATCATCTAAGCACAAGCCTGCATTGGTAGAGGAAATAATCTCTCTCCCCTGTGGAGATTAATCCTGTCTAATCCACTGCAAATAGGAAGTGTATGAGCCTCATGCACCTTGAGACACATCAGTAGAGACTGTTTCTCCTCACCTGTGGATGAAATGATTCTCTTCCAGATATTTACAGCCGCAGGCAATATCCCTAGCTATATTCAGCAGGTCCTGCATTGTTAGTGTGGATGGTTGATTCTGGAAAAGGACATTAAATGGTAAGGGAAGGATAGTGAAGCAAAAGAATATAATTCAGGCAGGGTATAGGCAGAGAAGGACAGAAGAAGGGAAAGGGAGAGACATACATACAGGATAGGGAAAGGCTTAAATAAATCAGGAGCAAAGAGGAACAAAAAGTAGATCAAAGCAAAGAATTAGAAAATGAGTAAACTCTTGTTTAATCCCAAAAACTTTCAGGAGATTTCACCTCTCTTGAGCACTGTACATGAGTGCAATCTGGCAAGAGATTTATGGCCTGGTGTGAATAGCCTATTAAAGGGGGTGGGAGAGAACTATTCCCTACTGTGTTATGTGAAATCAAAAGACAAGCAGGTTTAAAAGGTGAAATAGAAGAGAATAAAAAAGCACCCACTTTTAAAGAGTCACCAAATTATCAACAGAAATTAGTGCATGAACGAGAGAGAGAGAGGGAGTAAAGATGCACAAGTGCACATCTTTACACCAACATCAGCATTCATCAACTTATCTGTCTTGGTAGAAGAACAGTGATTACCCTCAGGAGCAGTACAAAAAAAGGGATGCTTTACTACAGGACTCCAGGACTGTTACTAACCCTTCACCATCTGCACTTCCCTAAGAACAATAAAGAAAACTTTTTCCAGGAGCCCTGCTTATTTTCACCCCCTTTACATAGTTCTCCATAGGGAATTTTTTGTCAGTTTTTCTCTAGGAACTTCTTTATTGCTCTCAGGAAGGGTGAGGAGAAATTACTAGACTGTTAATCAAAGTCTGAGATCTATCAAATAAATTAGGCTCAGCTCTTCAACAGGTATAAATTTGTATCTCTCCATATGGTTCCAAAGCACACCTGCTGAGGACTTTGTGATAGGAATCCTGATAACTTTAGCTCCTCACGTGCCACCACAGTACACAGTAAACAAAGCAGGTATTGAAAAAAGAAAGACCAATTATTTATAGTCTAATTGACAGAGAAGTCTAGACTGGCAGGACAGGATTTTACCTCCTCAGTTACTGGAGTTTCTTGCCCTGCTTTGACTTTGTCTCACTGACACCTGCTTGCATCAAGCAAACAGACACAAATATCCAGAAGTATGTGGGTGCTGGGACACACCAAGCCAAGCCTAGCTTGGCTTCAGTGCCTTCATCCAATTGATAAAAACATAAAAGCAGTCATACTAAAATCAACCACAAGCCTCACAGGGAAGTTCTCTCACCATCCTGGGTCGGTTCTGCCGAAGGAAGCTCTTCATGTCTCCTCCAGCCATGAGCTCCAGCAGAATGAAACGAGGCAGTGTCTGTAGGCTGACACCAATGCACTGCACAATATTTTGGTGATTGAACTTACTGAAACCCAAGGTCACAGCACATGGAAGAGAAACACAGCATTAGTACCTGGCCAACATCCATCCATTCTCATTGTGCCTTGAGATTTCACAATCTGGACTGAAGCAAATCCTGATGCAGTTACCAAAAAATATTCAGCCATATCAAAATGCCTCTCTGGTTATGACAGCCCCAAGAACAGGGTTATGCCTGGCTTTGCCCATGAAAAGCCATCAACAGAAGGTATGAAGAGCTGAAAGCAAAGCAGAGTCTTCTGTCTGTGAAGACAGAATTTAATGGACACACTGACTGAAAGATGAGAGTGACATGAGAGGGATAAGAAAGTTAAGCATGGAAATTTCATCGGCATTTGTGATACAAAGTCCTGGCTGGTAGGAATTTTAATTCAGAATTGATTATTTTAGACATAGTGCTGTCTAGTTTGGGGGACTCAGTTCAGTGTTTAGTCTGCCAGAGGGACTCAGCTAATACCTACTGCAGCAGCTGCTTATATGATTCTGTTTTTATAAAAGGAAGCTGTGCTTGTCACGAAGCACAGCTAGACTCAGTCATTAGACAGCAGCATCTTCCCTTAGATAATGATTACCTGGATAATAAAGGAACTAAAAATAGAAAGGAAGTTGGGGAAGAGAAAGAGTCGTGCTACTAAGTGAATCAAGGCACTCCTTAATTGATTAAAATTGCTCTTGAAAAAACATACATCAGTGTTACCTCCTGTTCAGCTACCAAATTTCTTGCAGACTGTAGGAGTGGCACTACGTCATGAAATTCATGCTTTAATAGCAGAAAACCAGCATCTAAGTATGAGCTGGGCCAGACAATGAGAAGAAGTACTTCATATTGCACAAATTCAAAATATATAAATTCCAAATACTTAACAATTAAGCTTGACTATACCACTAAAGTCATCCATGATCCTACTATTGCTTTCAGATTATGGATTTCTGATAACCAAGTAAATTCTAAGGCTGAAATACCTAAAGTACAGGTGGTAATAGGAGTGGCTGCCTGTTATCTTTTCCAAGAAAGTCTTATAGATCTTATAATTCACTGTCAGAGGGTCATGCACATAGGACCTTATAAAGGTTCTGTCAAGCTTGCAAAGACATCAAATCAAATGCAGAACATGTTTGTACAAAAATGTTGTACCTTCTTACTCCTTTGAACAGGACCAGCAGAACCAATCAACTGAAATTTTTGTTAAATTGTAATGATTTTTGGGTGGGATAGAATTAATTTTCCTCACAGTAGCTCATATGGTGCTATATTTTGTATTTGTGATCAAAACAGTGCTGATAACAGATTGATATTTTAGCTGCTGCTGAGCAGTGCTTACACAGCATTGAGGTTTTTCACACACACACACACACCTCCCCCGCAGCGAGAAGGCTGTGAGGACAAGAGGTTGTGAGAGGACACAGCCAGGACAGCTGGCTCCAACTGACCAAAGGGACGTCTCATACTGTATGGTGGCATGTTCAGCTGTAAAAGCTGGGGAAAGGAGGAGGAGGAGGAGGGGAAAGGGTCCATCAGAGTTTGGCATTTGTCTTCCCAAGTAGCTGCTGTGAATGATGGAGTCCTTCCTTCCTGGGATGGCTGAACATGTGCCTGCTCACAGGAAGTAGGGAATTAATTCTTCAGCGCTGCTTGGCTTGCTCACACAGATTTTGCTTTACCTATTAAACTGTTTTTATCTCAACCATGAGCCTTCTTGTTCTTCTGATTCTCTTCTCCATCCCTCTGCTGTGTGCAGCCAAGTTGCCTACTGGCGTTAAAGCACCAGAGACAGGCAACAAAAGAACCTCAGTTATCATGTTTGAGACAAACAAGTAGTACCTTATATGCTACTAAAATGCCATCTGGTGAAAAATAAGACTGAACTTATTTTCTGAACACAGGCAAGGGAATAAAGGATTCTATGATTACCTGCATTACTCTTTCCCCCCCTGCCCGCTATCAGTAAAAAAGCCCCTTAAACTATACCTGATAATCAATGCTTCCATCAGGAAATCCATCTCATCCTGCTCAGAGCAGACTTCTGGCAGGGTCTGTTGAAAGGTAAAAGCAGTGAGGGCCATCCCACCAAAGAGTTGAGAATATTTGTGTGACCACCAGAGAAAAAAGGAAAAAAAAGAAAATAAAAGAATGAGCATGTAACATGTAAATCACCTCAGGAACCTAAGAGCAGGGGCTCGTCCTTTCAGTGCCCAGTGTATTGCACTGCATGTGACCCATTTGCTAGTTAAAGTCAGGATATGAAACAGTGACCTACTTGAAGATTTTTTTTTTTTGTGTGTGAATTGAACTCTATGCACAATTCTGGAACAAAAATATTTTCAGGTACACATCAAGAAAAATATTAGATGGGGACCTACAGACCTAGAAAGGTTTTTTAAATGACAGTTGTTATTTATTCTCCCCTTTCTTTGTGTCCACGTTGCAGTACATGCTTGCATGTCATATGACACACACAGCCACTTGATTTAAATACTTGTGTCACACGCCCCTGTTGCTTTCTCTCCTGCCAGCAGATTTGGACATCTTCTGCTGATACAGATGAACTGCACTACCACAAATGAATGACATGCTGATCTCCTTCTGCTTGGCACTGTGCTCTGGTTCTTCTTCCAGTCTGGATAGTGAAACTGAGTTGGGCAGTTCCAACTGCTTATTAGTGTCCTGGGTTTTCACCCACATTTGTACAGTGGCACAGGGAAGTTCATGAAATGAAAGGCAGGATGAGTAACAGTAGAACTTTTTTTTTAATTAATGAAGGCTATGTTCTTGAGCTGAACTCATAGAAGTAGATTTGGTTCTCTGAGTCACAAGTTTATAAAATAACAGAAGCAGAATATGAGCATCCTCAACTTCAGGGCTGAGTAATTGACAAATTCTGATGCAACAGCAGTAATTTCAGAGAAAACCAGCCTATTTTATCTTGCCATTAATGACAGAGAAATTATTGTGAAATTGCAATATATATTCACAACAACATCCTTAACACTGTGCAATATCAAAAGACTACCTGAAAATTCCACATACAGTAGAAAAGCTCTACTTTCAGTATAAAGGGACGTAACTGAGAAACAAAATAGGTTTTTAAATACATCATGTGGAAAAACTTGTGAGAAAGCACTCAAATCAAAGCTGATAATGCCTGGATGCAGCAATGTGTCCAAGCCTGCATCACACATTTGCATATGCCATTATACATGTGATACACATGCATTTGCAGCTGGAATAGGGATAAGATAACATGGCTCTTATGGGTAATTATTGCTGTAGAAGAAATTTGTGGGTACCGACCTTGATAGCCACTTGTAGAGGGTTGGGGTCCCCTGCAATGCCTACCACAGTTCCCTCATAAACCTCACCAAATGCACCATGTCCTAGTGCCCTGCAAGAAAAAAGAGGGGGAACAGATGTTATATGTCCTTGGATCCAGAGCTGGCCAACTCTTCCTTTCATCCAGTCCAATGCAAATCAAAAACAGAGTTTTGATTTCAAGTCAAAACTTCTGAAAATAGATTATCAGTATTTTCTGTGACCATCACTAAAAAAGGGAAGTTGGATCCTTGATGGTTCTGAACAAAAAACAGGCCTGCTCTATCCTAGGGTCTATCACCAAGTACGGCAAAAGAAAGACAAGAAAAATGGAGAACAACGGAATAAGGTGGCTGCAGACTGATGTCTTCAGGAGATTGTATAAGACATAAGAATGATCAAATTGTTCCTTCTGAAGTTTATATAACTTTGATCAGTATCATCTGGATGATGAAGAGCAGCTTAGCATGTATCTCTTTGTGACATGAAATTTCCTTGTGATAGGAAATGCTGAAATAGACATACTGCTATAGATTTGGAAGGGAGCTACTGCCAGGAGGCAAGTGCAATAACAACACAATCACAGTAGAGGTGAAATAACTATGTGGGAACATGGAACGGGAGACTCACGATCTTACACTTCTGCTTGAGAACTTTATGGAATCAAATTATCTTAGAGAACATGGCAAGTATCACATCTGTTGTATTTTGGCTGACTGGGACTGGGTGCTTTGCAGTTAGCCAGAGAGGTGGGCCTTGTTTTCTCACCGAAGCAGAGAGATGTTCTTCCGTGGGATCTCCTTCAGCTCGCTCAGAGTGGCAGCCTTCCCCGCAAAGCAGTAGTTGGGGTTGTAATCGGTCATGATGACAGACGTGCGGATTTTGCTCAGTTTATATTCTGGGCTCTGCAGTCGTGCTCTGGATCCTTCCAGCTGCTGCTTCTTCAGGTGATAAACTGCAGGTGGAGAGATGAATAGAAATACACAAACCAGATCTCCAACTTGGCACGAGATAATGCTGGCCACACAGAACAGAATGACACCAATCCCGTAATTCTAAATGGTCCAGAAACATCTCTGGCTTGTCGTATCGTGCTCTTCTTCACAGTCTTCAGTGATTTAGCACTGGATATGCAAACAGTCTTATTCCTGCAAACACCTAATCACCTGGGAACAACTTAGGTTTCCTATGCTGCTTTGTGAGTTGGCTGAGGAAGAGTGCTCAACAAGACATCTTGCTGACATCAAGTCCCAAAAAGCAAACCATCTCCTTGAGTGAATTATATATTTAATTACAGACTGTGATTTCATCTGGCATTGCAGTGGCTGCTACAGAAACACCTGTAACCTAGAAGGCTTCCCTCTTTTGTTCTGTGGCAAATACCAGGGAAGAGCAGTCCTTGCCCTTTGGGACTATGCTTGTGCCTAACTGTGGGTGGTGATGTTTCCTATCACTTCTTTTTCCCTGTTCCTCCAATCCACTTGGGAGACCACAACACTTTGGCTCCAAGTATTGAAAGCAGTGGCACATGGCCAGGTGGTCTCCTTTTGTCTAATTTATCTGGAAAAAGCCAGTCCAGGGGTGATAAGAAGTAAGTGTATCTTACTGATGGACAGGCTGCCACAGGTGAGGATCATTCCAAGCACCACAATCACAGACACCACAGCTAAGAGGAGGGGGAGAGGCAGCTGTCCCTCTGGTGTAGGACCCTGGGGCACTGGAAGAATAAAAACAGAGCTGCATTAGTCAGAAAACAACAAGAACTATTGTAAAGCATCCCTCTGATGATTGCTTATATTCCAGAAAACAGTATGGAGGTCACAGTCAGAGCATCTTATAAAAATTACAGCAAATCCCTCTATAGTCCTGAAGGTTGAAAAGGTACTGAAATAATTTTAAAATCATTGTGAAGATAGAACACAAACTGATAAAACACAAATTTCTTATCCATTCTTCAGTTTTCTATAAATGGGTAACATCACTACTCATAACTTGAAAATGTCTACAGTCTTGATGTTTTGGAGCTCCAAGAGACTGTGAAAGGAAATAACTGTGCGTACAAGGCATCAGCTGACAGGCACAGTGGGAAACTGCTGTGGAAGGAAACAATTTGTGGCTTAAATAACTCAGCAGTAGGTGGTACGTTATCCTGGAGAGGTATTTGTGCTTAAATATCTGATACACTGAGCCCATTCAGGAAATTCACACCACGTCTCTTTACAGATATTTTACCTCCTGCCTAATCCAAATGTGAATGTTGGAGATGGTGGCAGAGATGCGGCTCAGCATGTAAGCAAAGTTCAGCAGGAATTTTCAGTCCTATGTTTGACTGACATTTCTCACAACAGCTTGTCTGCTGGATCCACTAGCTGTAACTCAGGAATTGAACATCAGAAAATCCAGAAGGAGATATGATATAAAAAATAGAGATCTTATCCAATGAGACTAAAACTTCTTGACTTACCAGTGCAGGTGACATTGTCGTTGGCCAGCACAGCCCCCACCTCACACTGGCACACCGGCAGGTTGGTGTCAGGGTCCCGCTTGCAGTTGTCTGAGTGGCAGTGGCTGCAGTTAAGGTAGATCTGAACCTCCACCTCACCATGACTCTCCATGGCTGAACAAGGAATCAGACACAACAGGTGGGCTTAGTTTAGTTTTTCCTTTCTTGCTCCAGTAAGGTCAAAAAAGCAACAGAACAAAACCCAGCAGTGTACCTACAACTTCTCTCCTTCTTGCAGGAGAGCAGATAGTCCAACACAGTGTGGACATGTCAGAAGACTGATGGGGATCAGTAGGGAAGAAGATATTTGGTTCCTTAAGCAAACAGAGAGGCCTTGAAGTGAATTGACCTGGAAAAGTCAGGGACTAAGGATGTGCGGTTGAACCTGGTGACTGGTGTCTCTCCTGGTTTAGAGATTCAGAGAAAAAAGGTCCCAGAACACTATGGAAATGCTTAAAGAAATGACCACAGCTAAAGATCTGACCTGCAGCGTGAAATAGGCTTTAATGAAATGAATGGAAAACAAAGACAGGAGAAGAGAGAGGAGGAAAGAGGAAATAGAGAGGAAGAAGGAAAAAGGATGAAGAAAAGAAATAAGAGTAAGACCCATATTGTACCTGCCAAGGGATGCAAGAAGATCTCTCCTATGGGGTTCACAAAAGAGATGCCATCCTGCCCACCAGCTGTGATATCATCACTGTCAGAGGCATGTCCCCCTGGGGAGAGAAGAGTATGGCTAGCTGATCAGTGCTGCATGCTGCAAAAAATATGATGTCTCTGAAGGGTTGCATTCATTCCCATTATTACCTGGAGTGACACTGCAACCTTCCAGTGATATTGGATAGCATAATGTCAAACCCTCACTTGACCCAGCCAGTACCAAAGTCAGTGAAGTGACTTCATTTAATGCAGATTTCTCAGTTCAGCAAGGTAAAAATTTTTTTTTTTCAAATAAATGGAACATTTTCCATGGGTAACTTGGGAATGGGTGAAGGGATGATTCATCACACCTTCCAAATGTTAAATCACATAGGAACACTTTATCCATGATTTCCCCAGTTATGGAGAGATGGTGGAGAGCAGGGTGGGTTTCATACTGTTCAGCTTGATCTGTGCCTTACCTCCTGCAGTTGTGCACTTCTGCACTAAGAGCACTCTCCCTGACCTGCAGGTGCTCTGAAGGGCACAAAATTCGTCACCATGACTATTGCCCCAGCAGGCTCACCTCTGTACCCTCCGCCTCCTCCCCCAGAAGTACAAGCTCCTCCTCCTCCACCAAAACCACCAGAGGTGGTCCACTGGAGCTTGGCTAGTGCTTGGGGGCAAGCTTGACCTCCTTCTCCACCTTCCAAAAGGGACTTCCCAGCCTGAGGAAGCAGACTCTCATCTTGCCAGCCACCGCCTCCACCTTCAGTCAGAGTTGAGAAAAGAAAACAAGAACAGGTGAGAGAAGCACAAGCAGAGATGCTTTGTAGAGAGACAGAGATGAACCCTTATTAGTTTCTTAAGTCCCTAGTTCAAGGTAAATTTTCTTTAAGTTTAAAAGAATATACAGACAAGCTACTTGCTGCCATGGGCAATAACAAACAGGAAATCTAATGCACAGCCTGTGGTATGTGCAGCATGAACCAATGCCTCAACACCAATTTCTTGTGGTGTTAAGAAAATAAGGAGCCTGCCACTCCCCTTCAGGATAACTGGTTAGGGCAGTCAGCAATGTAATATGCTGAGTTCCTCAGGGAAATAAAAATAAATTGGATTTCTACATCTCACTTTAGTGGCCTCTCTGTAAGCCTACTACAGCAGGAGATGGACAACCACCAGAATTTTTTTATCTCTTAGGAATGGATTCTAGGCACAGCCATCACAAGATTATAAATAAGATTCCATTTCTGGTATAATTCCCATAATAGAATTGTTGTTGTTAGGGTTTAAGGGGAGTAAGGGGAAAATGTCTTCTCTTCAAAGGCTGTTGTTACAGTGTGAAGAAGCAGGCTCGATCCCCCAAACATCATTTTCCCTAGTTCAGTTTGTAGAAGAGGAGTCCTCCTATGGAATTGCCTCTGCTGAAGCACTCATCAGCTGTCCTGTGCATTCTCTTTTTATCTGGTGACACAACATATAAGAAGATATCCCTTACAGACTACCAGCGTACTTCTAAAAACTACCGCCAAGAAAAATTCCAAAAGACTGAAAAAGAAGCCCTTGGCTTCATGCCTACAGAACAATGGGTGTATTCAGCCACCTGACTCAGACCTTGTGGGGTTTTAGTGTCTCACCTGCTGCCCCAGTCCTCCCACTGACTCCAGGTACTGCAGTGCTGTTCTCAAATTGCTCCAGGGGTACATCATCCAGGGAGTTGTCCTGAGCCTTCAGGTAGGCTTTTCCTCCTCCTCCTGCTGCGATGAGCAAAGGTTCGAAAATCCCATCCTTCTGCTGGAAAACCCCCCATCAAACATCAGAAAAACTTCATATCCCTTGGATATGCCAACTCATACAAACTTATCAAAGATGATGAAAGCACCCCAAAGAAGAGTGGCCTAAGGCCAGGGCAATGCTACTGCTTGTCTCATAGAATCATTACAAAAATATTTCACATCGTGTTCCTGAGTACAAAAGTAACTGTTTAACTGAATGTCAAGGTTTTGTGATTCATTTTTAAGGACTGCTGCCAGTATTAAAGTGGGATCCTGGTGTAATTCCCACATCTGAACTGTTAAGGACTGAGGAACCTAATGACAATGATAAATACAAACAAGGATATAAAAAGAGATAAACAACTAAAAAGACAAAAAGTAAGGAGAGACAGAAAGAGAAGAGGGAGAGAGAGGCAGAAGAGAAAGATTCATTTTTCATAATCTTTCTTGAAAGAACTATTTATTATATGCCATGACTGACAGTGAGAGCTAGTTGCTCTGCTGCTGGACACTAGTCAGGCAGGATGCAAAGAGGAAATACTTACTCTAAAGATGTAGGTTGCTCCTCCTCCACCCCCACCTCCTCCAGCCCATTCCTTCAGGTCCCTTTTTTTTTTGTAATCTTCTTCAATGAGAGATGACTCCCCTAAGCAGATCTTCTGGGTTTCAGGATTGCCCTGAAAGGATACAAGAAACGGAGTCAGATGTCAGCGAAGTCCAGCTCTTGAGACTTGTCTGTGTATTTCAGTAAAATAATGTGATAATGCTTGTCATGCATAATAGACATATATAAACCAGTATGTAGATTATCTTTGTAGAAAGTGACCTTTTCTACTAGGACTGACAGCTGAGGGATAGATCTGTCTGTAACTTCTGATTCGCAAACTCACATTACACATGGAAATGAAACTAGAGATGCATACAGGAAAAATGTAATAACTCATTGTTAATTTCACATAATTAATATTTTGCATATTTAGAAGTTCTTATCACCAAAAACATTTAAATATTTTGGGTTATGGATTAGTTCTGAGAACTTTCTTACTGACACATTTACTGTTTGTTTCTTAAAGAGATAAATGCATAAAGAAAAGGTGACCCACATATAGTTGAGAATAATCTATTGATACATCTTAGAAGAGTAATTTGGAGACCCAGTTTCCTATTCCTGCTCCAATCTTACTGCCTGTGTCCTCTCATTCATGCAGAATCACAGAATGGAGAAGGCTGGAAATGACCACTGCAGGTCATCTAGTCAGTCCAACCTCCCTGCTCAAGCAGACTTCTCTGGAGCATGTAACTCAGGATTGTGTCCAGATGGTTTTTGACTATCTCCAGAGAAGGAGACTCTACAATCCCTCTGGGAAACCTGTTCCAGTTCTCAGTCACCCTCACAGCAAAGAAGTTCATCACATTCAGGTGGAACATGTTCCATTTTCTGCCCATTGCATCTCATCCCAAGACTGAGACTGATTGCTAATTGACAGAGAGAGCTCTTTCTCAGTTCTGTTAGTGGTTGTGCATGGCCTTTCTTAGTTGGTGCAGCAATTTGTCTGGTTTATTCAAACAGGAGAACAAAAAAAATGGCAAGGTAGATAAAGACCAGGGAAAAGCAACTGGGGTAAATCTGAGGAGAGAGAATCAAGGTTTGGAGCTGCAGAACTTCTCCAGAGAAAGAAAAACAAACATAAGTCACCCAATATATAGATTCATCACCATTTTCAAAGCCAAAGGAAGTTGGGCTTTGGAAGTGGGAAAAATTAACTGCAAATTTTCCAGCAGCACCTGCCAAAGGGAGATAGTACTGGGCTGTAATTTGCAATTTGGAGAACAAATGATGCAATGCAAGAGACTAATGGACAACTTTTCAGATTATGACCTAAGACTAGAGAGTACATTGAAAAGGGAACTGCAGATACACAAATGTATCTTTTATTTAAATAAATATGATTCTTGTACTATATAAAGTGAAGAAAGGGTGGGTTTAGAGTCCATTGCAGCATCTGGGTAAGACATCATCTCCTGTGGGAAAGTAAGCAGCAACTTCAAATGCCTACAGGAATAGCTTTTGCATCCCCAAACACACCAGTCTGTGAGGAAAAACCAGCTTTGTTCCTGGGCAGGGGTTAACAACATCTCTGGAACAAGGCAGTATCAAAAACTGATGCTGAAAAGAGGTAGTTTTTGAGCCTAAGTGACAAAGGGACTTTCAGATCATTTGGTATAGCATTTAGAGGACACATACACAAACATTCATGTCACCAGTTTCCACTTCTCTTAAGTGTTTTTTTGTCATCATAAAAACCTAATTCAGGGGCCACTGGAGTTAGTGGGAAGATTCTCACTGGTTTTGGTAGGCTTTGGATTCAGACTTTAGTCTCTAAGCCTAGAGAGTATGCAACACAGTGCAGCCACAACACTGCTGGATGCTTCCATAAATAATAGTAAATTTTCTGAAAATCCTGGCAGACAGAAAAAACCCTAGACTGTGGAAAAACAAGAGAGGGAGCACATCACTTGCCTGTGAGCTTCCTGCTTAAAATAAGCACAAGAGAGCTGATGTAGAACTTATTTCAAACATCAGGAGCTTAAAGCAAAGTTTCTGTGAGCTTCATATTTGTTTGTGTGTTTTGGGATTGTTTTTCTTTTCAGGGTTCTTTACATCTATTTTGAGATTTTTTTGTAACTTTTTTTATTGGGTCTTTCCTGTCTCCTGACTGGATTTCATTGCTGGATTCTGGGATTTCTGTCTTTTATCACCAAACCCCAAGCCTCCCACTGAATAGTATCTGCAAGGTCTCTGCCCACATGTGCTTTGTGGCCCTCACCCCAGGGCAGGCATCCTCCCCCTGCTGCCCCACTAAGATGTACAGCAGCTCATCTTTCTCCAGGTGGAAGGTGGCTGAGATGAAGACCCCATGGGACCTCTTATTGTGGTTTTTGGCTCCCTTCCCCCCGGCTGCTCCATAGGCAGAAATCCTGCAAGACAAAGTAAATAAATGAAGAAACAGCTCTCACACTTCTCATCTCCAAAGTAAATCCCTCTGCAAGGTCTCCCCAGCCTTCACTTCCAAACAGACATTTCTCCAGAGCAGGCTCCCCTGCTGTAGCTTGTGGCTATTCTTTGTCTGAGACCCGTGAAGGTAGGTTGCACAAGAGGACAGACCAACCCTCACCCAAGTGCTGGAAACAGAGACTGCAGGAACAAATAGCTTCTGATCTCTTCTACATCTCTGCTCACCCTTCCATGCTTCACAGAAGCTCAGATATATATCCTTATAGCTACTGCTTCACAGAAGCTCAGATATACATCCTTATAGCTACTGCTCCTACTTCTTCACTGTCCCCTCCACCCACTCAGTACAGGTGGTCCCACACTTGTGCTTGCTGAAACTCCACAAACAAAAAGCAGTTAGAGGTGGCTGCCCCCCAGCACACACTGATCCTCACCTGTATCTGTTTGTGGCTGGCACTCTCCAGACTTGCACTCCCCGGAGCCTGCCCTCCTTCTCCACAGTCACTGACACGTTGCTGTTCTTGTAGGCACTGTCACATTGAGCTTGAGTTGGCCCATGGGGACCACTGGCACCACATGTTGAGAACCACCAAAGAACAACAGTTGTGTCCCCTGTGACCAAAACAGCAAGAGTTGAGTCAGATGTGAGCTTCCCTGCATTTCTCAATACTTATACTATACCCTCTTTCTTCTACTCATAGCACAACTGCTGCTTTGTTATGGTCACTGTTTGCTTTTCTCCTCTCTCCCCTTATTTCCTGCACGCTATTTGATAAATCATGGGCTGAAGATAAACTTTATCAATTGGGTGTGAGAGGGGAAAGGAAAAGGGAAGAGGGACTGAACTTCTAAGAAGGGGTTTATCCAAGTGTCTCACAGATCAAATTCCTCTTCTCAGTGCCAGTCTGAAGCACGAAGATGTTCAACTTTCCAAATGAGAACTAAACCATGTACACAGAGACAAGGGTTGAAAACATCTTTCATTACAGCTAGTGACCATTTATGAAACACAGTGAAAGTTTGAAGGGACTTGTCTCAGGCTTGCACAAGAAGCCTGTGGCAGCAGAAACTGCCAGGGAACAGCCTCTTGCTACCATCTGTAGGGACCCTTCTTCCCCCAGCAATTTCTTTCCTGGTTCTCATTAAGCATTATTTTTTTGTTTCTACAGCAGTTCAGCAGATAAGGATGCTTTCTATTTCACAACCATTTTTTAAGACACAAATAAATCCATCTTCTCCACTGAATTAGATGAGGCCTAAGAATAAAACTTTTCAGTAATGTGTATAAAAACTGTGTGATGCAGTTTGTACACAAAAGCCAGGGTCAAAAGTAAAACTGTTTTAGAGCGGAATGGTAAAAATTACAGACTTTTAAAAGAAAAATTCTAATCTTGTTTAAAGGAAAAGGCAAGCAAAACTTTCCCCAGCAAACATCATCCTGTGAACATGCAGATGGATCAGTGCAGTATAAGTTTCAGCTGCATTACAGCATTCCCCTGAGCTAGTGGGAATAAACAGCAGTACAGATTGTCACATTCCAGGGGGACACAGCCTTCAGGAGATGGGACAGTCACACACTGGTATTTGTTGTCCACAAAACAGCCTCAAGAAAACCTCTCCTCCTCACCTTCTCCTTTAGACAGCTCTCCTCATCCACACAATTCTTATCAGTCCTCCAGAGTGGCAATCTCTACCACTACCAGTAAATTAGTTCCCAGTGTTCCCTTGCTCTCCTACTTTTTCATCCAGTTTTTCTCTTCAGTGGATTTCTTCATCCTTACTTACTTCTCCCTGGATTTTCATCTTTAGACCACTATTCTACACTCATTTTATTCAGCTTCAGTGCTCAGCACTTTCTATTCCCAACTTTCTATACAGGTCTCTATGTTCCTAAGCTGCATTTCCGTGCACTCAGAATCTAAGTCATGCAGCTTCTGTTTTCACTTGAAGAGATTCTGCTTTCCTTTAAAGAGGACTTGCCATTTCAGAGCTGCTGAGCTGGGCTCCAGCAAACTGCTTGCCTATAGCCAAACCTGGAGAGACTACAGCCTCCACATCTTTGGCATCTTTGGATTATATATAGTTGCTTCACTGCTGCAGGGCAGGGAGATCACACACAGGAGACAGGAAGGGAGCTACCTTTTATAGCCAAGAGACAGGTTTTCAGTACTGAATCGTGTACCTGGGAGGGAAGGCTCTTCCAGGGGGTTCAGAAGATGTTCATCCAGGATACTAATCTCACGTGGGTACTGGCGTTTCCCACCAAAATGATTCGGTTGTCTTCCTGTAATAGTTTGTAGAGTAGAGGAAAGAGGTGGGAGGCCGGCAGAAAAGAGCGATGGAAAATTTAAAGATTACATTAATTAATTAAATACAATTGTATGGTTAAGATAAGTAAATGTTACCTTGGGTAGAAATGGTGTTTTGAACAACCATAATTTTGTATTACTCTTTTGAGCCCTTGTCTTAGGTAAGCTACTTGTATTTGTAGCTTACCTAAGCTTCAAATTCTTCACATGAACACAGACCCTCCATGTTATCCCATGCAGGATAAGCTCCTTGGTCTGCAGTTCCCTCTAGCTGTGATTACAAGAGATTTTAGGAAAAACATAGTGTGGGAGAACAGATAGCTGGTATTGATGTTTTGCTGGTCAAACAGGCAGGTGACAATTCTGGACAGTCAAATGACTGGCGGTGTAAAGGAGAGTGGTGACAAAAATCATTGTCTTTGGTTCTGAATAGTGTCATGGCAAGTAACCCAACTTAACAGATCACTCCCACCTCAGCAACCAACTTTGAGCACCTGAGAGCTCACTTAGAGAACAAATAACTAAATAAAGTTATATGCCTCACTAATATACACAGTTAAGTAACAGAAACATACCTTGACACAAGCTGTAAATCTTTGGACAAACCTTTTTGAAAATCACAGAGCAAAACCATAAATTTCTGAGCACTGAGATAGGCCTTTGAAAACCAGTCCTTTCTCAGAGAGGAGGTATTTCAAATCAATTGCTGATCCAAATCATCTGAATGCATTGAGAACACCACAACACCAATGCTGCCTTACAACAGGAAAAAGTAATAATGAACCCTTGCCTCATAATCTGCAAGCATCCTGTTTCAATAGTTAAATTACCCATTTTTATGCAGATTTTTGATTGGAAAATCTCTAAGAAAAAGGACAGGCTTCTTTCCATTTTGTGAGCCCTCAGTTAATTTAATACTGAACGTTTTTCATCAATTGGAAAACATTACAAATATTTCAATTTGTTCCAGTTGTAAGAATCTAACAGCTGTCTGATGCTCTACTGAAAAGAGACTCACTCAATTCCAGATGGACAATTATCTCTGCCACAAAGCCACTGCTCTAAATAGCAATAATTAACACCCTTGTTAGCTGTGTCAGAAAGGCCAAATATCTAATTGAAGCATGGAGACCTTGCTGAGCTTTTACTCCTGAGAATGTTTCCCCCAGGTCTGGCTGAAAGCACATTGATGCATGCAAATAAAAGAAAGCTTTGTACTGACACACTCTGCTCATACTGAAATGGAGAACTTCAATGGATGAAGTTGTCAAGCTAGTGAAAAATGAAATTAACCCAAAACAAATGAAATTAATCAAATGCAAGGAAGAAAATAGAATGAAAAATACAATGCATGGCCAGAAAAGATGCTCCCCATGGCCTGCGCTGAATTACAAATTCCAAAGGTCACAACAGTTTCAGATACTTAGCAATGTACCAGAAGTCTGGTTATGTTTGCCAGAGCAAAGGAATGTAAATCACTCTCTGAAACAGAGAGTTATCTTTGTGTCTGCATGCATTTTTTCATGACATCCAATGAGTATCCTAAGGCAATGCCTCATTTCCAAACAAACAGTCTTTCCTCCTTCTCCAAACAGTCTCAAACCCCTGCTCTCCAGAAGAATCTTTCTGTCTCCTCCACACCAAGCAGCAGATCAGCTGCACCACAGGCTGAGCATCGCCCTGTCCACACGAGCTGTTAGCGCTTTAAAAGCTGATGTTTTATGCACCACCAGACACAAACTTGTGAGGTGGCATTTTCTACAAACCTAGTGTAGCCCTGGGACCCAGGGGCTGGTGCTTCAGCCTATGTTAGTTTCCACTTCCTCTTCTAACAGCCAACATGTTGACTGCAGAGTGAATGGAAGGGAACAAGAATTAATTCATATTAAGGTGTATCTATATTTAAAAAAATTGTAAAGAGCAGAGACTTCCTTTCTCCAGGTTTTACCTAACACTAATTTCCCCTTTGAAATGAGACAAAAGGAAGTGTAAAGGAGAAAGAGACATCTTCTGCAGGCAGAGAGCTAAAGTAATTCACTCCTTCACTGCTTCAATGTCTCTGTGACTGTAATGAAAATGGAGATAGAGATCTGGTGGCTGAGATTAATCAGAGTAAGATGCCTCATGGGATCCTCAAGGTGTGAATGGTCTCCTCAGAGATCCCACCTCACAATGCTGGTTGCAGTAGTCCTGAAAATCAGACTTTGCTGGGTCAGGGACTCTAAAATCAAGAAGTAGAGGTAGTCTATACAAAAGGTCTCTTTGGACAGTCTTGTCATTTATAAAGCAATCTTCTGGAAGTTGAAAATTATGCATAGACTGAAATTTATTGGCCAGGGCAGTAGAGTTGGATAGACCACAAGCCTGTGATCTTAATTGGAACAATACAATGCTTAGAGCACCAAAAGATAATAGTAAAGGCAGTGAGAAGGGCAACTCAACTATCAGCATTCTATTTGCTGTGCTAGACCACATTTTCATGTTAAAACATTCGAAATTCAGACCTCTTCCTATATAAGCACTATTTCACTGAAACTATGAAGTATCTTTTTGCCTGTCTGCCTGAAGTTCTCACAATGAACCAGACATGCCATCCAGTCTGTGACACTGTCTTACACAAGGTAGATTGTATAAGCCAAAATGTGATTTTGCCTCACCCTTTCCACAGGGAAAAAGATCTGTCAATGCCCAGGAGCTGCCATCCAAAGAATGGTCTGTTTGGGTTTTGTCCTTATTGATGTCTCTTGAGCTGCCCTCACTACTCAGTTGTTCATTTAAATCTTACTGAACCTTTCCTCTCAATTTTAAGGTCTGTGGAAAACCTCACCTTCTTTTCCATCTTGCATACAAAAACAGTGCTTTCATTCAGCACTGGGTTTTGTAGAGAGTTGAACTACAAGATTGAAATAGATGAAGAAAATAATATTTACATCCTAGCAAGCAGCAAATCCTTTCTTCCTGCCATACATCCTTCCTGCTGCCCTCATGAAAAAAATTCACTGCTTGGATTTTAATTGGCTCTGTCTCTGACATCTGAAACCTGTCCTTGCCAGGGAGAAGTAATTTCATTACTGAAAACACAGCAGAGCTGCTGGGCTTCTCTGTAACCTAACTGAATTAAAGTCATGAGAAGACAAATACAAGGGGGCTGGTCTTAGAGGCGAGAAAATGTCAATTTGCAAAGAGGATTCAAGGAACAGTGGCAAGTGCAAGGCTTCCGAGAAATGTTTCCTTCATGCTGTGTTTCTTCTGCATGACTCACACATCTCTGGGTCGTGCCTTCAGATGGAGTAAGTCCAGTTGCTCCTGGACATCAGTGCAATTCATCCCAATTGAAAATAAGGAGTAACCTGGGTGGTCTAATAGACAAGCTCTGATAACATTGCTGCAGGGGCATTTACACCCCACCTGTTTGCTAAACACCTACACCACTCCCAGCAAAATGTCTGTGGGTAAACTGGAGGATCTATCTGCTTCTGTGAGGGCAGGAAACTCCAGCAGCTGGGTGCACATCAGCTGGCCCAGGTGCACCTGGAGTGACTCCCTTCAGTTTCCTCAAGATTCCAAAACAAACTGGTGGCATAGAGGTTGGGAGAGAGGACAGTGAAGAGCTGGAGTGAAAAAAATGAAATTACCATGATAGATCAGCTTTTCCTCTTAATTTCAAGTGAAACTGTGCATACTCAGCATTTTATAGAAGAGTGGTTTCAGTGCCCACAGAACAAAGGGACAGAGAACAGGACACTGAACCAGAAAAGGATGGGAAGGAATAGTAGCTTCTGTTGATGAGCTTTTAACACATCTATTTTGAGATAAGCCTTCCCATATGTTATGTTAGGCTACAGCTAGCCACTGCAGGGACATGCTATGACCCTAAATATTGAGTGTGGTGACATGTAGAGTGGCACAGTATCACAAATCCGTATTTTGTCGGCAATAGAAGTCACCATTCAAGTGTTGCATATCTTCCAGTTCCTTTGCAACAGAGCATTTTTTTTTTTCCCCAGGGACAAAGGAAGGCAGTTTCTAATATTTGCAAGAAGTTCAAGAACCTAAATTCTTTCCCCTTTTCTGCTAAGAAAATTCACTACAACTCCTGCTAACATGTTTCAAAGGGTACCACTGGCTCCATTTCTCTCTGGAATAGTTGTCAGTTGTGTTCACAATAATGAAGCAAAGGTAAGCTGTTATATATCTGGCAGTGATAGCTAATGTACCTCCTTACAGACTAAAACAAACTTGTTGGAGTAATCTAAATTTTATTGTCAGAGAGTCAATTTACTCCTTCATTTTCTTCCTTTTCTCCACAAAAATATGGTGACTTTTGCCTTTGACTTCAACAAATTTGTTTCAGGTATCAATTACCAGGGTGCATAGATCAGCAGGGACTGTGGAAAAAGAGTGTGATGTAATCCCTCCATTTAGGGCTAAGGAATAAGCTTAGTGTTTCTTGCAAAGACACACAGACAAGTCTCAACTATGTGATACAGAATATCCCAGCTCAGAGAAAAATAAAGAGCACTGGGAGACTCTGACACAGAGTAAAATTGCCTCTACTTGCAATCTTCAGTAGGTCTGAGATAAAATGGCATTGTGCTGAAAAAGGTGACGCAAATGATCCGTGCACACTCTGTGGGGAGAACAGAACGTGTGTCCTGGATCTGTAGGATGCTGATTACACTACCCAAATTTTTTGGGGATTCTGCAACATCTGTGGCTCACCGTCAGTGAAGCAGTCCAGGCCAAATGTAATGTTGTCAATAGCAATGTCAGCTTGGGAATTCCAGCCCCAGGTTGCCAGGAGTTCCAGTTGAAACCTTTGCAATAAGACAGACGTTTTAGAGAAAATCGACAAAGGACTAAGGAGAGGGAAAAACAAACCAACCAACCAACCAACCAACCAACCAACCAACCAACCAACCAACTTCCCTAAAAATACAATGTTCCCTTATCATGGAGAAAACATCATCACTATTTAGAATTTTTCCTCCAGACAAGTCCAGCTGAGCAGCCAAAAGGGCTTGCTCTAAGTCTTAGACACATATCAACCCCTCATAAGCACCACAACATTCATACAATTTCATATTTCATAGGGAACAAGAATGAGAGCCCTACTTCCCCTGCTATCTGCAGATACATACAAGCAACTGTCCCCCACTAATTTTTTATACACAAACAACCATCAATTACCAGAAACAGGGAATTAGACTGGGGAAAAAAAATATCTCCTTCTTTCCACCCCCAAAGAGATGGAGTAAAAACTGAGCAGAATATCCAAATGTCTTGGGCCTGATCCTCAGCCAGTGTAACTCAGAAGGTGACATGAGTTTATTTCAGAAGGGTAGAGCATCATAAATTTCAGCCATAATTCCTTGAAGAGTTAGCTCCCTGGGCTGTCTCATCTTTTTCCACTATGATCAGGTGTTCCTTATCTAGTAGCTCTGTCACATCCCATGTGTATTGCTACCTTCTGAATTCACAAAGAAGAAAGAAAATGAGCTGAAGGATCTCCTTCTAATGGATAGGACTGAATTGTTTTTCATTACATTTCAGAAATAAACAGATGTCTGATGTCCAGTCCATTTAGAGCTTATTAAAAGCATATGGGCAGGACCTCTATTGCTGTCTCTGGTAAAGCTCAATGATGATTTATGAGAGATCAAGCACTGACCTGCCTAACACATTAATCATTCAGCCTAGAAACACACTTGTCCCAAATTAATGGCAATAAAATATGTGTGTGCATTCCACCCACCAACCAAATGTTGCAGTTGCATGGCTGAATAAAAATCTTTAGGGATAAACTGGTTTTACCCCAACTCAAGAATGACCCCTTGTGCTTAAATGAAAGCATCCACACCTTCAGGATCTGAGCACTCTGGAAGTAAGTGCAGCAAATGCAAATTAAGGGTCCCTTGAATGACCTCTTAGGTGTGGTGTTAGTGGGGGAACTTTTCATTAGATCCCCTTCCTACAGAAACCCTCCTCTTCAATAGCAGGCTTAGCAAGAGCATTTTCAAACCTGTATATGAGACCACTAACAAATGACAATAATTCCCTCATCTATCTGATGGAAGAGAGTCACAGCACCCTGAGCCCAGAACCAGGGCACTTACAGGACCCACAGGCATGGACACAGCACCACATCCTACCCCTCAGTTAAGGTACTAACATGGCATTATACCCTTGGTCAGGTCAATCTGCTGTGTCTGGTTCATGGAGACAGAGCAGACAAGGGTCCCTGGCACTGCACTACAAGGTGGGTTTCTGCTCCAGCTGAGCACAAGGGGGACCTCAAGGAATGACACCCCCCCACCTTCCCCAGTGCATGAGAATTGGCATTTCATAACCTTTAGGCTCTGTATGCCTCCCCTTCCTCTTAACTTCAGAAAAAGGGGAGGAATTTGTCTTTTGAACTCAGTGCTGTCTTAGCCAGAGGGGTTTTCCAGTGTTCCGGTTCATTGATCTCATTTTGCTGACTCCAACAAATTGGAGCTCCAATCTCCAGCTCTCTGTTGTCTGGTCTTCTGCCTGTTTGGTTTTCTCCTGATAGCATTATTTCTCCTTGTGTGTGTGAACCAAGCAAGTGAATTTGCCAGCCAGTCACCAGAAGCAGTTTTTCAGAGTAGCTAGGTGCCCAACTGGAAGGCTGATCAGCAAATTGTGTCTTCCTTCTCTCCCAAGAAATAAATTCATTGGATGAAAGTCTTGCTAAAACTATCTAAATAGAGCCTTCGTGTCCTCCTTGTTCTTTTTGCTAAGGTTTCTCTACTTCTGGCCCCATCAAGCAGCTCATGGCCTGCAACTTCTTATGTTTCAATTCATGCCTACTCTTCTCCCTGTATGATCTGTCCCCTTCCTACCCACTTTAGTACTGCCTACTATCCCCTTAAGGAACCAGGGGAAAGTACAGCACTTTCCTATAGCAAGAGAAGGAGTTTCCCAAAGATTTGGGATACAGAAAAACAGCATGCCAATTCAAAATCTGCACTAAAAACTAACCTAAGCACAGCATTGCTAGAGCTTGCATTACCAAGGAAAGCTGACAACACCCATAAATACACAGAACAGTCATTCATGAATACCATTTATACAAAACTGTAGTAAAATTGTCCAGCAATGTTCATCACACACCTCTGTTTATGATTGTATTCAACTTCACTAACATTAAAGCGATTTAGGCTGAACTTTTATATTTTGGGTGATTTGGTATGGCTTTTCTAGCAGTCAAAACATTTTGTGAGTGCTGAGGATGAGGCAATGATTCATGATTCTGACCATGCTCAAAAATGTTGGTAACTTTTTAAGCACTCTGGGCTACTAGCTATTGGAAGTGGGATCTGAAATTTGTGAGGAAGAAAGTTACATGGCAGACATGAGGTGGGGTTTTTTTTCACATGAATGAGAATCAATTAAAATTTTAAGAAAATATCTTTGAAATTTTTAAATCCCCGACATTTCCATGCCTGTATTTTTTTAATCCTGCAATTTCTTCTTGCCTGAATATCTGAAAATCTCAGTAAAAATGGTACTTTCCATGCAGGGCTATTATGAACCATGTCAGATCCTGCTTCAGCTACGTGAGGTGAAAACTACCCTTCCAGATTAATGGATATATATTTTCTTCCCCAGCCTTTCTTTCTGTTTCTGATTCTGGCCAAACAGGAGGGGGAAAAAAAAGCTGTCTGAACTGAATCCAGAGTTAACAAGGTGTTATCCTGGAGAGAGGCTTGGAGGTCACTGGGAATTTTACAGCAGAGGGGCTTGGACTTGGTGTGCAGGGGATTTGGGCCCAAGATCTACAGAGAGAATTAAATAGCCAGTCAAGCAGGAGTACTGGGAATAAACCTTTATTGTAGATCTGGGATCACTGAAATGAAAGCACACGAGAGATAGCTAGGAGGAGAAGGGAAGTGCAGGGAAGGGATTCAGACTTCATAATATAAAAAAAACCCAAAAAAACAAAACAAAACTAAACAACACACAGAGACAGCAGCTGCTAGAAGAGAGATGGAAACAAGAAGTAGGGAGGAGTTCAGAAAGGAAATTACAACCAGAGGCATGAGATAGATAAAATGGTTTCCCAAATGGGAGGCTGAAGCAAAAGAAAGAGAGACCAAGTATATGAAAACAAGGAAGAAAGGCAACAAGTGCCCACAGCAGCAGGTAAGACAGAACAGAAGCAGCAGAGCATGGAAACAACAAGACAAGAGGACTGGGATAGAGACTGTGTCCTCAGAGCACAAAGACCAGGGTTTCCTCCCTTGGGGAAACAGCTTCATCACCTTCTAGCAAAGTTTTTGCTTGTTCTGTGTCTGTTATAGATCAGTGTAGCAAATAGCAACTTATTACTTCTGTCAGTCACCTGGCTATCGCAGGTGATACAGATTTGCCTTCTGGACGGAACAGTTCCATCCTTACTCACGGTGATTGTCACTGTTGTGCCACTCAGTTTTAAACTTGAAAATGTCATACAGAAAGGTTACATGAAGTAAAACAAGATAGAACTACTTGAAACAGCCTGTAATAATTAATGCATGCATGACCTAACTACATAGTTCATTTTGCCTAAGTGCTCAACTTTTTCAAACATTACAGTATTTGAACATCTGAATATCAATTTGTCTTTCATGCCATTCTGGCTAGTGCTCAAAAAAAGTGTCTTGCTGTCCATTCCCTTCTGTCACATAAGATCCATTTTTCTTCAGAATTAAGGGGCAATATAGAAATTGGAGGCTTCAGGGAACAAGTAAAAGGGACTGTATATCAGAGGAGGCAGAAGGTCTTAAACATCTCTGAAGAGCTCCTTGGTCTCTGCTGCAGAGAGGTCAGTAGTAGAGTGCCCAGAGAAATGAACTATTCTGCACTAATTCACTAGCCATACTTTACATATTCATAACTGAACAGATACTAATCCACAGCGCTTCAGATGGTGTGAGACAAAAATTTTAAATACAGTGCTAGCAGGCAGACCAATCCTACCCTAAAGGAATCATTCATGGCAAAGGTGTGTATGGTGAACATGGGATAATACTGACACCAAAGGTAATCAGGAAATTAAACTAGAAAGAGGGTAGAGCAACATTTATAATATTCACTGTATAGACATGGAGGAGGTTTTTTTCTTAAGTTTCATGTGAAACAGGCCTTCCACAGGAATATGAAAAAAAAAAAAAAAAAATCCAGATTAGAAAAACTGAAAAAAAAAAAGCTTACATTGTGCAAAATAACCGGCTACCAATAAACTACCAACACCAGCTACATAGCATGAGATTGAATGACACTAGGTGGGGGAGGAGAAATGCCTGAATAAAATGTGACTGCACTGAAATTCTTTAAATCTTCAATATTTCACTTCATTTGAAAACCAGTGTTGCACTCACTTTCTACATCTAAACCCATGAAAACTTCATTGCAAGGCTCATTTGGGCAACAGTCTTTTTCTGAAATCATGGCATCAGTAATGTGGCAATGAAGGATCTCCAGCTGCCCAGGCTGCACTGATATAGATCCTAAACTGGATAGCACTATTGGCTAAACTGTGGGATTACCACCCCTTTGACTCATGTGAGTGTTTTTTACTGTACAAAGGAGTACGAAGTGCAGCTATGCTAATGCAGCTGTGTCCCTGCTGGGAGCACTTTGCCCTGTGAGTACACTGGCTTGCTCAGATTGCTGAAAGGTTTTTAGTACAGATGCTTGCTGTTCCCAAAACCTAAGTACTGTTTGAGGCTGCACAGAAGTGCAGTCACATGGTGTGAGCTTGTGTTGAGCTAAGCTGTGTATGTGCACAAAGATATGCACTTATGGCAGAATACTTCCTGAGCAAGCAGAGATGCTTAAAAACAGCCCTGAAAGAAGGCAGGAATGAAAGTGACACTTCACAATAAAGAGAGTAACAATTTACTAAATCTATAGAGATAACCCTGGCTGCTGACAGTGGAGCTCTTACCGGTTCTGCAGCACTGGCATTGGTAAGGTGATAAGAAACCAGTGGTCACTCCAGCTCCCTGCCCTTTCCCACATTGGCAAGGTGATTGGAGCTCCCTTTATCTCTTCCCTGAGAGAGAAGGAGACTGTACCATTGTAGCTTCCAAAAACATGCACTGAAAATTGAATCTGTAACAGAGGAAGAAGAGGAGAAGAATGGTAATCTGTGATAAAAGGGACCCCTCCCTGGGAATTTGAGACAACAACCTCTGAGTCTGGGTCAAACTCTTTAATGACAGAAATCACTAAGCCCCCACTCACTGACTGGATTTGACTCAGCACCATTACTAGCACAGAATTCTCTCAGGGATAACCTGACCTGGCACTCCTGCTGGACAGCTGTTCTTCAACCACTGATGACAATGTCCACAGCCTCTGACACCATCTGGGTGAGAGGACTAGTTTTCTTCATATTGCCTTCTCTGAGGGGAGAGCTGTCCTGCCCTGAATACCTTTAAAACAAGGACTGTCTCTAGAGGCAGGAAACCTCAGTCCATCTACCTGCTCCAATAGGCACCACCTATTGTAGCACCCCTAAGACAAGTGAACGACAAAATCAGCAGGTCTGAGAATGTTTTGAAGCAGGACTTGTTTATCTTTCTTTGGAGCAACCACTTCCAGTTCCCCACAGAGCAAGAGAAAGTTATAATTTCTATCACTGCTGTGAATACTCAGCTGTCCTTAATGTTACAGAGAGCTCCAGTTCTGGCAGGAAAGGGAGCACGCACTTGTTCTGCAAAGAACAGCCGCAGAAGTTCCTTGATCCTGCCATGTGGCCTTAAATCCTTGCCAGTGGAGAAGAGAATGGATCCAGATCTCCTGTGGCCTCTACACAATAACCAGCAGCTAACCAACAGCTACTGCTTCTCCTCTCCTGGTTTTGTAAACCTGTCTCAAATCACATTTTATTTTGCTGTTTATGTTGTATCCAACATATTTTACCTGCATTTATGAAGAAATATAAATGCCAAAGCTACATTTCTGGCACCTGCATTGTATTTATTTTCCCAGCTCTAATTAGGAGGCATCAAAGCTTTCTCTTTTTCCCCTAGCAAGACTGGACTCCAGCTCAAACTTGCAGCTTAATTTCCTTAAGTGTTATGACTATAATATTGTTTAATATTTTTAATCCCAGCATCTCAGAGCTGCAAGGCAAGTTGTGTGATTTTATCAGGTTGCATTAACCTTATGAAAGTCCTGAAGAATGTGATCAGAAGTTTATTATAGTCATCTATTTCTGAAAAATCTAATGCATTCTAACTTCACACTCCTGTTCTCAGTGAAACTATAAAGTTTATTAACTCCTGCCGAAGTACTGCAGAATTTATGAACAAAAATCTCAGCAGCAGATAGATATACTAAAAGCCCAGCCAGACAGCTCCCTTTTCTACAAACACTGGCTGCCCCACACAATTTAGCTGTTGGCACCTCTCAGAGCTACCTCTCAGTAACTCTTCCTAGCTGGTACAGTTAGGCTGGGGAGTTTTCCACAATGAGTAACTGATTTGGGGCTTCTGCTTTCAATTACTGGGAATGCACCTCACATCTCCTTTCCAATTCTGAACAAGTGGCCAGCTAGGCAGTATAGCCTGCTCTTCTGCTTTCCAGTGTTGTGTAGAGTGTGCAGAGGGACAGGAGAATAGGCTAACTGTACAGATAGTGCCTACAGCCTGATCATTTACTCCACAAAGGTGCTAAGACAGGGGGACACACCTGGTAGTCTTCAGTGGCAAGACTGGCTGGCAAGCTGGTACTGTAAGCCTTAGCCACACCACTGGTCTGAGTGCTGTCTGCTCGCAGGTAGAGGAAGTGTCCTGTGAACACAAAAATGGAAAAGACAAAATGATCTCTTGTTTTTTTATGTAATCACTTGAAACATCATTAATGTTACTGTAGGTATGTAAGCATACGTAGGTGTAAGCAGGGCTTGAGAGCAAGTCTGTTGGTGAGGTTGTAGTAAACACTCTGGTAGATTTCAGAAGCACAAAAGTCAACATCCCAAACCCCTTATTGGAATGTGAGTGGATAAACCTCGGATACCACTCAAGATCTTCCCATACAGAGGTGCATACCAATCTACACTCCTAATTCCTACACCATTAGCATCAATGATTCTTGCTATGTAAAACACTGGGCTGGAAGAGTTTATTTGCAGTCTTTGTTTCCAGGGAGAGTTTACACAAGCTCCCAGGAGACAAACAGGACTCTTGTATGGAAACCCTTCATTTTGGCAGGGAACTGTGAGGCAAGACTCATATGTGCTAACACTTCTGACTTTCAGCCTGAACAGGTGAGGGTCTGGCCTCCTCCCTTCTTATTTAGCAAGTTAACAGTTCTGCAGTTCTGTTGGGCAATTTTTATCTTGTGATGCAGCAGTTATGATATTGCTGCTGAAGTACTCTGCAACTGCACAGCTCATAAGAGGAAGGAGGAGGGAACAATATGCATTATACAATTTTTTAAAGGTGAAGGAGAATCCTTGTCTCTGAGAGTTTTGTGTTAACTTTTTTGCAGAACTTGTTTAAAATAAAGTTTTGAGTCATGTTCAGAAGTTTATTTTAGCTACATTTGAAGTTGTTACATATAATACTGATGCTGAGGTCCATTTGACAATGATGCCAAAATTTTTAAACCAATTTAAATAAACTTGAGTTCAAGGCTATTGTGTACATGCATGCACAGAGAGTGGGAGAGAGAACAGTGAAGAACCTACCACCAGTGGCTTGCAAAGTAGACCCTACAAATGAGTCCTCTTGAGTCATTTCAGAAAAGCCCCGAATAGACCAAGGAGATGCTGCAGTTTCATTCAGTGTCCAGCCACACAGACCTTCTTCAAAAGAGCAGTGTGAACCCTCTGGGAGACTGTCTACAATTGAGAACAAAAAAAAGTAGGAAAATAGGAGCAACTTGATTATGGAAGAGCACAAACAAGAACAAAAGTGAAAATCCATTGTGGTTGTCCAAGTTATCCAACCTATGCTACACTATCAAAATAGGTCTCATATGTTTATTTCCAGAGTCACCATTAGAAAGCCAATACTTTGCTTCTGTAAACATTTGAGACCTTTTTGTGCTGTCCTACTCTAAATACTGGGCAAAACTGCAGCCCCCACAATCTCAGGAATGGCAAATCACTGCCACATATTTGTAAAGGTGTTGCTACATATGAAATTGCAGCCATCACAAAGTTTTGTATCCACTTAAAGGAAGGCAAATCAAAAGATTATTTTAAATTGCCACTGTACCTGGAACAAAGCCAAAACTGCTTCTCAGCTCCACATTTACTATTAGGGGATTTTTCTGTCCTGATGTGCCAGACTTCCTGAACTGGGATCTTGGAAGGACAGTTTTATGACACTGTAGGTTACTAAGAGTGGAAAGATGATTAACATCTTTCCCTGAAGGGAAGGCTTAGATCTTGGGTCCAGAAGGAAATTCTCACCCAGCTGCAGACATGTAAATAAGGTTTTGCCTTTCTCTGAAGTAGCAGTCAGAAGGGAAGGTCATTGAGTTTCTTGCTGCAATACTTAAGAAACCAAACCAATTTTTTTAAAAATCCGTTTTATTCTACATATAGGGTGAAATTTCAAAGAGAATATTGGTATCCAATTAATGTAATGTAAATGGGACAAATTAATTCAGGAGATGAAATACTGAATTAATCTAAAAATGGAATCAATTAATGGAATGAAGGTTGCCATGAAGTGTCATGTCACATACTCACCACACCTCACTCCTTCCTCTTCTTTGGTATGGCAATCACTGATGAACTCACAGATCTGTAGGTGGCTGACACAGCCTCCATGAAAGCAGGGAAAGATTGAGCCTTTGTCATATACAAAAAGGTCTTGATTTTCTTTATCTAATGGGGAAAAAAAAAAAAAAAGATAACTAAATCCAGAGATGAGCTGACAGAGTGTCTATGACCCTTCACTTGTCAGTTTTCATACATAGGACCTTGTCCTTTGTATGATAAATCTCTGCTTTTTTCATGTAGATTTATATCCAGCGTGAAATTTCTGGACCAAATTTCTTGCCCTTCTCTTTCTGATGCACTGGTTTTGCTGTGTTTGTTCTATCTTTAGATCATTTTTGGTTTTTTTTTTAATGAAGGGCCTTGCAGTTTCCTACTGTGATGTGCTCCTCAGTTCTGCAAGCATGACTGTGCACCTGCCAGGCAGCTGTGACATGCTGCATGGCACCCTGCTGGGTGTATACCCACTTATCTCCAGCCCTGATAGACACATTTCTATGCCCTCTTGAGGCTCAAATTTAACCAGACTTGGGCTGCTGACTCATTTCTGTGCCAGCTTCCAACTGTGGCATCCAGCCCATGAGGTAGCTGTTTCCCCAGCAAGCTGGATTGCTGTACACAAATTTAATTCATGCACCCTAACTAGTCTAGTCAGTTCTAGTCTGGGAGCATTTGACTGACTTCACAGGTACCCATCAGCCAGGCTGAACAGGAGTTTTAAGTATGATATTTCCCAAAGGCATGACTCTCAATGCACCCAGCCTGTCCTGTGGATGCATATGTGCCCAGGCCTGTTATGGACCTGCTGCCCCTTAGCAGAGCTCTGCACAGAAGTTCCATTTGGATCATTACTACTCTGGAAAAAAAAAGCAAAAGTTTAGGGAACCAATTGCAGGAGAAAGAGAAAAGAACACCTCTGCAGCAATCCAGGTACACACTCTGAAATAATATTTTTTCATGACACTGTTTTGTGCCAGATACATGCACCAGGTTATTTAGAGAGTGAGAGCACAGTGCTTCAGGCTGTATGCATCCCTTCAAAACTCTAGGACTGTCAAAAAAATTCCATTAAAAATATAGCATGTTAAATTAAAAGAATAATGACTAGAATTAAATCTCTAATATGATCAAAACCATGCTCACAATAGTGTTTTCTTTTTACATTACATTCCAGGCTATTTCTACAGAGTCTGCAAAATGGAAACAATAACATATTAATCCATGAAATTCAGGAACTGAAGATGATTATGTCCCCAGCCTGAAGACTGCCTGTGCTGACAGACTCCTGCACTTCCAAGAAGCCTAAATGACATTAGCAAGGCTCTGCACTGCTGCTGAAGATCATTTGCATGACATTGAGAACAAAATTGCAAGCTCCAGGTAAAACTGAGGTCTTAGATGAGCACTCAGTACTTTAGAGAAAATAATTACATTCCAATTATTTTCATTTTAGATAGAAATTCTCAGCCTGGCAGTAGCAAACAGACCCCATCAAGGGCAGATAAATGTTTCTTTTTTTCATAGATTTGTAAGATGAAGCCCAAGTATGGAAAGGGCTTTGGTTATGCAGGGTAGACTGTTGTTCTTGATTATTCAAGAGAGAAAAATACTAAATGCTAAAATAATCTAGCTAAAGAGTTTTTTCATCCTTGTTGTTGGATTCAGCAAAAGTCTACTTAGTTTGGGTTTTTTTTCCTATATAAAGATCAAACGAAGCAAAGCTCAAAAGCAGAGAGGATCCCTAGAATTAGTTTTATAATTCTGAGTTACTCATCTTTCTTCTAAATCCTATCCTATGCCCCATTTTGGTGATGATGCATTTGGTTATTCCAAACCTGTCTGTGCTGCAGCATACCATGAAAGCAGTTCCTGAGCTGCAAGGAGCCCACTGCCAGTACTCCACCCTCCTGTGCTCCACAGCTTGAATACACCAGGGTGATTTTGAAAGGTCTTTCTATTCGTCCAATCTGAGCCACCAGGTGTTTCCATTTCATCCTAGAGGACAACAGAATGTTATCAGACATACACACAGCACACTGGATTGCAGAGAGTCTCTACCATAAAGATTCTGCACCATACCAAAGAGAAGTAATAGGATCCATGTGGGAAATGGATCAATGAATGCAAATAGCAAGATAACAAATGGATGTTAGTATAAAACAAATTATTATCAGCCTAGCAAGCTCATGTAAGGTTATCTTTGCTGCAGAGCCTATTGCTAATGATGAAGAGATCCAACCATTCCCAATGATTCTTAAATGGGTCTTAAATTATCACCAATTTTAGATACACTACGCCAGTATGTGCATTCCACATACATGGCTGTGTTCTGTTTGCTCTTGAAAGTACGGAACAACCAAGCAGCTGCACAAGACTCTGGATCTCCTCAAGCCAACAGAACACTGTGTGTTCTGGAAGTAAATGTCTGACCCTGAATGTTTCTTGGTTGTGGCAAGAATAAAAACCTTTATCTGTGTGGTATCTGATTTTCCATCTTAGCAAACCACAGTGCACTCACAAAGCAAGGGACAGAAGAGAATGCTGTTCCAGGAAATGCAGATTACTTGTGCCATTTACATTTCACTACAGAGCAAATGCCATAACCTGCAAATCTAGACTGCAAAGGTTTCTCAGTTGTGCAGCACTTGTGGCACTTTGGAGAAAGACAAATGGTCCCCTGGCACCCTAATTTTAAAGGTGGTTGTCAGACATCAAAAGCTAGAGAGAGACACCAAAAGGGAACTTTTGAAGTACCTCACTCAAATTAAGTCTGATGGAAGTCAAGGTATCCAGGTGTCATTTAAAAACTGCAACAGAATTCTTAAAAATATTTCTACTTTATTTTTGTTTCCAAAAACTGTTCTTAAATCTTATGTTATCAAGACAGCAAAATACAGTTAAATGTATGTGTTATTATTTTGTAAATGGATTGGAGCAAGGCTAGTGAGAAAGGAATCCTTGCCCTAAGCTCTTTTCTGGAAATAGTATCACAGAGATAATTTTACCCACATTCTACACACTGCTGATGCTACTGGGGCCACTCTGGACGAGTGGCCAAAGTGGCTGCCAATGGAGTAATGAGAAGGCTGGGGCAGTGTTAAGACATGTTGATCAGCTCTGCTCCTAGTATTACTTTTTCATTTAGGAAATGCCTTCAGCTGCCATGAAGTAGTCATGTAGCCTTCATGTGCCTGTCGTGCACCAGAAACAGGTGCCTGAGAGGGCAACACCCAGATTACATCTATTCTGGACTCAACATAAAAATCATGGAATCATGTTTGCAACTTGCAAAAAATCCAAAGCAACTTTAATTTTTTATCACCTTCTCTTGCATTCTTCCCTCCACATACCAATTATATTATGTCTGGATAATTTTTTAATATCCCTTCTATGGCATCCACCCACCTTTCACTTTCAAAATTGTACACACACATAAATACCCACAGATGTCCTGAACTCATATGAAACTGAGCTCTTCTTACAAAGATGACCCTATTTCCTCTATTTCCTGTCCCATCATAATATATTCAATAGTTCATTATAATTTAATTCATCTTCAGAAAGGTACAGCCCTGAATTGCAACAGCACAATCTCTACTTCCCAAAATGGGAGAACAACTGCTTTGCTTTCATTTTGTATTACAGGGCAGCTTCAGGAACATCCAGCACCTATAAATATGTCTCATAAATATTCTTATAAATATATCCCTCCTGCCACACTTGGATGAGACAACATCCAAGACCATCCAGCACTGACCCAGAACTGAGTCACTTCTGCTACATGACACAGCTTTGTTCATCACTCCATTGCATCCTGTTGACCACAAGAATGAATAACCCATAATCAAATTTGTTCAATGAGCCAATAAAGGTAGAGACAATCTTTCTAATTTAGCTATTAGGCACACTTCTAGTACCTCTACCAAGTTATAACCCACACTCCAGCTGAGACATCACAGTATTGCCAATGTTAACACAACACTGAGTGAGGGAACCTGTGGCACACAGCCTCTGATTCACAGCTGGTACATTTAGTAGCAACTAAAGAGACCCACAGCTGAAAACAACGACTGGTTCAGCAGCTGTACCTTAATCCTATGTGTTTTATGAGCCAGACACTTTGGAACTTGCTGTTTATAGACTGGTACATCAAAATGAAACTGCTAGTAACCTAAGTCAATAAACCAAGCTCTGAAATGCCATGACTTAGGAAGACAGATTATCCATTCTGCCATCTCTGCTGGGAGAGCTGTGGTATCTGATGGAAGAACAAGACCACCATCTTAAGTCACTATTTCTGTGAATTGGCAGCTATTCTGAGCCAGAGCACTAAGGTCCAAGAAACATGTCCATTCTGCACTGAAATATCTCTGCTACTGAAATTTCCTCCATTTATGACAGTGCAGAAAAAGCTGTCTAGCATCCAAAGGCTGCAAAAATGACAAGTGGCTTTGCAACACCTGGAGTGCTTTTGTGTATGAAGTCTCTTCATCACCAAGGTATTCCCCTTCAGAGAAAGCCTCGCCCCCAAGATACAAGTGCAGTAAGAATTCAAATGCTGTAAATAATTACACCTCCTTTGCTTGGTCCCTCCATTGAAACGGAAGCTAGTCAGAGCCAATGTAATTTTCTTAATGGAATCAGGAACGAAGCCCAGTGTTGATCCAGCAAAAGATGGATCATTGCAGCAGGCTTCCAGATAAACCAAGCTTGGCAATAACTTTACTATTGATTTTGTGTCAAACCAGATCTTTAGTATCAAGGCAATATTATTCTACTTCTAAAAAGAGATGTTAAAACTCATCTGTATGCACGGAAGAACTATCAGGGTCTGACATAATTTTGAGAAATTTTCACGGATAGAAAGTTTGGTGTTGCAAGCTATCTGATGCTTAAGGCAAGAAAATTCAAGATTTACCCTGAAAACTTTTAATTCCAAATCTTCTTTTGTAGGGTTCACTTTGGGTTTTCATTAGCCTCTTAATCTTCTCTACTGAACAGATGTTTTCCACTTCTTACCAGTCCTTCCTATGATGTGATTTTTCATATCCAACAAAGGTAAATGATGATTAATTTTAGAAAATATTTTATGTAAAGAGTAACCATTTCTTCATTAGGACTGAAAAATGCAATAAAGCAGAACATGAAAGCTGAAACATTTTCTAAATTAGGGGGTCCCACTGCATGGGTTTTTACACAAAGCTGTGTATGCTAGATGCTTCTTCACTCAATCAGTTAACACAAAAATTAGAAGTTTAACTTTACTTTTATACACACAGGAAGCTGTTGTCTGCAAGTCCTCACATACATCCAGTGCCAATCACTGGACTTAAAAGTAAATAGAGAGTGCAAAACACATGCCTACCACTCCAGCCTTCACCAAACTCTTAGAGGGCTGTTCTTTGACACAGTGTAATTTTGGATGCAAGTTCAAGAGAGGCACAAGAGGCACTAACTGAATCATACTCTCAGCTTAGTGTTCAAAATTCATAGTCGTGTATAGCAGATGGACAGCCTCACCCTTTCTAGATACATTTTTTAATCAAAATGGCTCTGCTTATTGTTGTCAGCATGCATTTAGACATTACCTGAGAACACTTACCAGGCTACTCCCTAGTCATCTGTACAGTAGGAGAAGTTAAATGACTTTTGTGGATAAAAACAACCACATTAATAGAATAGGAGTGGCAAAGACAGCAAGTGTCTCAGAAGTGTCTCAGAAGATGGTGAAGCATTTTATCACCACCACCCCTCCAAATAAAAGGGGAAAGACACAAAAAACTAAGCAATAAACAGTTTTGTGAGGTTGGCTAACTGAAAACCCATGTGTGCACATGGCCATGGAACTTTTTGTTTTCTCATCTACTGAGAATACCATGGCCATTTCAGAATGAAAACAGAAGAAAATCAGCTAGGCTTCTTGACTACAGAAAGTGAAAATATTATCCCTGCCCCAAATGATGCTTTTTTATTTTCAATGAAGTGTGAATACTTGGAGTTGAAAGAAACTAGCTTCTTACTGAAACAGTTTTGGCTGAGAACACTGAAAAAATTGTGGTCCACAACATACACAAGCATGTGAAAACACTCAAAACCACACAGGACTCAAGAATTTTCAACTGTGGCTGATTCTGGGTCTTTGTGGTAAAGATGAAAAGGTGGGATAAGCAAAAGAGTAAAAACGTTTAAGAAAAAAAAAGTTTAAAAAAAAAGTAAAAAGCATATATTCGATGTGACCTGAATAAGCACCAGAACCATAACTCTGAGAAAGTGAAAACAGTTTTCTGGGTTAAGTGCCAGACAAAGAAGGCTTGGCCTTGCAAGCAAGGCTAGAGGCTCCTGATGTTTGAGCTTTACTGACATAATGAGAAATAAAATTTCTTATTTTTTTGTAAATACATAGACTCTCAAACACCTCACTACCCCAGCAGTTCTCCTTCTAATGGTAACAACTCAGAACATCCATGATTTATAGGTGTGGTATTTAAAAATAAACATTGTGACTTTGTGACTTTGTCCTACTTGTTCAGAGAACATGTTACCAAAAGTCCATCTGTTTCTTTTTCTTTCATTAAGGCTTATGAGTGAAAAAGTAGTGGCAGCTTCAATACTACCAATTCAATGATAAGTCCTACTAATCGGTGAGGTGAACAAAGAGAATCTTTCTCTTACATGTGACATATATCTAAGCTTTTGGGAATTGTTCAGCTGATGGATCCTGAAGGAGAAAACACCATCAGGAGAATATTTCTAGGTCCAGAAAGAGGAGAGTTCACTGAAGTAGTCTGGTAGCAGATGGAGTTTATGATGAAGTCTAGCTTGGTCATGGAATTGAGAGGTGACAAAAGGGACCCAAGCAGGATTTCCTGGAGTGTCTGATTATCTGAACAAAGTGCCACCTAGCCTTTTTTCTTTGTCCAAGTTTCTACTCTGATCTGAAGACAGTCCCTTGGCCGTAATTTTTTTTTCTGAGCTTACCAGTGCTTCATTTCATTCAGTAAGAAAAAGTAATACTGGTGTCTGTGCCAACTTCCAGTAAAGCTAACTTCATTCTAATAAATCTAAATGCCGTCACTTTTAGAGAGATGATAATCTTGACTTCACGTAGAATTGTTCTGCAGTGCTCAAATAAGCTGCTAAACAACATCTATGATTTGTTCCAGAGATGCTGCAGTGATTATCAGCAAAGCCTGGTCTGACCAGTAAGGTGGAGTAAAAGGGTATTTTATGAGTTTACATTGCAGAATGGAGCTGCAGCTGCAGAGACCTGTCAAATATTCAAAAAGCAGCAAGGGCAACTTTGAGTAGGTAAAAAGGATATTAGAAATTAATCACAGAAAATGCAACAGATTCCCAGTGAAATTGGCAAGCAGATGGGGAAGGAATAGCCAGGAAGGAACTGAGCAACAGCTGAAAATGCGAGAGAAAGAGGGAGAGAGAGAGCTGAAAGAAAAAAAAATGAGTTTTTTTAGTCAAACTCTGCTATCTTTGGCTGACAGGGACTCTTCGTTACAGATCTCCATGGCAGCCTGGGGAGTGCCAAAGAATTCAAAGAAAACAAGAACTGGGATCTATTGCTTAAGTTCTCCCTGGGAGTCAGTCAGGTGATGGAAATAAAAAACTGTTATGTGTCTGACCCAGGTTCTTACAAGTTGGACTGCAGCAAAGGAAAAACAAGCACATGGAAAATGGAAAAATTAGATGACACGTGGACTTTTCTCTTTTTTTTCCTGTTGTGACTTGTTCCCTTTACCCATTTCTCTTCCTTACTGCATTCTGCTACACACAGGAATAAAAAAGTAAAACATTAGTAGGATCAAAGGGAATACAGGACAAGATCTGGGGTTGTTACACCTTCTTTTGCTTTCTTTCACCTCTTCTTACCTTAGTTTTTTTCCTCCCTGAACTCTACAAATGGAACAGAAGTGGATGCCCCTGAACCTACTAGAAAGGAAGATACTATTAATGAGGTAAAATTAACCCACCTCAAAATGAGAATTGGGACCCTTGTAGCATTGATAGGACCCATTGAATCCATAGAGATATCAGTCATGTTACCAAGGCAGTTTTTGGACTGAACACATTTTACTGCTACAGTCCTAGAATCAGTGAAAGAATTAATCATTCTTCACCCTTCTAAACGTGAGGGAAGAAGAGTAAGATCTAAGCTAGTGCATTTTTTGCAAACAGGACACATAAAACCTGTGTCTATTACAGGCATCCTGTCAGGAGGATGTGTGCTTCAGTCCTGAAAGTCATACCTTTATTTTCTGCTGTAATAGCAGCAATGATCTCAAGAAGGCAAAAGACATTGATAAACAGCAGCCTGGAGGAACTCCACTCTACCTTGCTATTCAAAGGCTCAACAGTTGACAACTGATTGTCTTACCCAGCATTCTCCTCATGGCCAGCTCTCAGAGAAGTTACTGTATTTTTGTTTGTCTCTGCATATTTGATTTCAACTGTGAATCTCTGGAGAAGAGGAACAGTGTCCTGTGAACATATGGCCAGCTCCAGCAAGCAAGAATCCAAGCTCCCAGGCAGGATGGGGCTTTGCAGGCTGAACTCACATCTATCTGGTAGTCTTCTGGTGTTCAGGAGGAAAATGTCCCCTGTGAAGAGAAAAAAAACCACAACAAAACAAGAGACACACAGCATGGATGGAAGAGAGATCATAAGAGGAAAATGGAGGAGTTTGAAGAAAGGAGTAATGAGAATAAAGGAAGAACTATGCACAANAAAAAAAAAAAAAGAGAGACAGAATAAAGTAAAAATTAAGGGTTTAAATAAAGAAATGATAGAAGAAATGAGAAGAGAAGAAACCAAAAAAAGCATAAAGACATGTCCAACAGAACAAAAGCCAAAGACTTGGCCAGTCAGACAGCAAACAAGTGAAGCCAGCTCTGGCTTGTACAGGATTGAATTTCCAAAGAAAAATGCAGTCCTTCTGAGTAAAAGCAGCTTATCCCAAAATGGGGAGATAGAAAATAAGTACATAAAGGGGCTGGCTCTCTAGAGGGTACATCCATACGCAACCGAGGCAGCACACATGCATTACATCATCATTTCTTATTGACTCTTGGGCACTGACTGTGCCTTTGGGAGCTCTGCACCAGAACCAGCACCTGGTGGCACTTTTAGTGTCATGGCCTGCCTGAGGCCTCAGCTGGCTGACTCCTGCTGCAGCCAGAGCTGGGCTGCAAAAAAAGCAGTCGAACATTCGAGGGGAGCTGTAGCTCTGCCTACCTTCAACATCTCCATGGGAGGAACCGTTTTCCAGAAGCATCTGCTGCCTCTCCTGGGATGCCAGGACACCAATGGAAGATAACACCCAGTCTGGTTTTCCAAAACTGTCTGTGGATGTCACCCATGAGCAGCTTGAGCCGATGATACAAGAGATTTCTGTTGCAAGAAACCAAAGGTTTTAGTGGGGCCTATCCCAGCTCAAGGGGCACATGAGTGACCAAATGTACAGTGCATGGGGGCTCTATCTCTCAAGAAACAGAAGAATTGAAGAGAAAAAAGGAAATTTTGTCCTGGGCTACAGCAACAGAATCTCTCCCAGAGCAGGTCAAGGAACATGTAAGAATTAAAAAATAACCTGCAAATTCTTGGCAGAATGTAAGTCAGATTCCTCACACTGGTATCAACAATGAATTTATATCAGTTGAAGGTCTAGACCACAAGTACTCAATGTCTCAAATGAGAATAATACCAATAATATCAACAAGGATATTGAAACTGTATGGATTTGGCATTTTGGCAAAAAGAAAGAACTGATACTCTAAGGGCAACCCTCTCCTAGCAATGGAAAGAGTTTCACAGGGTCTCAAGCAAAATAGATGAGCAATGCAAGCTTTAGATAATTTTTTATTTTTGCCTTTTTTAAATAGTTTTACTTTCCTCTAGCAGGATAGATAAGAACACCTTCTTAACAAACTCCAGAGTTTGCTCACAGTACTAAAAACACTAGATCATCTTGGCCAGAATTTTTCATAATCAGCATATTATAAGCCAGACAAGAAGTAATTCACTGTTCTCTCATCAATCTAATATAAACTCCCTGAAGGGATGTTAGCTGCACAAAGCTCTCCCACACAGAGTGGAGCTGAATAGAGCTGATATTAATTTGCATGATATTTTATTTTCAGTAGTAATAATAATATTAGAGTAATAACTGGAGTGTCCCCAAGCCAAGTAAGAAATATTAAGAGACTAAACATTCATATTTAGGATCCTGATGTTCAGAGGGTATTCAAACCTCGCAAACATGAATGACACAAAGTTAGTCCTTTTGTAGTCCTATTCCTGTGGAGGAGAACAGGCAGGCAGGAAGGACAGAATTAAGGTCAGGGATATAACAAGGAAGTGTGGCTGCACAGGTATGGAAAAAATAAAAACATAAGAGCCTCCAGAAGATTGCCTATATTTCAACTAAACTTTCAGACAAAGGAGAAAAGGAAGCATTTTTTGAATGCAACAACAAAAGCAGACTAACTTTCTCCTAATTATTGAAGTTAATTCTAACTTCATTTTTTATAAAACAACATCCAGTGAGCAGGGGAAAAATAAACACAGATGTTACAGAGTTGCACATAACTTTGGGTTGGCACAGACTGTAGTCTCCCACCCAAACACTTCTCCTCCCTTGCTTTGGACACTCCCCAGCTCTTTCTGGCTTGCTCATACTGGAGTTTGCTGCCTCTCTCAAACTGACACCTGAGCCAACCATTCAAATACCTTCATGAAATGCATACAGCTTAGGAAAGGCCTGGGCAGTGCTCAGCCCATCATTTTTACATGGAAGCCACAAGCAGAAGAACTGGCAAATTGTGTATGTGTGTATATGCAATGCTAGATACCAGCAGCACACAGGATAGGGTCAGGGGGATTTTATCAATGTGTACAAACACTTTGATGACAGGGAATGAAGTGAGAGCTAGGCATTCTCAGTAGTGTCCACTGACAGGACAAGAGGCAGTGAACACATGTTAGAAAACCTCACAGCTCACTTGGTTTTCACAATGCCTTGAAAAGGGAAAGTCCATTCGGAAAAAAGCTTCATTCAGTATCAAAAAAGATAGTTTGTTCTATAGTAGTGGGAAAGCAGTTCCACTAAGTAGCTTTTATTTCAAGAACTCCCAGTCCCAAATCTGGTGGATTTCAGTGTGCTGATGGAAATTATTTTATTTTTCTTTCATTTTTTCTTTCTTTTTCCTTTTCCTACTGTATTGGGGATTCTCTTTGGTTTATTGAGGGGGGAGGCAGTAAGTTTCTTCTGTGGAGGGTTGTTTGAGGTTCTTTGTGGTTTGGTTTTCTTGCTATGTTTTGGGTTTGGGGTTTTTTAATGCAGAAATAAGGAATTCCCTTCAGTTTACGCTGGCCTTTCTGAGTCATTGCTCTAGTTCCAGTCAGAAATACAGTGTCATAGCTTTCTGGTAAGAGGTGCTTGTAATGTCAGCGCCCATCTTACACCTAGATTCTAAAGGAGAAATAAGGAGGATGTAAGGAAGAGAACCTGTGGTACCTGGTGTAGAAGGCTGATGCAGTGAAACCATCCTATTTTTTATCAGGGAGAGCTTCTGAGTTGGATTTGGTGAAGAAGATTTTTCTTCATGTGATCCCGAGCAGAAGACAACAGCTGTAACAAAATGAAAAGAGGAAGGGATGGGTTTGATGTTGCTTTACAAAAGTCCCTTATTATAAAGCATGAGCATATATGTAACAAAGCCCTGCTACATCACTCTCACCTTCGTTGCAATGCATTGATGCAGTACCATCCTGATGTCTCCAGAACAATTCATATCAACAACAGCTATTTTATTTATTTAACTTGTGCATGTGTAAATACACAAGTCCTGAACTAAGCATGCAGTACTTTGTATCTAAGATTATCCCTGGTCTTTTCTAGAAGTCATAAACAAGTTGGCAAAAAAAACCATATTTGTTGTCAAAAGGTGTTCACAGGCAGCAAGATGCAAAATTAATTGCTTTCAAACCTCAGCCATTTGGGTTATGAGTTCAGCAATATAAAAATGTCAAATCATGTCAGAGGGGACAGAAATCTTATTCACATGAATTTCAGTTGAGATAAGGATGCACAGACATGCCATTGATAACATCTAAGGTATTTTCAGCAGAGGTATTTTGAACAATAATACTATGAAAACTTGCATCAATATCTATAAAAAGAAAAACCCCTCAAACTTGAACATATCTTCATATGTTTCACTCATTATTCATTCATTGCATATAATTTTTCAGCAATATCTGGCCTGATTTTGAATTGCTGTAACAATTTTAATTTTAGTATATATGATAATGCATCACACAGTGAGTTAAATGCTGTGAAATGTTTCATAGCATGAAAATGCTACATCCTTCCATCTTTTACTATGTCACTAAAGACAGTAACTCAAGGGGTTCCAAGGAAGAGTAATTTTAGAACAGAACAGCATTATGCTGCAGGAGACACATGCTATACTGATGACAGATTTAGGGTCTCCACAGATCAATTGTCAAACACCATATTTTTTTTTCTGCCTCTGTTTCCAAATATTTAGGGACATGAAAATAGGAAAAGTTGATTTTGCACTGTATATGAGACACAGGCACTGCCCTGATAGGCAAGGTATCTTCAATAACAGGATGAAATCCTCAAAAAGAATGGGAATAATGTGGCCAAAATTTAGCCAGCCTTATGAAAGTGTTGCCTTATGAAAAATCCATGCTAGTAAACAATCATATATTGCAAACAAATCTATTTCATTATATTAAAAGAATTTCTGCTATGTAAAGGGCTTTTGCCAACTAAAGTCTGCTCCTCCCAACTTATTTCTGTGTCTTTTGAGGTATTGCTCAGTTCTCTATCTCCTGCTTTGCTCAGCACTGCTAGAGCTTCAGTATTTACTTCCCTCCAGGCTTTCTGTAAAGTCTGTTCCACCCACTTGTCTCCTCACACACTCCAAGCTGCTTGTATACTTTGGAAATAGCCTGAGTATCACAGGACCTACAAGCATAGTACAGTCAGAGCAGAAGTTCTGCTAGAGACATTTTTCTTGATACAACTAAAACAAAATATTTGATGCAGTCACACCCCACCCTCTTCCCCTAGAAACACCTTTGGGATGCTCCTCTTGTTTTTCATTAACAAGCACAAGATCCAGTGGCTTATTACCAGCAATGGAGCCCTAAGCTACTTGAAACATGAATTTACTCTCCCAGTGTGGGAAATACCACCATTGGTGATGGCTGAGACAAATGAGATACAAAACAATGATAACACCCTACTCAATTTGTCAAAAAACTGCATGAGTTCATTCTAATGTGTGGGAAAACCATATTCACCTGTCCTGGGAAGATGCCACTTACCTAACTGGACATCTGAGAGAGGAAGGAAGGGCAGTCATTTACAGCCAAGTTCACTGACAAAGTATAGTTGGACAGAAGACCCTAGACCCAGTGATAGACAAGGAATTTGTTCATATGCACCCACAGAAATAGGTCCCCATTCATTCATTTCATCAGAGCAAAGAATTTCTGGCCATGGCTGAGCTGAAGACTCACAGTGGCAGCCTCTAGTCCAGCTTATGCTCTTACTTTATCTCCCAATTTTTTTTTTCTCATTTTTTCAACTTCTTTGATTGAATTGAAAATCTAGTGCACATGGTCACTAAGATGCTTCTAATAATTCACAGATGCTTCTGATTATCCCACATCATGTCCTCTCACACATATTTACATGTAATTTTTGTATGATGTAAATTTCAGCATGAAAAAAAAATAATGACAATTACTTTTCACCTCCATGATTTCTCTATCTTGATCAGCAAAAGTAAATTGTTTAAATGAAAAGAAATATAAGATGGAGAGGAAGAAGATTTGTAATTTTAAGCTAAGTCTGTAATTAAGGAACATAAAGTGATCAGGAAGAAACAGTGTAACATATTCAACTGTCACAGGAATAAGATGGGATCTTTTAACAGCACATCACAAATCCATCTCTTTTTCAGTAAAATAAGAAACCTCCAGCGCTGAGAAAGTAATTCCACTTCTTTCACTATCTTACAGAAAAAAAAGAGCAATAAGATACCTGCAGGGGTGATTTTTCACCTGCATCCTGCTGTTACCTTGCAGAAGAGAAGAAAATTACAAAAAATACTTACAGAACTCCTGATGGGAAATCAATTCTAGATCAGCCAAGGCATCTTTCTGACAAAGCAGGAATTTCCCTTAGAGCACTTTCTAGTTGTATTCTCCATCTAACATCAAAATAGCAACTCAATGTTTCTCACTGTTTCTCTGAGAAGATAAACTAATGTACAGACTAATAGGTCTGTCAGGAAGTCACACTAAGCCTAAAGATGACTCCCTCCTACCTATTCAAGTATTTTTCAATGATCTTAAAACTTCCACTTTCAGCCCAATAAATAGTCTCTCTTGCTCATGAGTATTTACAGCCTTACGTTCTCAACCTTGCTCTTTGACAATATCACTGGGATCTCCTGCTCCTTGCTATTAAACTCTCTTATCCTTTGCTCATTAGTTGGTTCAGCCCCAAGTCCCTTGCTTACTTCATCACTCTTGTTGTACTGTCTGGACAGATTGCAGGTAAAGGTCAAAAGGGAGCAACACAACAAAATACAGTTTTCCCAAGGTTTATGAGGTAGCACTTCAGATCTTCTAGAGGCCTCTCCAGTTTTTCAGGGAAAAAGGCAGAAAGGCAGACATCAGTATACACTAATGTCATGCTATGCAGAATGGCCATTCTCTCCCTCCTGAGATCTCCCTGTTAATCCATGCATCAATCTCATCAGACATTTTGGCCAAAATAAATTATTTTAGTCAATTTTCTACCATGACATCAAGTGTCTCTGTGACATATTTCCTTCCAGGACATGTATTCCCACCCTCCACTGTATTAGTTCCCTTTGAGATACCTAGTTCCATTGGTGAGTTCCATTGAACTCTGCCTTTTTTTTTTTTTCCTACTTTAATCTGTAAGTTATCAGCAGATCACCAATACAGTTTTAATGTTGTCTTTTGACTTATTCCTAAACTCCTAAATAGAACATAACCCAGAACTTACATTTACAGGAAACTTATGATTATGATGAAACTAACTGAAAATGATTCTGGTTTATACTTGTGTTTTAAACCAAAACATGACACAACAATTGCACCAGGCACTCACTTAGGTACACCCGTGGAGTTATCAATTTAAGAACATGACTGAAGGTAGAATGTCCTACAGGACTTTTGACATGCTGGTAAACTCATTTGACAAACTGATGCTACAACAAGATGTCTTTGCAAATAAGCCCTTTAGATTGACAAGTAATTATAAATCCTTTTCTAGCTCTTTGATCTTATATATAATATTCTGGTATTTTTACTCAGACTGATGTTAAGGCAGCAATCTTCATATTACCAAGCAGTCCTCCTTTGCAGGAGTAGAGCAGATGTAATTGTCACCCAGCTTACTCCATTTACCCTTATAAAATACTACTGCAGCATTAACTTTCTTCCAGTTCTGCAGAATTTCCTCAGTATCCTGACACACTTACTGAAAATATCAGCACATGGATGTGTTTCAAAGTTCCTTAACTAGTTGTTTCAAATTCTTGAACACAAGCTGTCTCAAGCAGTTTTTTTACACAGTAGGCATTTTAATAACAGGTTTTTTCACAATATTTTTGGTTGCTAAGAAAGCCACCATTGCATTATTTCTATGTGACAGTGAAAAATCAATTGTTTTATGTTTTCCTAGAATACTAATGTTTACTGAATAATTTTTCTTTTTGTCTCTATTATTTACAAACCTACCACACACATTTATGACAGGTTCATATAATTGCTACAATATTTTTGCTACTAATACACTTGGAAGATTTCCTTAGACTTCCTGCTGATTTCTTCTTAATTTCTTTTGCTTTTTTTCATCTATAGCTAAACTTTCAACTTTTCAACTTCCTTTTAGTGCAAGCAATGTAATATTTTCATTATTTTTTATAACAGCATAGCCTCCCCTGTCAGCTATAGGCTTGTAGCTTTCTAGCTGTTTAAACAAGCAACTCAATTATTATCTGAATCTTTCTGTCCACGAACTTTCTTTCAACTGAGCTCTTTTGGCACTGTTAAAAATTCTGAGAGATTTACCTCTTCTGGAACTACCAAGATATAGCTCTTTCAGATGTTGCTTAGGCACAAAATTCTGTTTATTTGAATATCTCAGCTGAAGTACATATCAGACCACTTAAGATTTTTATTCTATTTCCAAGAAAGGTGTACTCAAGCCACAACCACTTCCACTTGTTGAACATCTGAGTTTAGTTCTGAACTCAATTCTTATCTCAATTCTTTATCTGCTGAGAATGGATCCAAGATATTATCCTAACAAGTGACAGAGGAATTTTCATTCTGATACTGTCATCTATTCAATATCTGCAAATCTGCTCCCATGCTAGTAGAATGAAACCACCAATGTGCCACTTTTGTTGACAGTTTCACACACACTTACACACACAAGGAAAAAAAAGACTTTTTTTCCCTCCACTTACACACAATAGGCTAGTCATTATCTCATCCAGATCATTAGCTGGGTTTGACAGTGTATAGCAATCATCAGCAATCCCATTGACATTTATTTTAGGTATTAATTGACCTTCAAGATCATTTTGTTCAATGACTGGGGAAAGAGGCAATGTCATTTTTGCCATACAATGCTGTTCCAAAGTTACTTCTGTCCTTTGAATAACAGGAATTCTTCCTCTTAGTCTGAGAAAATCCAGTTTATCATCATTGTAGGTTTAGAAGTTATTAATTGCATTTCACTGCTACTTGCTTACTAGCCAGCCTCATCACATTGGTCACAAGCAGTTGGAGAACTCCTCTTTCAGTCTATGGGACCTTGTTTAATTTATTCTCAATACCTTGCCTCTATGCTACAAGTGGGTTTTTTCTTGCTTTTCTATCATTTCCCTTGGCTGTTAATTTAACACCATGTGAAAAAGTCTGTCCTAACAAGTCTGGAAGTTTGCTTCCTCTCCAGTGAGCTGGAGGCCAGTCAAACTGCACAGTCTCTTCTCGCTGGAGAGTATAGACATGCATTTCATGGACCCAACTCTTACTCAATTCAGCTGACTAGAAGAATACTTAAAGACATTTATTTGTTTGGTTGATTTTTAACTTCCTTCCTGCTTTATAGGCAGAGCATGAACGGTATCTAAGAAAATACCTTGTTCATCCTTCTTTGGCACCATTACAACATTTCTAAAGGTTAGTTATATTCTGCAAAACTAAACCAAGTCATTTATGGTATGGACTATACTTGGTAGCTGTCTTGGTAGATATTCACTTCAGAGAACCTTCTCAGATGTTGCAATCCCAAAAGACAGAATGCCACCTCCTTGCCCACCTGCTGACTGCTGACAAGAATCTTCCTTGAGGGGTGATAAGTGGATCAGTCCAAAGGGTTTTTCACAACCAGTAAGTCTCTGTTATAATTTTGGATTGCCAAAGATCATCTGCAGTTTCCATGACATACTGAATGACTAGACATTTACAGTTGTGTGAAATTCCTGCAGTCCCCTCTCCTGCTGCTCACAGCAAGCTGCTTCCTGGCTGCCCCTAGATACACAAAATGCTGCTTTGTCTCACATTTCCTCGCTTTCTTTATTAGGTCACTCAGTGGCCAGTTCCTTCCCTGGATAGTGGTGTTTCCTCAATCATTTTGTGCAACCACTCTTTATTCTCCCCAATGCTTTGTGGAGTGCATCCTCATCCCTTCATGCATCAAATACTTGTTTCTAACAAAATCACTGCGTCTCCCTTCAAAAGCAAAGACTTGTGATGCTCTGGCACTAAGCGCAGTACATTGCAGGTTTCCACCCTTGTGCTACAGCTGCTAGACAGAACTTACCCAGAAAAAATTTTGCCCATGCCATCTGTATTTTTCTCACAAACTTCACCTATTGAATAGGATGCAAGGTGAAATTCCTGGGTCCTCCTCTCAATACTACTTCCCTAACTTGGCATATTGTCTTTGAATAGAAACTTGCTAATTATGATTTCTTACTCCACTTGCAGTGCATATCTACACCTCCTTAAATAGATCTGAATTACTATTTTAATTACTATTGAGAAATAGGATGCCAGAACCACTTCTTGAAATCCAAAAATATGGCATCGACTTCATCCTGCTGGTGGTGTGTTGTACACATGCACACACTTATGTGTGCACATATTGCCACATTAACTTTGAAAGATTTCTCTTTTTATAACTAAGCTATTCAATACTCATATGTCTATTTTTATGACACTAACTGTTCATTACTCACAGGTAATGAGGGCTGGGTTTTGCACTGTGTCTCTCCTCTTTTTAGGATGCCCATATGCTGCACAACAGCACAAAGGCTTTCCGAAACCATTTGAGATGTAATGTTTGGAAGAACTCCATTCTGCTCCACTCTTTCTTTTCTCTCCTCTATTCAGGCTGGGGTGAGTGGTAGAAGAGGCACCTACTGCCCTCCTGCTGCCTGTGTACAGACTTGATCCTGACAGCTATCACAGGTTGTATCAATGTCAGTTCTGAAAAAGAGGGATTTGTCCATATGACCTACAGTTTCACTGGCAACCAGCTTTTGTTCTTCTTGGTAGGATTCCATTGGCCTGACTACAGACTTGCATCTGAAAGTTGGACATTGCTGGGATGACATAGTGTGAAAGGCACACCTGTGTCAGAGACAGCAGAATTCCACGTCCTGAAACTGGTAATTTTCCTCCCTTCTCCTCCTCTACTCACATTAATGGGTAAAAAAAACTAATTTAAGAGATGCAAAACTGTATTTTCCCTGCAAGAAATATGGATCTTCTCAGGTTCTTGAAAACTGGACAAAAACAGAAGTGAGAAAAAGAAGAAAAGTAAAAAGAAAAAAATCAAAAATGTTAAATGAACCAAAAAAGGGAAATTCTTTGATTCCTCAAGAACTTTTCTTTCCTTTTCAAACCTCAAAATACTTTTTTCGTTTCTCTGTAATAAAAATACCATCCATTCTTAAGGAAAATTTTCCTTTCTCATTGATTAAATGTTTTAGGTAAACCTTTCAATATTTTCTGTCTTGTTTACATTAGGCCCTACTGTCTGTTGCCAAAATCAGAAGGACAACAAACTGGGGAGAGAGGAAGGGACTCAAGCCTTTCAATCTGGTTTTGTCATTTGAGAAAAGATAAAAAATTGCACCCTAAGACACCTGTTTTACAACAAATTGCCAAAGACCCATCCTCCCAGAGGGAATGTAACTTAGATGACTGACTTACGTTAGATGTATTACTCTGAAATTAACAAAATGTTGGGGAATGTGTCAAATTCCTAATGAAGTATTTCAAGCAGCTACAAAGAAGCAAGAATACATGATGGAAATACATTTTGCCTTTCAAGGGAACAGCACTTCCAAACTGATATGCTCTTGCACATAAATTTAGAGGAAAAAATATAATTGGTTTATTCCTTTGGAACAGCACTCACAGGGTTTTTCAATTGCAGCTTAAAAGGAGGTATGTGTGAATTCACACATGCAGGTGTGACAGGCATAGTCACAAGGGAAGGTGAAGGAAGATATGAAGCCTGTGGATGCAGAGACAAAAGCAGAAGGGATGGGATGCTTCAAAAGGTTACCTGAAGCCTCACTCTCTGCTGATGATCAGCAGTAAAATGCTGAGTGACCATTTTCTCATGGTATGTTTTTGTATGGAAATGCCAGTTCCATTACTTAATAGGAAATACTACTATCTTCCAAATAATCAAGTAGAAAACATTACATCGTTTTGTTAAGATTGAAACATGTCATCTTCACTCTGTAATCTGCTCTGAGTTTAGAGTTAACATTAATACAGTGAAATTATGTAACACCTACCTAAAGGAAAATAATGTTCTCAAAACAGACTGTTTGCCATACTGAACGACTACTTTTGATAAAGTCAAAGCATCAATTTGGAACAATTTGTTTTGTGAAAAATGTTCAGATTTTGAGTCTTCATCATCATTAGAAATTAAAAAATATTCTAAAATCAGTTTCCTGTGAAAGAGAACATCTCGTTTTTAACAGCCTCATATGCTAAGATGCAAAAAAAGAAATTTCTGCAAGTTGCCCAGAGCAACCAGCAGAATTAGGTGAGAGAGAAACGGGATACCTAATTGCTAGACATCTGTCCCTCAGGAGATACTCAGCTGCCAGCTTCAGAATGTCTCTGCACTTTGTAGCCCGTGGCAGGAGCTCTGTCTTCCCACCCCTTCAACTTCCATGTAACAGCACTGCAACATTTCACAGAAAAAGAGGAATTGTATGCCAGCAAGAAAGAGAAAGAAATATAATTTTCAGATCCAGGTCTTGATTAAATTATTACAATGAATATGAAATCGATCCTGTAGAATTAAGTTTAGTAAAAATAAAATTATTTTCAATTACTTGATTTCACACAACATAAGTGGAGAGGACAAAAGTGACTTTAATCTGTCCTTGAGCTCCATTGATCTTCGAGGTTACTTAATGGCCCTTCCATCCTTGTTTTACTAGTAAGAACCTTAGGAATGCTTGAAATGTATGCACTGCTTTAAGAATCCCTCAGGGGCTGCTTTGCTCACAGAGGCTATCCAAGCATAAAGGCACATTTCCTGCACTTCTTTTTCCTTAATCTACTTTTGACACAAGGATGACTGTCAACAGCTCTTCATCATCTAAGGATTCCCCTTTGAGTACTTAACCCTTGCACAGCAGTGCAGGACAGCTACAAGGATGCCCATATATCATTAAAAGAAGACTTTTTTTTGGTACATTCCTTTGTCTGGTAACTCTTCCCAGACAGGAACAGGGGCTCTCAAGGTACAGCATTGTTGAGCAGACACTACTCAAGAGAAAGGTCCCTATTCCCATCCTGCTATTAATGCTCTGAGCCACTGCATGCAATAATACAGATGAGGGGATCAAGCTCTTGGAGAAGGTGCTTTTAGCAAAACAAAGGAAAAATGTGGTGCAAAGACTTGGTTACTGTTGTCTTATCAGCTTTCCTGTTTCACCTGAACAAGAAAGAACTAGCACAGCCAACACTATTTTCCTTCTCCAAGTCTTTTGGTCAATAAAACCTACAAGCTTTTCTCCAACATTCAACTTCTGATGAATCTGTTTGGAGATTACTGAAGGATCAGAAACTAATTTGTATATAGCAGATAAATCCATCAATTTTGTATCAGAAACAATGTCATCTCCTAGTATCATTAAAACTTAATAAAATCCACTCACTGCTGAAGAGCAGAAACAAAGAGGGAAGAAGGAGAGTTATACCACCCCTACAGAAAGACCAAAGATTAAAAGAGCCTTCTAATTAGTTGCTTCTATTCATCTTTATTTAATCATTCCAGGGGCTGCCCCAGAAATGATGTTCATCTCAATCCAAGGAGGAACAACTGATTATGAAGGATCTAAATAAACCTAGCAAAAGTATAACTCATAGGTATTGCAATTCACAATTAAACAACTAAATTAATCAAACCCAATAAACCCTTTCCCTCCTCAAAAGCAACTTTAAAACAAAAAAGAAGCCAACAGCCCACCCACCACATACAACTCGAGCAGAGTGGTTAATAAATGGGGAGGAGACGCAGAGGTACCAGATACTTGATTTTTTTTCCTAGGAGACTGTGGAAAATGATGCTAAACTATGAATTCTATAATGATACTTAAATGGTTACACCTGATGTTGTGCTGGTACACAACGAACTTCTGTAAAGAAGGCAGAAAATCTTGCAACAGGAAAAGCTCCCAGCTACAATCCTCCTGACAGTACTGAAATGCAGTCTGGTGTCAGAAGCACAATGTGTGATTTAAAGTACTGATCTGAGTATGAAAGTGTAAGAATGAGGCTCAAAACTCTTATCATAACATAACAGAAATACTCGTGAGGAAAAAAACATCTACAGGAGGAGTCAGCAGTAGGTACAGACCATGGGGTGTGGAATGAGAGACATGCTAGAACCATGACATTGTTGGTTGTCTTTGGTCTGATTTGAAGAGAGATCTGTTTAGAAATGGTACCTGGTATTAATGAGCTAGTCCTATTAATTTTTTTCTCTGTAGCGAAGTTTCACATTATTAAGAGAGCAAAACACTGTAAACTGCATTTTGATTACTATAGTTATGTCTACACTCTCATTTTGGCTAATTCATTTGAACAAGAATTTCTAATGTACCAAGGTTAGTTGAACAAATAACAAGTATTTTGGCATGATAGTTATTACAATGTATCATGACTTACCAATTCAGACTCACAAAAGAAATGAGAATGCTGTTGTTACTGCCTACACTTCATGTCTTTAGCTCTGAAGAAAAATGAACTGGGAGATAGTTAAAATATTAACATGCTGGAAAACCAGAAGTTCACTAAGAATGTCACTCAGGTCCCTAGTTAGCAGAAGTGAATATCAGAATTCTCCAGACACAGTCAATAGCAAACTTTAAAGTGTAGCAAATGTACAATTCGGATTAAAAGCAGGTGTCCAGAATTTTTAAGAGATCGTTCAGCACCAAAAAAGACAAAATAAACTCAAGGACAAACAGTTTTTGTGTTTTTTTTGGTAGCATTTAGAATGCTAAATACATTGTAATAGCCTCTAGAATGCTAAATACATTGTAATACTTGATGATCAAGACTGTCAATGAGTAGCTGCCAACAAAAACACTTGTCAGCCCCAGAAATAACCCCCAACTGAGCTGGAAGAGGTCAGGGGACAAGAAACTGTGTGAAACTAAAGTCCAAATAAGTTATTGGTGCAAATGGAGAATGAGGCAGACTCTCACACTACTTTGCCAGGTCACTTTCCTGACTTTGTTGTATTCTACAAAGTACTGGTGTATTATGAGTGAGAAGTTTTATTTGCATCGTTTGAAAAAAAAGAAAAATAGCAATACTCAGTAGGACTAGTTGATAGTCATCTCTTTCATCTAAAATCTTGCTACCTAGCACCAGGATAAAAATTGGCCTTTCATCATACCCTTTACCAAATTTCTCCTTTATCTCAGCTAGATTCATTGGCAAGCTTCCTACTCATTCCCACAACAGCATCTGTTAGAGTTTGGACAGAATACCTGACTTCAAAATATTTCACCAAGGTACAGCTGCAATGTTAACCTTTTTTGTCAATATGGAGAAGCATACCAGAAAGGTAACATATCCTAGATAACAAATGAAGAATATAGGGCATTAAAGTTCAGGGGAAGAAGAAGATGTGGGTAACAAGAAACTTGTTATCCAAACACATGTGTTTCTATAACCAGGGGAGGAATGTGAAAAGCAACCAGTGTTACTGTTTTATTTATTTTTTCCTTCTTTCCTAGTTGGTCACCCTCATGTGAAAATCACTCTGGGCTCTGTGACTTCAAAGGATAATATCTTGTACACAAGGAAAGATACCTTCACCATTTGACATGTAATTTAATATTATGATAATGTTTTCTTTTAATGAAAGAGCAGAGGTTGTTTATTTGAAAGTTGGCTGCTGGCCACCTCTTTTTAAGCTATATGAGACTGTGATTTCTTAGAGCTGTATGAAACATCTGTTATGAAATTCAGGACGGGAAGAGAAACCCTTAAGACCTGAAGAACTGGGTCCCATTCTCAGCTCTTCCATGGATTATTAACAGTCTAGGCATAGGCAGAAGCTCTGATCAATAATACATCCCACAGAGATAACATAGATAATTAGAATCAGACTCTGTCTAATGAGGAGGAAGCCAAATTCCCAGCTCACACCTCACATTCTCAGATAAGTAACAATGAAGGAATAACACTACAAATAAAGTTGCATAGAGAGAAGAAGAATAAACTCATATGAGAAAAGAGGCATACACAACTGAATTGCACTCAAATGTAAAAAAATTTTGATTATCTTTTGGTTTTTGGTGGGGGGTGTTGGGTTGGTTTGGTTTTGTTTGGGTTTTTTTTGGTGGGTTGTTTTATTTTGATTTTAAGAACCTGGAGAAATGAGCCTCAGGTAATGCCCATTGTTTTGAGAATACGTCACTGGAGTGAGCAGTGAACAAAGTGAATAGTCTCCAGCTGTCACAAGCCATGCCATCATGTTTTACCAAGCAGAAGACATGGCACCTGCTGGAAATTACAGAACATACCAGGAGTGTTAGTGGCAAAGTGTACTTAATAAAACTGACTGCAGTATGGCAGCAAATGTGTGTACTCATTCACAAGCAGCCACTCATCAGGTTCTCATTTTCAGGCAGCCACAGGCTGTAGCTGCTAGACCTTGGGAACCACATAAAGGAGTACAAGACCTCTGCCTTTTTAGAACAGCAGCATCTGCTGTATGCCATACTGACTTCCTCAGAATTCTTTGTCTCAGAAGCCCCACCCACCACTCGTTATTAAACCCACTGATGAGGGGAAAATACACCACACTGTAATTATGGTGGGCTTCCACACGAGAAGGCAGTATCTGAGTATGTGTTGTTACTTGCAGCTCACACATTACCTACCTTCACCCAGAGGTATCACTGAGCACACGTGTCAATACACCTATGAGTGTGTCTGCATACAGGAGTGACTGAGATACTATCACTTTTGCTTTTTGCAAAAGAGAAATTAATGAAAACATGTAGTGAGGCAGAGGCTAATTTTATTCATGTGATCAATTTTCTCTAACCTTTTTTGATGGCTTTTGCATTCAACACATAAACCAAGACTGAATAAAGGTTCTTCTGCCCATGCTGCTTCTGTCATTTCCTGTAATATGGCTATCTGACACTGGGAGGGAAAGAGGCAGATCAGTGAACATCCAATTGAACTTGCAGCTCATAGGATGGGGATCAGCAAAAAAAGCACATCTTTTTCATTGTATTATGCCATTAGCAGAGACATTCATGGAAAATATTGGTATTAGATGCTAAGCCTGATCTTTCTTTAGAAATCAGTCTAATAACTGAGTTACAGAGGAACAAAGAAGGATGACCCTAATTTCTTCATTATCTTAAAAAACAGGGCAGCAGGCGAGCTGCACAGTTAGTACTTTGTTTCCTTCCTGGTAGTACTGGTATATAGAACAATTTGCTTGGGAAATTTTAAACCAGCATTTTAAAAATTAAGCAAAGTAATCTCCTTTCAGCATATTCCATTTAAGAGGAAGAATCTTAGCTTGTGGGATACTCTTACTTAAGCTGCCCAAAATTGTTTTCAGATGTCTAGAAAAATCAAGCTAGTGAAAAGAACTCATACTATTATAATTACTTTTTCTTACTCCCACAATCAGAGCATGTCCTGTTACCTAATTTGACACTGCTGCAATACTACAGCAGTCTCTGTGACACAATTCAAATCACTACTTAATGAAGCAACTATCTTTTTCATGTGGAATACTGCAATTGGCGCATGAAAATGAAATCAGATTTAATCTTTGGCTCTGACACTTGGCCTGGGTCAGAAAACCCATCAGGCAGCTCCGCTCCATTGCCTCAGATTTGAGTTTAGCATCTAAGCCAGCTCTTGCCCTTTTTTTTTACATTTCCAGCACTCCTGGCACAGGTTGAATATTTTGTGGTCCTTTCTCATCTAAATTCTCATGACAGGGCTGCCTGGATCTGTGGCACTTTGTACTCAGTAACCCAAGGGACTCAGTGGGTCCTGTAGCCCTCTGGTTTTTTGCAGCAGGCTTGGCTGCTCAAGTAAATCTGCTGTCAGTAAGTCACACACTTGAGGACTCCTTGCCTTGGCAAGCTACAGCACCATTACATAAGTCTGGTGTGAACACCAAACCAGTCAGAGCCATGAAGAAATCAGGCTGTAAGGTTGCTTCTGCATTAGTGACACAGCAACACTTTGCAATGTTCTGCATATTCTCAAGCAATAGACAGTCAAGGTGCCCTCCTAGACATACAACATATTCCCACTTCCTACAGAACCAGCCCTCATCCGTAGGAGCCTTTCACCTCTCCACTGAAAACCAGTCTCAATTCCCACCCACAGATGACATTTTTGTAGCTTTCTCTCTTTGTTCTGGCTCCTTTGCACTCTGCATTCACTCACAACCATCGCAGGATTAATTGACTTTCACTGAAGAAGCCTGTTAAATATAAAAGCTTTTGACTTCCAACCAGGTCTCCAAATAAGTGAATTTGATGATTCATTTTGAGCATCATTATGATATTTCAGTGGAACTAAATGCTGGGATTTTAAATGCTATTTTCTTTAGCTAATTATATTTCTGCTAACTCAGTTCACAGTACAGTAAGGATGGGGGTTTATGCATATGAACTGATGTATTTAAGAGATTTACTGAAATAAGTGACTGACAGTTTGTGGGTAATTACCTGCTATTAGTTAATTTTGGATTTTGTAATGAGCAAACTGCAACTTACAGGGTATTACTTCCCTGCTGCTTGAAATATTGTGCAATATGTGGGAACAAAGGATTTAATTTAAAGAGAGCCATATTTTTCAAACACCAGAACTAAATTACATTTTTTCCCTGAAGGCTTCTGGGTTTTAAAGAACAAATAATACACAAAACATAGATCTGTGGCCTCTGCAGAGATTTTTCTCTCTAAAAATTAGAAAGAAAATATTAAGAAAAACCCAAGATATTACTAGGCCAGAACTAGCTTAAATTTTCTAAATTAAAATCTAACTATAGCCAGGTCACAAAGAACATCGATCAATAAATCAAATAGGTTAATGGTGGTGTCTTAGATAATCAAATTCTGAAATCACCAAATGAATGCATCAACAAATCAAATCAAATCACAAAGTTAACACACACAGAATTGCTTTTCATCAATCCTCCACCAGGAGATTGAAAGCGATGGCTGTTTTCCTTTGATCTGAAGCTGCACCTTGGTTCTGCCCTAGCACAGTGGTCACGGTGCAGCTGCTGTAGAACACAACATTCAGGGATGAATTTAAACTGTTAAACAACTTTCAAGAGAGAGCACAAGCTTCCTTCTTTGTATCACATTGCTGTTACACAGACTCTTACTCCTCTAGTCTTATTTCTGATGTTGTATACAAAACCCTGAACATTTAATGGAAGTCATTATTGAAACAGGCTGCTAGCTCACAGTACTAGCTCTGAATAACAATTCTTCACCTCCTCACAGGTTTCCAAAAGTCCCATCCTGTTCTCATTTACATGCAGGGAACTATTAACAGCATGGTTTCCCATCACTTCAACCATCCTGACACTCCGCCTATTTCTGCAGGGTAATGAACAAGGAAGTTTCTATCCTTCAAGGTTAAAGGAAGAGAGAATGAGACTTAGGTTTGGAGGGTTTTTCTCTGACATCTTGAAAGCTTTGATGCAGATGACTGCAGTTACTGGTACCAAACAGTACAGCAGCTTGTGATGGAAAAAAACTAGAAGTAAAATGGGATTTCTTTTCTATAGACAGAGAAGTGTCCAAATCACGTGGTCTGTCTAGAGGCTCCCTGTACACACATTGGGCAGAGAACAGTCCCTCTAAAAAGCAGTTCATTCCATGTCTGCCAGCTGTGGGTTAATGACAGAATTGAATCCTCTCTGGACAGGATAGGTGGGATGAATCTTAGCATTTCAGGACTGAAATGTTTCACTGATATAGCCAAGGAAAAGTGTCTTAACCTCCCAGCCAAGAAAAGTGATCTGGAGATATTTTTCTGCTGATACAAGTGGTGAATCATGAGAAAGAGCCCCTCTCCCTAATAAGCATCATTTTTCTTTGAAGAATAAAAATAAATAAAAATTATCAGTACTGGGATGGGCTTCCATTTGCTAAGGGTTTTAGGAACCTTGTTATATCAAATCCAGGGACAACTAAGTTACTGCTGCATCCCAGAAATAGCTGGTGTGACCTAATTCTCTTCTAAGATGCTTGCTTTTGGCTACATTAGCCAGAGTTTTAAAACTCATCTAAAACAAAAAATCCACAGTACCTTGGCACGTGCCTGTCAAAGCTTGGCCTGTCTCTCCACAGAGAACCCCAATGACACTGTCAGAAGAGCCCACAGTGCCATGAATGTGACAAAAGCATTATTCAGCTAGGGTGAACAGAAAACAATGTCGAGGATCCTCCTTTTCTTCTTTCTTTGGCGTAATAGTTGGCCAGTACAGCCAGCATGAACTTGATTTAAAAGGATCCCAGAATCTTCATAGCTACAACTCACAGCTGAACCATTTCTTTCCATTCCTCACCCAAATTCATACAGCCTACTAGCAGCTCTGAAAATAAATAAAACAGCCTTCCCAAAACCTCATATACATGTTCACACACCTCTTAACCACCACCTTATCACTGCACCTGAGAATATGAGGGAAGTAGAGTAAACCTCATCTGAATTAAGAGAGAATAAATTTTGCTCTCAACTTTATCAGTATGTCATTTAATTTATGTTAATTAAAGTTTATCCAGATGCGTTTGGACAGGAATTATTCCAACTCAGTTGCAAATAAACTGGAGTAACTGCTAATAAAATGAAACCTTTCCTGTTTCTTTCCAGTAGACTAACACCAGCCATGGATTAACACTGCTAGGAATTTAATGTAGCTTCCTGAATTGGCTACATATTTCTTAACCTTGATATTTACTTGTAACATCAACATAACTGACACTGATGAAATTTAGAAGTTTCTGTCTTTTTCTCAGTAGTAAGTTGTATGCTGAAACTAAGATATGAAATCTCTGATTGCATGCTATATTATGTTTTCACATAATCATTTGTATACCGTCATTAAATATTTAGCAACTTTATACTGTTATACACAGAACAATTTTACGCTTGGAAGTATGGCCAGTTGCATAAAATACTCTCATAAATGCATATATTAGATCATTTGGTTTTCTTAATGCTGCCATTTTCTCCAGAAATGGGTACTGCTGGAAATAGTCTTCTTTCCAAGTCTTCTATTTAAACTTGTTCCCATCATTCCAACACAGATTTGTTTTGGGAGGGAAAGGCAGGCCTAAGGGTTGAGAAAGATAGGATGGGGCACTCCTCATTACATGATGCTCCTGGAACTAGACATCAGCCTAATCAAACCCAAACTTTAAATTCATGTTAACCATTCCATTATGTAATAGCTTGTCTGTTTCCAAGTGTGCTTCTAAGACAGCCTATGATCTCTATTCTCAGCAAGTACTTTTGCAATATTATGCTTGTTTCCTGAAACATAGATGCTATTACAGTATCTGTAACACAGGCTTTGAGTAGTCAGTGATTTCTACCCATAAACAAACACATATCACTTTGTCTCTAAAGTTTTCTTTCCTCAGTCTGGTCACAATTCTATTTTGCTATCTTCAAAGTTAAGGAATCTATCCTTATTAAGTCAGCAGTTAATACTGTATGCCCCACTCAATGCTTTCCAATCATTACAAAATTACCCCAATTCCACTGATTTTGTGAAAAAAAAATAAAAACCTTGCCTAATTTATTCTTTTATCAAAGCCCTGCTGTACTACAAGAACTCCTTTTTATATAATTTTGATTATGGTAACCTAAAAATGAATATGCTTAGATGTTAATGTGTTCTGTATTGTTGTCTTTTCCATTTAAGGTATTACTGCTGATTCACCTACTTCCATGTAAACTGTGTACTTTTGCAATATTTCCACCACAAAGTATAGCAGATGTTGTCTAACCATTCCTGGTCACTTTCAAACTTTTTTGGTGGCATGTTACAGCACAGAATTCAACATTCATCCTCTTCCCATCATTCTTCCCAGTCAAAAATTAATATTTGTTTCTGTGTTGCACAGTTTGTAGTGATCAGATACCTGGTGTTTTATGTACCTTAGTGACTGACACAATTCCAGAATCTGTGTGATCACATATACAACAGCTGTAAGTGCTATCTGACAAATCTACTAATATATTTTCTATTCCCTTTTCTTTGCTGATGCATGCACAAAACTTCCTTGACTGATTTTAAGAAGTCATGGTTGATGCTTTTATTCTCATATGACAGTGATATATATCAGATAACCACAAGGATATAGATGAGCAATAAAATAACCACAGTACAGAAATAAAGGAAGTGAATACATGTTCTCTAATGCAGAAAAGAAAGAGAATCTGAGGTCATTCAACAAGGTTAGAAGTATCAAATTATTAACAGATATCCAGTGAACCAGCAACTGGTGTATCTGTCTCTGTAATTAGCTCCTGGGTACACGTCTTTCCAGAACCCTTGAGATATTAGGGACGCTGCTGTGAGATTATAAACCTGCATAGGAAGACAAGGTTCTATTAGAGAAGAGATGAATCAGTGACACGCTATGTAACATCACTGGTGCCTCAGATTTGGGAGATTTGACTGCGCTTGGCTTAGTATCAGGTAGCACAGAGCACAAGAGGAAGTAAAGACATGAATATTTACTAAACAGAAATCATAAAATTCTCAATAATCATGCTGAAAAGGCAAATTGTTCCATTAACAGAAGATTTCATTTATTTACAAGGGGAAAAAAACCCACAGTACATAAATGCCATATAAGAATGTGAGAGCACTACTTCCTCAGGCATAAACAGCTTAAAAATCCAGAGCCTGAACTCAAAGGTTCTTAACAAACTGGCTGGTGGTTCTTCTGCCATAACACTCATTTTAGAAAGTCTCAAAATGCTGAAAGTATCTCAGTATGCAAAGAAAGGGAACATTTGCTTGACATTTAAAAAAGGGTAAAAGGGGAGCCAAATGATATGCCAGATCCTAATCACAATCTGGAAGAAAATAATGGGAATATTGTATTATGTTTGACTAATTAACAATAGATATACAGATAAAAACAAAATGTTTCATGGAATAAAAATCTGTTTTAAACCCACCTTAATCTTTGGAGACTATAATGGTGTTGTCCACATGAACATTTCCTACAGATCCTAGACTCTTTGTGGTCTTCCCATCCCCTAAAGTTGCAACAAACCCACCAATTTAAAACCACACCTGCAGTTGGTGATTTTAGGGACGTACTCCACCAGCTTTCCAAAATATGGCAAAGAAATTAGTTCTGAGATTTTTTGGGCTAAACCTATATGAAAACACATTCTTGATTGCTTCGTGATTTTTCTTTTTAACAGCATTTATTAGTTCACTTGTTGGTATAGCATTCTTTATCATCCACTGTCTGGTACAGATATTAAAAAACATGTTAGGTCTCCAGGGAATAGACCAGGAAGTGTTAAGGTAGCAAGCTCCTGCCTTTCACAATGATATTCAGAAGCTTTTCATGTAATAGAAACAAATAATAAACTAATGTCCTTTGATAGGGACCTTCCAGCTCTGTTCATGGACAGTAGGTTTCAGAAGCATATAGACATTGCATTTTCTGTTTCCTATTTTTATAAGAGAATTCTTTGTCATCATATCAGAAACAATTTGATCTGCTCACTGACATTTATGTACTCTTGTTTACACTCTGTGCCAGATACAGGTTACTAATAGATGTGCAATGGATTCTAATAGCAGGGAAATGCTGCTCATATAACCTTACAAACAACTAATTTCCTGCTGTGCCCAGTATATTTTCCCTAGTAACTTGCTTCATTCTACTTTTCCCTTACAACACAAGTAATTCAACTTTCAGCTTAACTTCCCAGTTAACATATCTGATTTATGCAGCTGTATAAGAGTTTGTAGTCTTGTGGTTTTCATTCGTCAGAAAGCACTGTATTTCTCAAATTATATTTTTATATGAGACTATGAATACAGGAGGTTTTTTGCTAAACTTCATCTAGCAGTATGCCTACCACCAGTACCCTGGCAGCAGCTATGTGGAGCAGCACGGAAGATTCCATCCTCTATAATTTCTCTGCAATACTGCCAGGAAAATATGGAAGCACTGCCACAAGCCTCCTCTCAGTATCTGCCAAATTCCTCTCCAGAAGGAGAGGGTCCAATTGCTCCATGCCAAAACTTAGTTTTCATAGGCCTAAGTTGTTAAAATGTAGGATGCACAAGAACACTGGTAAGAGATTAAACTATGTTTTAACATAAATTGTCCAGCAAATATATAAGAGTGGGATTTATAAGTTCAGGCACCTAGTACTTGGGTGTTAACTCTAAGCTAGTTCACAGAGAAGACTGGCTTAAACTACTCACTTCTGAAAGGCCCAAGCTGGTCCAAAGGACCTCTATTGTCAGTGCCATGCAGTGAATGGATTTGTCACGCATTCACTGTGTACCTCAACACCTGTTAAGAACCTCTCACATGACAGGAAAAGACTGATGTCTGAAACAGCCCTTTTGTGGCTAAACTACGTTGCAGTACAAGACTAAAAACTGAATCTTCTGTCAATATCCCTTGCATTCTTCATGAGCAAGACCCCAGATTAAATTCCCCAACACTCATTGTTACCTGGGTTTTTTTCCGCTAGTGCCCAGACTACCATCTGTAAGAAGAGAGCAGAAGAACTTTTAATCCTGCTCATCCTTTGATGTCTCCTGTAAGTTTTTCAGGGCCACATCCTATTCTTTTACTCCTTGCATTCTCCTCCCCCACAAAAAGAGTCAGGACATTGAAAAGGGAGAGGATGTTTATATTATACGGTGAAGAACTTTGGCATCAACTAGTAACTTTGAAGAATAATCCTGAAGATAAAAGCTACAGATGAAGGTTCAGACCCTGTCCAGCAGTCACATGGCATAAAAAGAATGGTTTACAAAGGAATGGATCTCTAGGGAGTAATTTGAAGTTAAAAAAAGATTTCTACATGCAGCCCAGGGAAATGCAGAGTTTTATCAGCACTGGCACAGTCCCCAGCAAAGGAATTAGCAAATGTGGAAGAAAAAGAGCTCTCATAATGTCCACTCAACTGTGACTAGGCTAACAGCAGTGAAAAGTGTTTCCACTTAATCTGCACTGACCCCTAACCACCCAATGCCTAGGACATTCCTGCTTATTGAATGGAGATAAGTGGACAGAAATCATGTCAAGGAGGAGACAAACCTGTATCATGAGACCCAGTCATGACAATTAACAAAGAGACATAAAGAAGAAAATGTTAAGCACAGGTGCATAAGCTGAAAATCAGAATAGAGTCAGAATAAAGGCTCCATGCATCAGACTTCTATTGATTTCTGAAGGAACACTAACTAAACCAAGATATGGTTAGGCTATGACTAAACCAAAATATGTGAATTCAGAAGAAGGGTGTAAAGATACGATGAAAGAAGAGTGAGAGGAGCTGTTTGAAGTTCAATAAAAATTACTGATTTTCCAATTTTATTTGTATATAAAAGCATGTATTTAATTAGAGGTGCAAATGAAACAATACAAAACATGCAAACAATATACCTGTCAAACAAGGGGACAGTTCACAATTTTTTAAATCCCAACCCAATTCTTGGCAAAATAAGAATGGATATTTTTTATTTTTAATGACAGAAATTATCTTAGCACCATGGCCTGCTACTTCAGCCATTCTCCAGAAGTGGACATGTTTACATGAATTATAATTAAGAAATTTGAGGAATATTGTGCACAGTCTAGCACAACTAATGAAAAAAACACCACGGATAAATTATGGACCATGTCACATTAGTCTTAAGTGCCACAGATTTAACTGCAAAGGAGAACTAGAAAAAGATACTTGAAAGGCAACAGATAACTAAAAACACCAGAAAGCAATGACCATAAGGCAAAAAGAGATATGAGGATGAGGATGAACTAGTAGTTGGCAGTTTTGTATCATCACAATATATGCTTTCAGAAGTAGAGAGCAGAAATCAGTGCACCCAAAGTATTTAGACAGCTCCACATGGTCATGGTGTGCTACAGCCCAGAGGAAAAAAGAAGAGCTGAGCAGAGTGTAACAAAGGGAAGTGCCAGGGTACACAAGCTGCCCAAAGCCACGCTGCTGTGGCCTTGGACACAAGTGCACTGAATGCAGAGGAGCAGGCCCACAAACAGCTACAGAAATCAGCTGCAAAAGGCGACAACTACAGGAACACCAAGTCACAGGTAACCTCAGACTCAGGAGTGCAGGCAAAGCTGAGGACAATGACATACTGGGGCAGGCAGACACCAGTTCCAGTCCAAGGAGGTCAAAAAATTAAGAAGGTAAAGGAAAGGAAGGATGAATATGTCAAGGGAGGACATCAGAGACCAAGAAAGCCCTCCTCAACAGTAACAGGACAAGTATGGAAATGGGTTAGATGGCCTTTGTCAATGAGAGGCCTTGCAGGCCACAGTGGCACGGTGAGAAAGCCACTTTTTAGGGTGTAGTATATAAGAGGTTGGTGAAACCTCTTTTGGAAAGAAAAATGGTGAACTAGCAGGGGCCTGGAGAAAAAAAAAGGTAAGACTTGGAGTAGTCATCAGGAAATCAATCTGTGCAGACAGGGCTGGGATGTTAACGTGAGTCTCAGCACCAATATAAACAGTCTTCTTAATAGTGAGACAGTTTAATAAGCATGGAGTCCTGATGGTATGCTGAACATTAAAAAGAGTGATGGTTTCATTGTCTACTGCTTCAGAGAAGCACGAGAGCCGAGTCTGGGCAGTCTCCTAAGATCTGTGCAGTTCTCTCATGGACAATATCAGGGCTAAGCTCATTCACACCATTCAAAGCATTTACCATCTGAAAGATGACTCTCCAGTATGAATATCTTCACTCACAGCCAGTACAATGAAAGAGGTGCAGAATCTTTTTTCAAACTGCAATTGGAATTACTGCTGTGAGCAATGAACTTTGTGTAACAGAATTCAAGTGGGTGGGACAGCCCTGGAATTCGGAACTTCCTGAAAGGACTAAAAGTCAGGGATGACTTAGACTACCTTATTGTTTTTTGGCAAACTGTTTCCTTATTTTTAAACACACTTCTGTAATTTGTGCCAAGACCCAAACTTTATTTTTTGATCCAAAAAAATCACCCTTTTGTTGAAAAAATAAGACTGCTTTTGCTCATGGCCTAAAACAAAATAACTAAGATGTGTGGATTGTACCACTCTGTTTTTGATAGGAAACTGACTTTGCAAACAGAAAAGCAATCACCTGCATTTCAATTTTATAATTTGTTTTCCCCTAGTAAAGAAATGTAGAAGGCAATGGAGATGATAAGTCAGATGTCTCACTGCTCTCAGAATATATAAAACAGAAGAGACAGTTGTGTTGTAAATAATGACTAGGACTAAAAGGATCCTTAACTTTACATTTCATTTTATTTTACTTTTGGCTTCCAAGAGAGTAAGGTGTGGTTTAGAGAGTGAAGTGTGGTTTAGAGATGAAATCTTTGGGCTACAATATCACACTTCTGACTGGAATGCAGCTAAGCAGGGATATTTCCTATAAAGGCTTTTTTTTTACTTCTGACACAAAGTCCTTGAATATAATGAGGTCCTCCTTTTCTTTAAAGGACCCCTTCAGAATCAGTCCCAAAACAGAAACAGCCAAGTTGGAAATGTCTGTCCTGCCAAAGAAGAGGGCCTCAGATTACTGTCTCTCGTTACTGCAATGGTGAGCTTAAGGGTTTGACAACTTTATGAATTACTCAAATAGGCTGGCACAGCCAACAATATTGGGGATATTCTGATACTTTTAACACCCATGAACTGCTTTGAAAATGTCCTCCAGTTCTTACATTCAGATGGTTTCATGGAAGGGAATGAGTAGTAGAAAATCCAAATGGCTGATAGGTCATAGAGCACACCAGCACTGATCTGATCTGTTTTAAGACAAGGGGGTCTCTGTCCTTCATTCCTTTCAAAGATGTTTCTGTTTCTCTCAAGCTTCATGATGGAGATGAGAATGTCAATAAAACAAAAAAACCACCACCTCAGTGAGAAATCAGTGCAAGAATATCAAAACAAGAAAAACCAGAATGGGTGTCTGCAAAGAAATGAAGATTCTTGGAAAAATTTCTGACTTCCTTTCAGACCATGGGTAATTTGATTAAACACTAATGAAAAAAGTAGTGCCTGAAAGAAAAGGATTGAGGACAGTCCTGAGCTATTTAATTTACAGGCAGTAAGGAAACATAATTGGATGCATTTCTGGATATATCTGGAAAGTGCTTATTTGCATGAGAAATAAGCACATAAAATACACTAGATACAAACAGAACATATAAATATTGAATTCTCTGGATATGTTATATCAAGCTCTTAGGTTTGTGCAAGAGAAAATAAAACTATATTCTATTAGAGTGGATCCATGAAACACTGTGGCTGCTGGAGGCCAGACCTCTTTCACCACCACTTACCTTGTGATGTACTAAGTTCTTTTGGAATCATGAGAAGAGCACTCAGTCTCTGGAGTTGATAGGAGGGTAAATGGTAGGAGATCATCAGCTCCTTTAGCCAGGCTTTTATCAGAGAATTATGAAGGATATTACATATTCCAGTAGAGCATCCCTAAAGATCAATGTCTGACTACTGCTGGCCTGGGGCTACAGTTTCTTCACTGGCAAATGGTCAATCCAGACCTGTCCACACAAGGGAGAAAAATGAAATTTCTATTCTCAGTCCTCAAATGAGCAACATAAGAACAGCGGACAGCCTTCGTTCTTTGCTCCCAGGACACCAGCCAGCACAACGAGGAAAACAAACAACATGAGGTCAAGAGTTTGTGCAGTTTTCTTTTCTGTTCATCCTCATTAAAAGCCTGAATCACGAGTCCTAAAGCTAATCTGCCTCTAATGCAGTATATCAACATGAAGTTCTTAATAAAAGACTTAAGTCCTTTACTCACAGTGGCATGTAGTTTATAACAGTTAACACAGACACTGCCTGAAAGGCTCTTTAATTCCTACATTTGCAGTGTAGGTACTGACATCCACTTCTGATATCCAGAAAGGCACTACCAGACCAAGGATGGGTTTCTTGACTTGGTCATGCCCACCAAATGCATCACACCTGTCAGTTTCTGTACATTTAGACCATACATGGACTACTCATCCAGCATATCATTTTACCTTTTCAGTTCTAAACAGCCTGAAATTGTAGCTATAATTGGCAGATTATCATCCATAGGAAAACACCAAATGCATATTTGCATAGTACTGTTTTTTTTCTGTGTATGTTTGTCAAGTGTTCTCATTGCCCACTTGGTACTCAACTAGATATCATCCCAACAGAGTGTTCAACAGAATTTTTCACATCTCTCACAGAATCACACATTTCAAAACATCCTTTCTGCACCAGCTTCTCCTGAAAAAGCCTCAACATCTCTGGATCAGGAAGTTGCAAATGACACTGTAAATACCAGAAGTGTCTCAAGAAGTTCCAATCATCCCTGTTGCCACAACATCCAGCTACCTGGTATTACAATAGAAGCCACTGCTTCTTTGCAAGCAGAGTATGAACCTCACTTTATTTACAGTAATGAGGTGTGACAGAGCACAACATATGCACTCTGAGGGAACTTCACAGTCAATAGTAGATAGCATATCCTTTTGGAAGCACATGTTGAAGCATCTCACTACAAGAAAGACATTGAGGTGCTGGAGCATGTCCACAGAAGGGCAGTGGAGCTGGTGAAGCACAAGTCTGGAGCACAAGGCTTACAAAGAGAGTCTGAGAGACCTGGAGTTTTAGCTTGGAGGAAGCTGAGGGGAGACCTTATCTCTCTCTGCAACTACCTGAAAAGATATTCTAATCAGGTGGGGGTCGGCCTCTTCTGACAGATAACAAGTGACAGGACAAGAAAAAATGTCCTCAAGTTGTGCCAGGGGAAGTTTAGACTGGACATTAGGAAAAGTTTCTTCACTGAAAGGGTGGTCAAGCCCTAAAACAGGCTGCCCAGGAAAGTGGTGTAATCACCATCCCTGAAAGTGTTCAAAAGATGTGTAGATTTGGCACTCATGGACATGGTTCAGTGGTGGACTTAGCAGTGCTGGATTGACAACTGGACTCAAAGGTATTTTCCAACCTAAATAATTCTATGATTCTATTTGCATTACCTTCTGTTGCAAGTAAGTGGTCTGTACTGTTGAAAGAATCAGAATTAAATGTTTTGGCAAAAAGCAAGTTTTCATATGAATTCATAACTTTTAACAGAGTTCAGAGGAAAGTTTCACTCTATTACTTACCAAATGAATGAAACAGAAAAAGGAAAATCAAATCAGAATCAAAGGATATAAACATGAAAGATAAGGGTGCAGAAGGGTTTAGCAGCACTTAATCATAAACTTATTTAACAATTTTAAAGTAATCAATTCAATAGGGTTTACAATAATTGTAACAGTCACTTAATTATAGATTTACATTAACAACATTCATACATAATCAAGTCACACACAGACACAGGCAAAGAAACGTATACATCTATATCTACACGTGTTCCTCCACACAGGAAGTAATTTTATCTCATAGAAAAAACTGGCACATACCCTGCCATGGTGCCATAACCATATCTGAAAAATCCAAGCTAGAATCTGTTACTGTATCCTCCTATATCTCAAAATTTTTGGATGCCTGGATAGAAGTAATTTTTGTTGGGACACTGAATATCTACTTTGCTGTCTTCTACACTCAGAGCCTTCTCAGAGAAGACTCGCTTTTGAAGTTACTCTCAGGGATGATGGGAAGCCATGTCCATTCCCAGGACACTAAAAGGCAGGCCTCATTGGTACAACCTTGTGAAGCAGCAGGCTGCAGCATGCAGGGCACAGGGAGGCCTGCACCTGGCTTTGAAGACAGTCATGGACACTGCTGTGTCTGCACATCAACATGCTGAGGGCACACAGTGCAGTGCCCAGGCTTGTGTGTCTGAGGAGAGCGCGGTTACTGCACCGGTGAAGGTGGACAAACACCTGCCCCTCCTATGATCTCCCCAGCCTTGCAGCTCTAGAGTCAAACACCTTTCAGACATCTTCCTCACAGCCTCGGCTAGAAATCGTTGCCAGCTTCCAAGGTAGGGACAGCAGCTTTGCCAGCGAGTACTCCAGCAGTGCGTGGAGTCTGCCAGTGCCAGCTGAGACTCCCAAATGTGCTTCCCAACACCTGAGCCTCTCAGTGCCAGCTGGACTCCAGAAAAGGAAAGCAGTCAAACAAACACTCAGAGGAGGCTAAGAAGGTGGAATGTGAAACTGAGCACAACTTTAAGCAGTGTATTAAACAGTTTGTCAGCCAAGATTTCAAATGTCTTTCCTGTATCATGGCATCTTCTGCTCCTGTAAGGAACTCCTGGCTCCAAAGCACACACAGCCAGAGTAATGTGTGCTTTGTTTTTTGCATACACTTATTCCTTCCTCTTTGTGCATCTGGGAATCTGGGCTTTGAAAGTAAAAACATAGAGTCATGAGGTGATTGTTTTGCATTCTTTTAAGGCTCACACCAGGTGCAAGTAAGAAAAGGAGATAAATAAGCTGTGTACTTCTTACAAGACCTAAAGATACCAGTGCATCCTTCACTGAGCTCAGCATGCCAGGTACTGCTATCCACTGTGTGCAAGAGTTACCAAGACACATGCAAAAGAGCAAGAGGGGCAGCAGGGATGATAAAGTGCAGGGAATTGAAAACGGCTTTGCACAGCACACAAAATAGCCAGAAAGGTTCCAAAACCCATAAAATTGAATTTGACTTTGGGAAACTGATAACAAAACACAGCTCTGTCAAAATTATAAGGCAGAGTGAGAAAGAGAAACTGGTTAGTATATTTTAGTAGCATTCACAAAATTTCCTTCAAATAGCACAAGCATTCTGTTGCACCTAGAAAACTAACACCAGCACTTACAGGCATCTTCTCTCTTCTCTTTCTTCATAAGATGAAACTACACTCTGAAAATTGACCCAGTGTCACAAATGACCGAGCTGGCATAAAGAGTACCAACCAGGTCATCAGAGAAAAAAGAGGGAATTTTACATCTATGCATCAGTGCCACCCCTTCTCAGGAGCAGAGAAGCATACTATATGGAAGAGTAATACCAATGTACTCCTTAAAAGAAAACACTTTTGTGCCTTTTACCAATGGAAAAGCCAACACTGTTAGAAAACTCAATTGGTAACCCAACATTCAATGTGAAAGAGTAATGTTTTTCAAAGCAAATTTCCACTGAAATGGAGTTATAGATTCTCCTTAATTATATTTTACTCTAAAAAGGAAAAAATATTTCTGTAATTCTGTGCACTGGATCTAATTGAAGGAATTAGGACACATACTGTTTTGCATCTCACCACATCTGAATAAGGGAGGTAAAATAAGTAAATTAGTACAAGGATTACAGCACCAAGGCTCAGAAATCTTCCTCAAATCGTAGGGAAAACTTATGGCTGAAAACTAGCCCTAGAAAATCTGACTCTCCTTACCACGTTGTAAGAAAGGTAGGCAAAGAGAGCTGAAAGATTGCATTGCTTAACTTAGACACACATTAAAAGAGAAAATTGATTTTGTAAATTTACTGTTAGTAGTATGTTAGGTTGACTGAAAGAATGACAAATGTCTCCATTGCTGCCAGTGCTTATAATTCTACTCTGAATTCAGTTCTCTACAGTGTTTTTCTTAAACATGCACTTTCTGGAGCCATGTAATGACATGAAAATTACAGCAACAAAAATGACTTAATAGTTACCCAGGATAGCAAACACAAACTGGAAAGACTCAGAAACCAGATGGCTCATAAATATGTTTAATTTGATGATTTTAACCCTATCTGTGAAACCTGAGCTTGGGGGATTTAAAAACCAGGAAAATGGTGCTTGTGATACTTTTTCCCTTTGCAAATCTCAGAAATACTATGCAAAGGTACTTTGGCCAGCTCTATTTCTTACCCCTTTGCGTATTTGTGTCACAAAGAATGAAAAGACATGCTGAAGAATATTCTTATATGTAGCTGATGTTTCTTTAAAAGCCCATGGGACCACTTCTGTGTGTACTAGAAAGTATGAAACATTTCGTGAATAAAATTTAAGCTTGGGTTCAAAACTTTTTTTACTGTCTACCTTTAAGATGCTAAATGTAAACCCCCACTCTCCACCTTCAGAACAGATTCAGTCCTTTCTGTAAATGTTTAAGAGCACGTCCTCTTAACAACGTGCTGTACATGGTACAGGTTCAAAGTTGAAAACAGACTATTTTTTCTGAAGGGCTAAAGGGGAGACTTGAACACCACAATATATCATGGTGTATCTCTCATTCCTCAGCACCATAACATCAATGATAGGACTCAGACTATCAGCACAAATTTGTCCTCTAAAACTGTTACAAGTTCTGTTAACTATATGCAAAACCACTAACACGTTCCAAAAATAAGAAACTGTCAAAACCAGAACTAAATGACAGCTAAACCAAATATTCTTTAGCTAGTACAATGGGATTGTAGGTGTTTTCACAGTAGTACAAATTCATAAGGCAGTTGCCAGCTCACTGACACTGAGCTGACAAGGCTGGCGTTGAGCACTTGCTCCCTTGCAGATATTGGAAAGCAGGCATCCCTAAGCTAGATCAGGGTGTATTCACATAGTCTGAATTCAGCTGTCTAATCCTGCAGGCTGGTTTCACAGGGTACTTGTTTCAGTGACTGTTGGGAGAGATTTGGGAAAAAAACCCAGCAGACTAAGAGTTTCCCAGAACAATTCCTTCTGCCCCAGCTGACCTTCCTTTTGACCCCGCTTTGAGACTGATCCCCTTCTTGTCAGGTACAGCAATCACCATATCCCTCAGCTGTACCTAACACAAGCTGTAAAGGGTCACATCATAACTGAAACATTAAAATGATGTACAAACCAAGAAAGCTAGCTTTTATTCTAGATCATTCCAAAGCATCCCTGTAGCATGACTGACGCAGCTGAGATGAGACCATGCTACCACCTGGGGGTTGCCAAGAGAGGTTGAGAGGGGCATGCAAGCTGGAGACACAAGCTAAACATCACACAGATGTTGACTTCCATGTTTACTCAGTCTCAAGAGCCCTAAGAAACCAGCAGAAGAATCAGCACTACTATCTCTGAAATTCTGCATCTACTTTTGTGCTGGTTTTGGCAGGGGCAGCAGCTGGTATGGGGCTGTGTTTTGGACCAGTGCTGAACACAGGGTTGATAACATAGAGATGGTTTTGGTTTTTGCAGAGCAGGGCTTACACAGAGTGGAAGCCTTTTCTGCTTTCCATGCTGCCATGGTGGTGAGGGAACTGGGGATGCATGGGAGGATGGCAGGAGACACAGCCAGGACAGGTGACCCCAGCTGACCAAAGGGATATTCCAGACCATATGGCATCCTGCTCAGCACATAAAGTAGGAGGAAGAAAGAGTAAGTGGGAGATATTTAGAGTGATGATGTTTATCTTCCCAAGGCCCTGCTCTCCTGGAGATGGGTGAGCACCTGCCTGCCTGTGGGAAGCAGTGCTCAAATCCCTTGTTTTGTTAGTGTACATGACTTTTGCTTTCCATGTCAATCTGTCTTTATCCCAACCCATGAGTTTTCTGACTTTCACCCTTCTGATTCTCCCCCCACTCCGACTGTGGGGGAGTGAGTGAATGGCTGCATGGGGCTTTTTTGCTGGGTGGGATTAAACCACAACAATTTGATATAAGTTACCCCTCACCTTTCTCAGTGGAAAAATATCTATAACAATATTAATTGGGGTGTTGCTTCTCATCGATCCTTTTTTTTTTGCAGACACAAATCAATTCCTACCAATAATAAAATAACTTCTCCCACTTACTCTACATATACTTTAGTACAAAAGTGATTGTAATTTCTTCTGAAACTTAATTGAAAAATAACTATTGGCTACATTTACCAAAACTGATAACCCGTGCACTCACATGCAGCACAAATCCCTGAAAATTTGTAAACTCTATATAAAATAGGTAATTAAAATATTATCACACAAAATCATAAGCAACCCCTGAGTAGTGTACAGTTTTGGATAACTGCATCCACTGAGGGAAGACAATATTCAAAGGAAAGAGGTTTTCCACATATTTTTCCTTTCATTAATTTCCACACATACATGCATACATATATATATACACACATACACACACATATATATATATATGCATGCAGAAAGGCACACAAGAGAGGAAAAAATGTGTGGGAATCAAAATATGAAGGTAAGAAATAAAAAAACCTATGCCCTGTCCAAAATTCAGCAAATAAAAAATGAAAACAGCTTTTGGAAGGGAAGCTAAATTCTTGTGTCTCATCAGACTAACCTAGCAGAGCCCTAAAGGAGGTGAAAAGAGCTAGATCTGCATACATCTCCCAGTTTTGTGTTCCTCTAAATAGCTGGAACACAAGACCTTTTAATGCAGCTAAATAAAACCCAGCTCGGTTTACTCACCTTGTTTTTCTTATAATTATTTCACAAGTTTATTTTTTGCAAATTTTACTGACTTTTGTCTCTAGGTCTGCGACAGATTGACAAACACAATGTCAAACTCTGGGAAAGTTTAAACTCTTCTAAGAACATGAGAGATCTTGAAGGGCCAGGAGGTATGTAGGACTTCAGGAAAGCTGAAAAGAATTATTGATAACGATGACTGTGCTATCAGGGCTTAAAAGATTCAGAAATTCCAGTGTCTCACTAAGCTCTAGTGAGACACTGAGCTCTAGTTTGCCTGCATGGGGTTAAAGAAAGCTTCCTTCAGAGGTTTTAAATACTATTTGGGTTCCTGCAGTGACTATAAACACAGAAAATACTCCTGTTGTGAACTACATACTTTAAAAGTGTTACTCCTGTAAAGAGATCTGAACTCCAGCACAGTACACATCAAAATGCCACAGAGAAAACCCTAAAAACATGCTAAAAACCATGGAAATTTTAAGTAGTCATACTTTTCTGTGATTCTGTTTGCTGAAGACAAAGTAATAAATAGGTCTTTAATCACTCAGAGCTTGGTAGGAAAAAAAATATAAACAGAAAATACTTGGAAAATCTAAACTGCAGTTAAATGTAACAGCAGAAACAGAAAATTTAAAAAAAATTGAGACATCCAAGTTATTGAAAGTGTCTAAGCATAATTATCCATGCTCCTTACATTGTCTAAAATATTAGTCAAGGCACATGGGTCTGCAAAACCACCAAATTAATTATCCAGAGAAGAAAAACCATTTTTCAGTTGTGTTCCAGAGTGAATTCAGCTTTGCCTGAGGTTGCTCGAGTTCAGGCTGACAGCTGCTAACCCTTCTTTTGGTAATCCAAAACCACACTGGCTGGGCTCCTCATCTCCATTGGAACAGAATTCCTCCATCCTGCTTCACCACCCAGCCTTGGCCACCTTCTATCCTCTCTGTGTACCCCCACAGTTTCCTCCTGCATCCCTAAGGCCAGGAAACCAGAGCAGATATTGAAAAACAAGGGAAGCACACGAGCTGAGCTCCCTCTCAGCATATTGAAAAAGGTCTTGGTCACAGCTGCAGAGCCACTCAAAACAGCCCTGCATCACTGCAGGGAAGCAGGGACTTCCAACAGCACCTCTGATGTGAAAATTGTGATTCCAGCAAATTGTGACTCTGAACCAGTAACCTGTCTGGTTCCATTCTCATTGAATTTCCAATGTGATGGTCAGTTCTGCTTCAAGGCAGGAAAAAACTTGCAGTTTGGGTTTCTACTGGCTCCTGAATAGCCCAAAAACTTTTCACCAGAACAATGTAGAAATAGATACTTCTCACCTCCTGTACTTAATTCTGTGCAACAGAACACCACCACATCCTCCCATGTCACTTACTACTGTCACACTCAGTTACTTTATCACTCCTATACTTTTAATATATAAATATGTATCACCACAAACATAGACAGAGAGGAGATGTGTGGATGCTCTAACTCCAGAAAGTTTGGCTGTTTATGCCCTCAAACACATGCTGTGCTACAAACTGGGAAAAAAAAAAAACTAACTGAGCAACTGAAATACATGAATAAATGCATCATTCTTGGCTGATAAGCTAAAGCTTATGGGATTTCAGATATCAATTAGCTGAAAATCTGTGATGCCTTATTAAAAGACATGGTTCTCCCATTAGACAGGGCAAAAGTTCATCTGAATTGCAAGGATAAATCTGTGCCTTTTGAAAATACTTCAGCATTTAATTCTATAATTCTATATTTCACTCTCATTCTTGACTAATTCTGATGAGGCTGCTGTACAATGGGTTTTTAAACTCAATCAGTGCTGATGTCAGGGATATTTATACCTTCACAGAGAATAGAATAGTTCACTTGTAAGGGACCTACAACAATCATATAGTCAAAATGCCTAAAATAAATATAAAGCCAGCTGGAAATCTTAAGAAATGTTTCACCGACAAGTAGAAAATTGTGTAAAGACTCATGTTTTTACAGCCAGCTTTGTGTTAAGGAGAACATATAGAAAACCAACCTGAAATTCTCCTAAAAAGATAACATTTGGCCTGTGACTGAACATCTCACTGAAATTCTGAGCTCTTTATTTACTCAGTACATATGGCAGAGTTGCTTTTTCTAGCTGAGGAAGAATGGAATGTCGTCTCTGTTTCCTTTAATGTGATTTCCCTCGGTTTCCATTTCTCCCCATGGGTCAGGTTGTGTTGGTATGACACAACTGGAAGGCACAACATGGAAGTACAGCACCTTGAGGAAAGCTCTTAGGAGCAGCACACCTGAGGGAAGCAGAATGCTTCAGTGATACCCTGCTACTTGTCTGGGAGCTGTAATCCTTTAAGCACTGCAGAGGTCCGGAGAGCTCCTGACAAAGCACTTGCTGAACTGTAAAGGTTCTAAACCTTGACTTCCCTCTTGTGCATGCAGTACAAAAAGGCAGAAACCTGACATTCCCCAGGCACAGGCCCTCCGTAACCTAGTGGTGCTGAATGAGTCACAATCTGAAACAAATGCTCTGTATGTTTCTCCTGCAACACATAGCCCTCCAGTGTGATTTCACCACTCTCGAAAGGGAGCTGCTCTCCCTATGTACTCAGAGCACATCTGTCAGCTACAAGTCACCTCTCACCAAACACCACAATTCATCCCTTTTCTAAGCTGGCCTGCTCTCCTGCCATGGGTTTCATCTTTGTGCATGCTGTTAGCAGGCTACATCAAAGCACTGGGTTTGTTACATGCCAGTAGAGGAGAGAAGCAGAGGGGCAATTATAATGGAATGGGAGGAAGAGGAATTGTAAGAGGAAGGACTGATGCTGAGAGGCAGGAAAAGACTATAAGCCTGATCCAATTAATTAACATAATTAATGTCATTATTTTCCTCCTCTGATTTAAGGATTCAATACAGGAATCATGCTTACTCGTAGGAGTCTCAGATAAAAGTCTCCAGATACAGAGGGCAAGATGTTGCATGGCTGTAACTGTATTCCCTTATACATCCATCATTTTATGTTAACTATGAACCCTGTGGGTTCCTTCCTCTCCATTTATTTCTGGAAGGAATTCACCTGCCTCTCCTCACAGCAGCTGCTTTGTGTTTCTGCTTTTACTAAAGGTTTGCAAAAGTTATTTTTGTTTCTTTTATTTCTGAGGAATTTGACCCAATACCAAGCTACAAACAGGACCAGTCGCTGTCTGCATGCAGAGTAATGAGTGAGCATCAGCCTAAGGACAACCACCTGCATGCACAAATCTAAGTACAAACTGGAATGTGGTATTATAAAATAACTGGGAAGTTTTAATACAGGATTTTCTGAGTTATTGGCAAGCCCAAAGAAATTTTTAAAAATCAAAACAAAAAAAAAACTGTCACAGGTCAATCTAAAAATCTTCTGGATCAAAAGTTTTATAAAATTGCAAAGACCAATACACTTCAAGGAGTGCTGGACTAGAACAGTTCATATCAAAACTAAACATGTGATATTAAATCATGTTTTATGCTTTTTAAATAAATATTTCAGATTTCTGAATGCAAGGCTTTTCTGAGCAGAAGTTTGAAACAAAAAAAATTAAAACATGTAGATTTATTTGAATGTCTCAGTATGAACTAACTGGTGCATGCACAAAACAAATGACCAAATGTAACAGCTCAAAGCCTAGAGCACTTTATGAAGCATCTTAGTGTCACACACCAACAGTTTTCACTAAAATTAATTCAAGGTGGAAATTTCTCTCCACTCTTGTCACAGACATCAGAGATGCACTTCTACACAGCAGCACAGCCAGCATGTGCTCCTTCACATACACAAGCAGGCTGAAGAGAGGGACCCTCCTGTGGATCCATTTGGGACTCCAGGGAGGAGGAGAGGAATGCTTTTGAAACTTCACTGGAGTGAGGCATCCTTTTCTCCACCTTTAACCTTATGGACTAATTAGAAATTGTGCAGTTATGTATCACGGATAGGAAGATGGATTTCTTCTACGGCTGCTCATAAGACATTGACTTCAGCTCTAAAGTAACACGTGGCTCACTACCCCATTTCTGCCTCCTCCAACTTAGTCCTCCCTCCTGATGCAGTTTGAAATCCCTGGTGTTTCTTTGCATGTGCTCCCTTACTGTGGGATTCCCATAAATTGATCATGTTCTTTTCCATTGTATTTCAAAGAGTCCTCAACTTCATAATGTCTATGACTTAAAAAGAACTGTCTTGTTTTCCTTTCAAGGCATCCACCCCATATTTGACTTTCAGTGACAGCCATAATGCCTTGAATTGGACATTCAGACTAGGCACAGTATATGGAGATGTGCTGTCATTTGCACAATAAAGGACTGTGGATACAGCTCCTAAGACAAATTTCAAGGATCATTCTCTGTTCTTCTGGTTGGAACCATTTAAGTGAAATCATGACTGTACCTGTGTGCTACTTTAACTGAGCAGAGAGATAGGCACAAGAAGAAGAAAATAAGAGAGAAGTTCTTCAATGAAGAGACAAAAGAGAACACAGGGTCCCATCCCTTCCACGCTTGGCATGCTCTCCTCCAACAAAGGGATACACAAAGCACAAAAGTTTTGTCTAAGTGAAATAGATGCACTGGTTTATTTTAAGTTGGCTTACAACAAAATACAATACACCTATATCTTCCTGCACATGTGAACTGACTGAACTTAAGCCAGTTTATACTCCTTCTAGAAAACAGGCTAACTCAGTCTTGAGAGGTATATAAATCCAGGGAGAGAAACAAAATGTTTGGGGCTTCTGAAAACAGTTAGACAAATGCAAGCATTCAGGAATGGGGCATTCATCATTGCCATGCTGATATACCATTCCACAAACAAACAAAGAGCTGGCTGTCTTACTCCTAAACCTGCCATCAACCTTCCTATGCTTCTCTGCTTTAGAAAGGATTCAACAAAACCGAAAACCATAACTATTCACCAGGCTGAAAATAAACCTAAGTTACCCTATTCTGTGACTGCTGCACTGCAATCATTGGAAGGGACTGTAAAGAAATCCTGACAAAGTGCCTCTACTAATATTATCTCATGGACTGTGGTTATGCTCAATAGCTAAACTCTGAGCAACGACATAAACATGACCACACATTTGGAAAGGTGTTTGAGGTTTGCTCAGGATGTATGCTGTGCTGTAATTTTGCAGATAGTTGGCTCTCCACATTCAAAGGCAAGAGTATGACATCTAGCCAAGCACAGCCTGGTTTCACACAGAACAGAAAAGGGCTGACCTACCCACCCCTTACTAAGCTCAAGTAATCAAAAGAATATAATCCAATATGAAGGTTCAAAGTAATACTGGTACTTAAAATAAAAAGAAAATTCTCCCAGACATTCATCTGGTGGCTTTTTTCACCTTCTTCCCAACCACCTCCTGAGACCTGAGGCTAGTGTGCAACCTCAGCCTCAAAAAGACTGTGAAGTTGCTTTGACACTGAACAATGTATACCTGTGGACTAAGTCCTTTCCTGTTTTTGTTACCTTTGGTTTGGTGGTTCTTTTTCTAAGGGTTTTTTCCTGCTATTGTTCTCTGCAACTTTCTGAATTTTCTCATAGTGTCTTAATTTTTGCACCAAGAGGACTTGCAACGTCCTCCAGTGTTTCCATGTGCCAAAAATTGTCAGTGGATGGGAACTCTGAAATAATCCTTTTATGATAGAGCTCATTAGAAATATGTATGCCAGCCAGGAAAATAAAAGAGTGAGAAGAAGACCTGCAAATTCCTTCATCACTTAGACCTTGGACTTTCCAAATAAAGAAGGAAATGTAAAACCACCCCAAGAATATGCACCAGTAAAAATTGTACAGTGGAAATACAAGTGGTTTTTTAACTAATTGACTATGGAGTCTGAGAGTTGACCACAATGATCCCAATAGTGAGGCAAGCAACCCCCATGTGAAGATTGTGACAGCAGCTACATAGTTAAATGCTCATGCATTGAAATCTCCTCCAGTGATTGAGATTATTTTTGGCAAAAGATTGGACAGAGATTGTAAAATGTACGTTTATTTAGCTCTTGACTCACTCTCTCTGTAACATGCCCTTTTAAAAATCTCTTTCCTAATACAGACATGCTTCATATCACAGACTTGGATATACAGCAAATATAACTATTATTCCTTACATTAGCATTACTTGCATGTTGAAAGCCACTCCGCCAAAAACATTGGAAAGATACTTAGCAATTCTTGATGAGGCCACATGCCATGAAAGCTGAGGTAGGGACATACAGCTCTGCTTGCATGAGGTACACTTGTCCTGGGACCCTTCAACAGTAAAACAACCTCCTTCCTCCCAGCAGAAATAGAAGGCCAGAAAAAGCCTAAGCTCAAAAACTCTGTGCTGTGCTTTGGCATACAATTGTAAATAGAACTAAATTATAAAACCTGCTCAGAAACTGACGTCCCAGTGTGTCTGCATATAAAAGTAAATATATACACGTTCATCATTTAGCCAGAGAGAGGAAGTGCGCTGCTCTAGCAAGAGCTAGCTGCAGCGCCCAACAACCTGTTTGCCTTCCCTCCTTTCCTGCCTGGAAGTTACACGATCTGTTACACTGAGAAATACAAAGTGTCTCCTGATCCTGTCTAAGGGTCAGGTTGTAGTCACTGTATCTACACTGAGGGTACTATTGTAACTGCAGCTTTCTGAGAAGTTCAGCGTGTCCTGATAGAGGCTTTTCTTTCCTAATAATCATAACAAATTTGCCTGCCACTGTGCACATATAGTAAATGTGTCCCACTCCTACCTTTTTCTCCCATCATTGGTTGCATGCATGCTGCCACCTCCCAACTTCTCTCCTATTCCTGCAGCTTCCCTCCTAATATCTCTCTTCTTCTCTCCTACTGTAACTTCCTTTCTTTTGCTGTACTTCACAACCAAAGCTGACAGGGACAAACAGAGGAGCACAAAGGCTCCTTTCAAAACTTAGCCTGAGAACCACTTTCTAGGTGGGAGCTCTTAAGTCCATCTTTCATAGTCCCAGTACTTACTGCTCTCTTTATCCATGTCCCTCATCTCTCTGCTTAGATAAAGCATCCTCTCCAAACTACACGTTTTCCTGTAAGCAACCTCCACTACTCCTGGAGCATTACTCTTACCCCCTCTCCAAAACAGCCCCAAAGAAAACAATCCAGCAGCCAGAGAAGCAAAGTGGTCCTAGGGTATAGCTGTTAGTTTCATGCCAAACCCTTGCACAGCGACTGCCTGCATCCAGCCTCAGAGCCTCGACAGCAGCAGTTTTTCTAAAACTACAGATAGCCTATTCATTTCAGTGAACAAAATTTTCTTACAATCAAGATTTATTTTCCTGCATGTCACCCACTTCGCATGTGTTTTGTGCCAGTACTTTCAATACCCATCCCCCTTTTTTTCCATAATGCTCTGAAAATAATGCTTTTCTGGTTTTAAAGGTAAAAGGGAAAGGGCAATGAAATAAGTCTGAGCCTCTGGTTAGAAGAGGGACTTTGCAAAATACGGAGATGAGAGGGAAGAAAAACAAGTTCCTTACCCACTGTGGTGACCCACAGCAGCAGCTGTGGTAGCCGGTTCATGGCTCTGCGGGGTGCGGGCTGGTCCCACCCGGGTGCGCGGCTGCGGAGGGGACGTGCCAGGCTCTTCCTGCGGGCTCCGCTGGAGCTCTGAGACCGGGCTCGGGCTCCTGCTGCCTTGGAGGAAAATTCCCACCTCCTGCTCGGGAAGGCTCGTACGGGTCCTAGAGCCACCCTCCCTCCCTTGCCTCCTCCTCCTCCTCCCGTTTTGCATACCGCTCCTGCACGATCAGCAAATTCACAAGGCAGTTGCTTCAGACACGAACACATCCATCTATAAATTCTCAGGCATTAGTATTCACCAGGACAAGATGAATTCATAATCTAACTGGGTCGTTCCCCTCTCTCAGTCTTCCCTTGCAGCTGGCCCAATGACACACACGAGACTCATGCACCCCCCTCGCCTAAGCTCTGCTCATATTTAAGATGATAGAGAGGATTCCCACGGCCTGGAAGTGTGTTCACCGACTGCCCTGAAAGAAATTGGACCCATTTACACCCTCTAGATTCCCACCTTTCTCCCCTTAGCATCACTTATAACCACCTAACTCCCGAGCAAGACAGCCTCTGTTGGAGACACACAGTGAGGACCTGCAGCACAGCAAAGTGTGGGTTCTCCCCCTGCGAGCTTGGGTATTCGCTCTTTAAACACTTCCCTTCAAACTCTGTTTCCTTCTGGACTGTCAGCATTTCAATTACACTGGTTCACTCCACCTTCAATCGCTTTGCAGGTGCGTCTTTCCTTCATGGGGAGTTTATTCTAAAACTGATGTTCTTTTTATAATCAGAATGCATTCTTTGCAACTAATTCACCAGGTGGATACTCTTACTCTGAATTAGGGGTGCTTTAGTCCAAATTAGCATAACTTATTGTTGTTGTTGTGAATTTAATAGGTAGTACCTGAGTTTTGAGTAAAATACCATTCAAAATGTAGGAACTGGAGAGATTTGGAGCTGACCTGAATTAAAGCCCTTATATGTCTGGTGGGCCTGGCACTTTCAAGGCAGAAGCCTGCATTCCATGTTTAATTGTAGTTCGTAGAATAGACTAAAAATTTAATTAATTTACTTGCCCTTCTCTGAGTCTTCCACCGATACCTATGCAACACTCAAGGGTAGACTTTACTTTTGTATGTTAATCATTTATCTGGATCTAGAAAATTGCTTTTTGTTCAGCAACATAATGCTACTTTCAGCAGAGACATATTTTTTAACACAACCTGGATGATTTGGAAGCAAACATCATTTGGAGGCTTTTCTCTACGGCCACATCAATTACAAAAGTATGGTAGCAATAAGGACAGACATTATTACTTGATTACTAGTTAAATTTATATAAACTGTCTCCTAAGCAAGGTAATAGACCAAGATCAGAAATTTAAAAAAAAAAAAACAACTTAAAAAACTTTAAAAAAAATAGTGAGAGTAAAAAAGCTGCCAGTTTTCCATCTCTTCATAAATAAATATCTTGGCTGAAGCTCTGGGATTACAAAGCAGGTAATTTTTTACTCCAACTGGTAAAAAGTAGAGGTGCCTCAGGGCATTTCCATACTTACCTAAACCCTCCCATGAACAGAAATGCAAACAATCTGTATCTTCAAGGAACTGGTAGCAACAGCAGACACTGCTTCTGTCAATACTGTTTTAAAGAAATTTGTATTTTCCATGGTTATAGAACTGGTTTTCATTTAGTTTGGGAAAGACAGATGAATTCTGAGTCTCATTACAGAAACATGAGGCATTCCATAAAAAACAGATAGATGCATGTGATGCTTTTAAGCAGAGGGCAGAAGCAGAAGATAAGGTGACTAATCTCTGACCAACTGCCTCATTAGACACTTTTAAGAGTTGAGTCCTGGCTAAGCAAAGTAGACCTTTGTCTACTGGAAGGTCCATAATTAATCCTCAACAAGATAATCCACATCTTCAAGCAAAGGATTCACCTTGACCAGAAAAAACTTTTATTTTAGGGAATCAAATATTTTAATGATAAAGGATAGAACACAGAAAAACAGATATTTCACAACGAAAAGCACAACAAGATATACAGAGTATGAAAACAATAGGAGTCAGAACAACACCCAGCATTTGGAAGTGGGATAGGAATTAAAAGCTAGTGCCACTCACCAACAGTGTGCAAGTGATAAAAGAACATATATAGAAAGAAAAAAAGCCCAATAACAGCAACAAAAGAATGGCAGCAACACAACTAATGCAGAAAAAACCTCTGTAGAAGTGATTAGGAGCAGTGGACAATGCTGCATCATCAGAGAGCTGAACTGCCAGTCTGGAAGCAACTGGGACAATTACAAGCTTTTAAATTGAGCACTTATGCACTAGAGCACTGCCAGATTCTGGACACCAGCAACTGAAAAACCCACTGGTCTTAAATAATGATACCATCTTTGGCTCAGCAACACAGGAACAACCTACTGGAGCCCAGGAGAGGGAAGAAGATGTGCTTGTGCTATTCTTACATTCATCTGAGGGCATCCACTATTGCAAACACAGCACAGAAATTGAACCCATCTCAAAAACATTTGGAACAGGGTTGCAAGACAAGTTCCTACCATGAAAATGCTCAGAACTGAAAGGAGATGAGGCACTTAGCTACTAAGCAAGCAGAGCTTCAGCAATGAAGGTTTGGTCAGTGCCATAAAAAAGGAGTTTTCGCTTACATGTACAATTGGGACAAAAATTATAAACAGTGGGAAGTATTTCCCACATAAAAGAAGAAAGCCTTGATTGGTGATTGATCCAAGATGCATTTCTACATGAGACACCAAGCAAAGCAAATGTTCACGTAGCTCCAACACCACCTTTGAAAGATACTGCTCCCTCTTGGGCTGCATGGTGCATAGAAATATACAGCACATTCTTGATAGCATATCCAGTACAAAAGTCTGCATCATGATATTTTGATCTAAGAAAAATATGAGAAAAACACAGTCAGAGATTTCATAAACCTTGTATGAGAAATAAGCTGTAGGGCAAAAGGTAAAAAATATTCCTTATTAAGGAAATAATATCCAGCAGAGCAAGGTGAATGGGGTGAGATGGGACAGACTGGGCACACTAAGATGAAGGAATACAGAGTTGCTTGAAACAAACACAAAGTGTGTAAAGAAATTTGTGTTCAGTCAGCCTGCCTTAGCATCCTGAGTACTGGTTCACAAAACTCTAACAGACATAGGATTTGACTATTACAAAAACATCTGGAAACCTGAAGACATCAACCAAAGATGCCTCAGTGACAGAGATGGTACCTAAGCACAAAACTAACTTGTCCTTGTATTATTCTACTAAGAAGATTGATATTTTTTTTTAATTTGTATAGTCAGACTTTGAGACCAGTCACTTATTCATAAAATAAACTTGGTGTTAGTGTAAATAAAAAAAGAAAAATATTTGGCTTTATTCCATAGCCATTAAGGCTTCACATCTTCATGCATGAAAGATCTCTGTGAGCTGAAACTGATCATAAAACTCTTTACAGCCTAAGGGACCTGGAAATTCCCAGCCTAACCTTTCCCACAGGCAAAAAAGCTACCAAAGTATTTTGGTTTCAAATATATGATTTCAATGTTCCATAAAAACTAAGCAAGATCTGATGATGGTTAGACACATGACCTCTAGGGTACTTTGCAAAGGAACCATGAAGAAAATATATCTGAAACCAGATTTTATATCTGTTGCACACACAAGCTCTTAAAGAAAAAATATCTATCTGGAGTCAGACAAAATGTGAACTTTGATTGCTACACCCCATCGCTGGCAGCACACCCCAAAAGTGATTGGGGCCAGTGCCACAGATAACACCAGTTGCTCTAAATGGTGCATAATAGCTAAAAGTCAGGCTTTAACCCTTGAAGTTATAATAGGTTAAAAAGGATTAAATTTAACTGTTAAGTGTGACTTTGTTTCAACGGAAATTAAATCCTTGGACATCAGGCAAAAAAAACCAGTTTTTAAAAGGACATGCACAGAACCAATTACAGATTTAAAATCTAAAAATAGGACCAATGATATTTCACACCAGCCTCAGATGAACAGCAAGTTTGAGGAAATTGTTGTTTTGCTTGTTGCACAGGACAGAAAGAGAGGTAGAGATGTAGGTTGTGGAAGAAGGGAACAATATCCTGATGTCCTAGAGCAAAGGCAGCATAGAGTTTTCACTGCTGCAGGGAGAAAACAAACTTATTTGTGTTCTAGACTATCAAATTCATTCCTACATAGAAGAAAAGCTAAGTAGTCATTTGTCCATGACAGTACTATCCTTGCTGCATTTTACAGTATCTGTGCTAGTAATGTCTGACAGCAAGACACCTTTAATGAACATGAGAATTAGCAGTTTGCAGTGAAGTACATATGAGGCATGTCTCTATAAGTCCTCATTATTTCCAGCACAACAGGTCAGTAGAAAGCAGTGTCAAAATAATAAACCACCTACTAATGAAAGATGATAGAGGCCATATTCAGCCCTGTTAAATCAGAGCATGGCACCAGCAAAGCATGGCTTGTCATTTGCTGACATTTCATTCAATGGAAAATTGAAAACAAGAGTGCCTGTGCTAATAGGAATGGATGTCAAGAGCCCTTGGGGACTTGTAGATATCTAAGGAGACAGATGAGGAAAAGCAGCAATCCAAAAAATTACTTGAAATACCTGGAGCCCATGCCATTTGCCCAAGACAGAAAACTCATATCTGTGAAAGCAAAACAGGCAAAACAACAGAATGGGTGCCTAGACAGTTCAAAAGTCACAGGAGTGTATCACACAAGTAAGGCCACCCTGTGAATCAGTTGCTGTGTAACATTCCCAGGAAATTGCATTTTCTGAAGAGCCTGCTGCATACACTTAGAATTACTGATGCTGCCATCTGGCAGCATATATGACCAGAAGTTCCTAAGCACCTATGGATGCAAAAGCATTCTTCTTTCAATAGCACCTTAAGCTCATAGATACCTGAATGACTCACAATTTCTTACTGAGATCCTAAGTTTAAATCACATGTCATCCTCCACAGCAATGGCTGAAACATCTGCTCTTGCAACAACATCACAGAAGGCACTTAGTGTTTATTGTAGGGGCCTGATGTTATCTAGTACAGAAACCAGGTATGAGGGATAGCTGGATCTCAGTAAAGTACTACAGCCCAGCCAGAGAGCAACTCTTCATTGATCTGTAAGAGGATTCAAAGAGTGGTATGGGAATCAATATGCAACCTTTTCTTAAACCAAGAGACCACTTTACCTGATGTTTTCACTACCTGCCTTAGGTTTTTTTAAAGAAACTCTCAAGACGTGCTGTAAAAAACATTTAAATAAGAAGATAGTGACTATAACAACACTGGTATTTTAATAGAAACATTACTCAAGTGGTGTTGTTGATTGATAGCGTGGATTAGGCAGGTTAAATGAGTTCAAAGACTATGTGTGTTGCATTTTTATTTTCTATAATATAGCCACAAAATTTTATTCAAATTCAGAGTCAGTCATTTCTATAATCAGCCATATTACTGTTCAAGTACATTTTTAACAGTTTCAGATTATGTGGTGCCATCACCCTCCTAAGTTAATAATTTATTAGTGTTTCATGTATATTTCCAACATTCCAGCACACTTTTCTATTGTTCCAGCTTTGGATACTCTTGAGTTGATTCCATATGTTACTACTTATACAGGTAAGTGAATCATGGAATACCAAATGGAAGGGACCTTAAGGATCACCTGGCCCAAACTTTACTGGCACATGCACTGTGTAGACAAGATGGACCAACACCCTGTCCAGACAAATCTAACAAATGTTGGGGAATACACCACTTTCCTGGGGAGATTATTCCAATGGTTGATTGTTTTTGTGAAAATTTTTCCTTTTAGTGTCTAATAACGCTCACCCTTGGAGTAACTTGTACCAATTATCCCTCATCTTCTCTGTGTGCTGCCTTGTAAAAATAGAGACTCTCTTGAAAAAAGAGAGTCTTCTTTCAGCCACCCTTTAAATACTGGAATATGATAATACGGTCTCCCTTAAGCCTTCTTTTTTCAAGGTTGAACAAACCCATATTTCATAGCCTTTCCTCACACAGCAGGCTTCTCAGTCCTCTGATAATCTTTCTGGACCTTCTCTGGACCCTCTCCAGCCTGTCCACATCTTTATTTGCATGGCAGGGACCAAAACTGAGAACAATATTCAATGTGTGGCCTTCAAGGCCCCTTTAATGTCTTATTAAAGCCTATGGTTTTAATCTCAATATATTCATTTAGGTCCAACAACACATACAAAATTCAGCTTCTACACTGAAAAGCCCACAAAATTATGCATTACAGGTGGATAACACTGAAGAAGTCCAAGCAGTTAATCAAACCAAACTTCATAAGTTCTGACTTTCTCAGTGAGAATATCAACAGCAAAGTATCAGAAATAATGCAGACATGCAGTGGCTGTGCCTGACTTCCATCCAGTCTGGCATGGAAGACTGGATTGTACAAGCCCAGCTTGGAGGCAGAAAAAGTTTTTGCCCTCTGGCCCTTTTGATTATGAGTCCACCTGTCTGTCTGCCTCTCCTGGTCGAAAAATAAAAGTATGAGTGTGACTGACATTTACACATTGGAGTTTAAGGAAAAGGTCTTCTCACTTGTATCTGATGATTGGGGACCGAAAGATAGAAAAGGACTTTCAAAAGATGATAGGAAAAAGGGCAAGAAGAGGGAAAGGATTTTATATACTTGCTGTTCTGAACTGATCATGAGACTAAGTGGTGTGTAATTGTGCACTGTTCTAAGGAATCAAGACCAAAATTTTCTTGAAGAATCACTATAAATTTCTGTCATATCTGAATTGCTTCAGAAATTCTTCTGGTATTTCATTTCTGGGCTATGAGAAGGCAACTAGCTGCTTCATTCTTAGGTATGTGGCTCAATATTTGTAGTTGAGTCATTAGCATTCAATCTGCTGCATCACCATGATGAAGCATGATTGTGCCAAGAGACAGATGTGGCAGATGATCAGCATCCACAGTTTGCTTTGCTGAGGATCAACACAAAGCCCAGCAGAAAGCAGTGAGGACAAGGATTAGTTATGCCCTTGCCTGGTCCTTGTCATTTCTACCTCTTGAGCTAGAGCAACATGTCTAACAGTGATGCCTGCCTATTACTACTGAGACTTTCAAGGGTGCCTTTCAGGTGACTCCTGGAGATCTCTAGAACACCCTGTCTCAAACAAGTTCCTTCAGTAATGTGTAATGTGTGGTTACACACAAATATCTCAGGCCTTACAAGCTTTTTCCTCTAGAGGCTGTTAATGCACCCATTATTATATTAAGCTTCCATCATAACAGTTTCTACTCAGACTGCTCATTAGTCACCTCCTAATGATATCATAAACCTAGTCTCTGCATAGGCAGAGGTTTACTATCTTTGCAGATTCCTTCAAAATCTTTTGTTTTCTCCCTTGTTCCTTTTTCTTCTCATACCACCAATGAGAAGAAATATTCATAGTCCTCAAGAACTTTGGTTTTCATATGTGTTGAAGGAAAGTGCTTATTGTTCTTTCTTAGAAGAAACAGAAACTTGAAGCAGAAAGATATGGACAAGCAAGTCAAAGGCAATTAGATACCTAGGCAGACAGATACAGAGCTGGTCCCTTTAATATCAACAGGATTTAGGCCTTAGAAAAGGTAAGCAATGAAAACAGGGCCTTCAGATATTGCTATTGTCAGTTAAGGGAAGGACTCCTATATTTCTTCCAACTTCCGCCAGATCTTGAACTGAAAGGTGTTGGATTGATAGCCTGAGAGAGAGTAGGTCTGGAAATCCTGAAAAAAGATTTCCTTTTGTTCAAGTATGTCCCTCCTCAACATACTTGAACACCACTAGCATCTCACAACTTTTGTGACATTTGTGACAAAAAGGCACAACTGTTAAGAGTGACTGGTAGTCTCTACGTCCATCCAACCACTGGTCTCTCTCTCTGCCTGCTCTGTAAACCTGTTGTCTTTTGTATCATATTGAGTTGTTACTGTGGTTTTTTATCAGTCACAGATATGTTTTATACTTTCCTATCTTAAATGTAAGGCACAGCACTGCAACCTGAAATTAAATACAGGGAAATATGCACATTTAGGGGTGAGGAATAAAATGCTACCCAGCCATGCCATTACATGACATGACCAGTTCATCTTCTGGTTCAGGGTAAAGGATAGAAAAATGTGAGTCTATTTGCACTGAGCAGACATCAGATGTCAGTAATTTTCAGTCAGTCTTCAAGTCAGTTCAAAGCCATCTTCTGTACTAACCCTTTAAGTTGTTTGTGTTACCTCTGAGGGACATAGTTACAGAGAATACATCTCATTTCCTACAGAATTTCCATAAGACAGCATTTTAGACACAGGGTTATTTTTTTGCAGTCTGTGAGTGCAACTTTACACTTGATTCTAGCAGTGTCACCTTTAAAACTACTGATTTTAGTAGTGTGTACACTCTCACTTGCCCCTTGTAGCACTGAGTCATTTTTGGTTCCTAAAGCATCTGCTATAAGTACAACAATCACATGGGGGCTTAGAAGGGCTGTAGATGTTCCTGGTGAACTTCACAGCTTGGTATGGTCAGGAATATGCTCTCATCTACACTCAGAATTAATCCCTTGCAGAAATGGTCTTGGATCTTACTGCCTGTGGTCTTGGCTTCACAAGACCTCCTTGGGCCCAGCTGTGTATGTAGGCTTTGTGAGCAGGTAAAGAAAAATGAATAAAATGCATTGGCAGTCCTCAAAGGCTGGTTTCTATTTTAGCATTTCTGATATAAAAATTAGATCTCAAAATATCACTGAGCAAGATTAATCCAAATACCATGAACACAAGCACCATGATCATCATGAATTGAGCCATAATGACTTACACAGAGTCTTTGATGATCCCATCTCAATACAGTGGCACCTGCAACCCTGAATAGGACTCAAAAAGCAAACTAAACAGAATACTTTTGGTTAAAGTGTGAAGTCTTTTAAGAACTGCAGAAAGAAACATAACACAAAGACAACCACATTCTCAATATTGTGCTATACCAGCATGAAAGTACATCTAGAGAAATAGATTAAAGAAACTTTCCATAGGATGAAATTACGTAGGGCAGCTGGATAAATTCAAGCTAAGGAAGGCATCCAAAAGCAATAACAGCTGCCATCATTCCATCTGTCCATGTTCTATGCAGCACACAGGTTGAAACACCTTAGTTTATAGAGGTGCAAATAGGAAAGCCATCACCAAGCAATGTTGTGATAAATCAGGATGGTGGAGGGGTAGGGAAGAAAGGGGCAAAAAATTTAGACTACATAAACAAAGGCCTGAAGATTACAATACAGCTTGCCATTTATGCCTCCACTACACTGAGTTGCACCACATTTCTACTGGTTTGTTGTTACAGAGTTCATTAACATTACACTGAACCAGGCAGAAATTCAGTCTGATGCACAATAGATGTTTTCATAGCTACTGAGGACACTGTTTTTCCCTTTGAGGAGGAGCAACTTTATAGCAAAACTCTCTGGATACATAGTTGGTAAACTACAGGCTGTATCACATGACTCCATGCTAAATATGCTGTCAAGAAAGAGCAAGATATTCTATTTCAACACTGAAATTCTACATATTTTCTCAGCTGATCCCTACTTCAGCATTGTCAAAGCTCTCCAAAAGCTTCATGCGGTGTTAGAGATTTCCTCATGGCCCTGTTACTCTGATTGGAAGAAATGACCCTATGTGAGCACACATTCCCTGTGGATTCCAATTCTCGAGTGAATTCCAATTCTCGAGTTCAAGTGTGCATAGCACAATATAGATGTTCTTGAAAACAAAAATATATATCGAAATGCAATATAAACAACTGACAGTTGATGTATCTGTCACTATTTATACACACAAATCACACAGTGGCAAGTTTCAGGGACCTACTTTCTTCTCCATGATTACTCTGTTTTCTGCAGCAACTTTCCAGTTTGTCAAAAGCTAATTACCACCATCCTCCAAGTGGGCTGCAAACACTGAATGTTGTCCTCCATTGTAGGCCTCCAGTTTTCAGAGATAATGACATTGTCTGTATATTTCTCCTGAGCCAGAGGAGAAACCAGGAAAGGCATGGAAAATCAGCTATTAGTGTAGATTATTGTAACATATTCTTAAGGTAAGTCATTACAGCAACCTGTCATCTCTCCTGAATTACAAGAAACACCAGTAATTACTCTTAGATTTCAGAAGCTTGGTGAACATAATGACATACATTTGTATTCTACATGCTTATTTTACCAAAATGAGATTCTCAAGCTCATTAAATAAATTCCAGAATTTTCTATCACACCAGGAAAAGACTTAAGTGTCAAAAAGAAAATGTAGCTGGCCATAAGGCCAACTTCTGTTATAACGTCTGTTTTTTCATGATTTTCTATTCAACTTCATTTTCAGATATCTTGTAGAAAATGAGTGCTAAGGCTGGTTTGTACTTTGCACAGAATAATCAGCCAGAGTCTTTCCCAAAAGCTGTGAATATAAAGCAAGAAATCATTTGGCCAAGCGTCAAATACTCAACAGGTCTTTCTCCTCAAAGAGCAAGATGCCTTGCATAAGAAATGCTTTGGCACAGATTCTGGCTATAACAAACAAAAATTATTTTTCAAATTTGCATAACCCTGATTTTATAATAGGGTTACTGTGTGTTCTCTTTTGAGAACCCTACACCACCACCCCACTGCCTCCTTGGAATTCTCTCACAAAGCAAAGTCTGCTCCAACTCCAATTTTTAAAAAACAAGTTTCTGCATACTCACAGCCATGACAGGGGTCTGATATTGCAAGTGTGGTTACACTGGATTTAGGTGCACACTAATAACAGTTGTTAAAGGTGACCATCTGATTAGCAGGAAGCACAAACATGCAGAGGAACCACAAACAATAACTTTACCTCAAAAAATTATCTGGTGTAGGTAACCAGGCGAGGAAGCATGTGCATTAAGAAGCAAGTAGAGTACTGTCTTATACATCCTTAAATGCTAGGAAAAGCAACTGTGGTTGCAAAATGTCTTTACAAACTATATCTGCTTAAATGATATTTGCTCTGAGTGCTATAATACCCTGGGTTAAGTGTTCCCTTAAACACTTGTGATGGTATTTTCTTCACTATTTCAATCCAAAAGGCCATGCACTCAAACCCTATAACTTCTTGATGACCTTGCCACGTGCAGATGGCAGTGGTTTGGATACTGTGTAGGTACCAAGTCAGAAGATACTAGAATGCACCATATTACAGGCTACTTATGAAAATAGTGCAATCCCATTTAGGCAATGTTATGAAGAGTAATCCCCCCTAAGATTTTGTTTGCCCAGAAGACACTGCTCCACACTGAATGCAGCAGACAAGAAAGACAGACAGCAATGGAAAAGTGTTTTGTACAGAGAAGATATCTGTGGCCATGGCACTTGAATATGTAGCAAGTCCACACCTCTCAAGCAATGTCAAATGGGCTCTTGCATGCCCAGATCCAAGTTAAAGCTGCAACAGACCGAGTGGCTGAGTGGTCACATCAGCTGCTGCTTGTGGACATAAGCCATTGAAGAATATCTCCCAAGCCATCTCTGAGGAAGAAAGCTTCAGGAACATTCTAAAGTGATATTTGCTTGGTCAGGTAACAAAGATGATCAGAAAACACTGCAGAAACTTCCAGGGTCTTGATACAGCAAAGTATCCTTTGCTAACAGCTGCCTGAAATGAGATGGCTGAGCTGAACTTTTCTGATGCTGCCTAAGCCAGGACTAACTGAAACAAGTGTGAAACATCTCATCAGCTTCTCTGAATGTTTAATGCTTCACTACATAAGACAACAGAAATTTCTGCAATCCCTTAAAATTTGCTATGGAAGGATATCACAGTGGGTAACATCTACAGAACTGCAAAAGTTAATTATCTGATTCATCATGCAAAAACCAAGTTTCCTTGTTGTTGCAGACAAACAGTTCATTTTAGCAGGGTGTTTAAATGCATAGTTAGGATGGATTGCATCTAGGTTTTTATGGACTACTCTTACTGTATATATTTATTCATATCAAAGACCTCTATTCTGAATCTGAATAGCAACTGACATTGGTGTAAGGCCTCTGTCTCTATAAACCTAATTACTGCATGCTGCATGGTCATAAAAAAATTACTTCAACAGCTGTCCATGTTTTCAACCCAACTCCTACAGTATTTACATCTGCAGCTTTTCTTTTCTCACATCTTTTGCAACAGCTCTTTCAGTAACACATTCAAATCTCACTTACTCTTAGAATGAAGTGCCAGAACTTTGAAATCCTGATACTCACTTTAGTCTCAGACTGATTGTAAATGTTCATGTGTCTGCATCTGCAAGTAAATGTACAAAAGAAGGCAAAAAAAGGTTATACCACAAGTTTATACGAACCTACGTGATAGCTTTTACTTATCGTGCCCCTGAGTTTCCTAAGGCCAGATTTCTTTCTGATGCAATTTCTCTACAGCTGACAAAAAAATAATCCTACCCAAGCTGTATCAGAGCTCCTTTCTTTTTCCTCTTGTGAGTGGGCTTTGTGGCAAGTAAAGGAAAGCAACTGTGAGCTGTTGTCTTTCATATAGGAGAGGTAGAAGGGGATAAGTTCTCTTGCAGGAGTACACCAAATGACTAATGTAATTACAATGCACAGAAATTATTAAATTTCACATTTCATGGAAGCTTTGCACTATTAGAAAAATTAGGTGAGTACATAGTTTTAATACACTTACATATGCAGAAACAAACCCACACAGAGATCTTAAGAAACTTTTTCCCAGCTTAAATAACAGGTGACAAAAGGACAGTGAAGTGAACAAGAAATAGAGACTTCTTAAATCTATCTCTAATTTGGTTTAGGTATGGGGCTTCAGCCCATTATTACTGACATTGACTCCGTGGAAAACCAGCAATAACAGGGAAGATGAGAAGGCTCCTGTCATATTTTCACTCTGTCATAATTTTCTAATAGGGAGTAAAATTCATGCTTAAGAAAATATTTTGGGGGTTGAGATTTATATTAGGAGTGCAAAGTTTATAAGCATTGTTTTTAGGTGAGAAAGATGATCTGGTCATTTATTTCTTGGTCCTTTTCCACTTAACACTCAAAATTATAAACTCATGCTCTGAATGATCAGCATTTAACAGATGGTCCTACTTTAGCTGGACCCAACTAAGTATTATCCAGTAACTAAGAAAAAAATACTGGTGGGGTTTTTACTCCTCCATTATCTCCAGCTTTCTCTTATTTTCTCATTGTTGAACAAGAAGAATACAATAACTTGCCCAAATCATTAAGCTCACTGTTAAAGGAATGCTTAGCAGTAGTAGGAAATTAGGCTGTTTATTCACTCAAATCCTAAATAAACCATTTGTAGCAGTTTTGATGAATTCCATTAATCTCCACAAATAAGCTAATTTTATTTCTACATACTTTTGCATTAAGAAGGAAAAAATGCCAAAATTCTGTCAAAAATGTTCGACTTGAGATTTTTCTTGCACCAAGAAGTAGTGTCTAGCTCCCTGGAAAACCTGGTCTTAGAATCAGGTCTGTCAGCTTTACATCAAAGAGGTTCACCTGTGACAGTTTTGCTTCCAATACCATTGGGTAGGAGCAGGCCAGCAGCATGTGAGACAACTTTCTTGGCAAATACTGTTTCTCTTGCAACTGGATTCTCAGGTGTAACAAGTCCCCAAATGCACCCTTCTGGCATACCAGGGCTCTTTTCATTACTACAGCGTTCAGATGCAGCTTTCTGCATTTTACCAGACTGCAGAAATACCTGGGTTTGGTCCCTAGGGCTAATCATCCAGAGGGAAGGACTGCAACTCTGAGGTTCCAGTCTAATGCCAAGTTTCTCCAGACATCACTGAGGTACTAACCAGAGCACCACCATGGTTCCAGAAGTTAGTGGGGAGTAGTAATATAGAAATACACAGCATGGTGTTTCTAAGAGTGGACCATATTGAATAAACTTTGTTTGAAAGAATATCCCCCACTTCTCACCATCAAAGAAAACATCAGTGCTGAAGAGCAGTGAACTTAAGCATTTTTGTTTATGAAGAATAAAACATTTTGTACAACTAGCTCCAAAAGCATTTTGCTTTGATTTTAGGCCTCTCTTAACTCTGTGTGTACTTTGTGTTATCTTCCATAATAGCCACAGAATCTCTGAGGAGGAAACAGCTTCTGTCCTCCTCTGGATACCAGCAGTATCAGAGAAACAATGAGAGAAACAAAGCCAAATATTTTGTAGTCTGGTTGTCAAAACAATCGTGTGGGAAACAGAGTCACACTTTCAAAGGCAAACACAGGATTTGGACTTGGATCTCCAATGTCTCAAATGGGAGAGGCAATGCTACAACCTCTAGCACCTATTTCTCCCTCCAGACTGCCTGACTTAATTTTTTATAACTGGTCCAACGTTTGTTTTTTAACCTCTCTTAATAGACTAAAGATAATTAGGGAGCTAAGCTGCTACTTATGGAAACCTAAGACATATTCCCAGTTGAACAAAATACTTGCTAAAAATAAAATCACTCTAGCTAGTGAAAAGAGAGAAAATTAACCACAGCCAAATAAAAAAGAATGGGTGAGTGGGAAACAGGCTTGAGAAGGAGTATGGAAAGCTTTCATCATTCAATACATTATTAATCAACGTAATTAAGAAGTAATTACAATTCTAGTGCCCAGTTTTGTATGGTTTTGTTAGTGCACAGAGAAAGTAAGACATGATAGTGCAGACACTGTCAAGAAATTTAAAAGAAAAAAAAAAGCTTTTGAATTCTTCACATCAGGTATGCAATATTCTTCTCAAGGAGGATAAAGACATTCTGAAAGGGTTGGTTTTAGAGCCAATCAGTATGGCTAGGAAGGTCCCTTGACAACATCTCCCTTCTCCCCTCCAGATTCCCCCTCTGGAAAGTTCAAGACACAGAGAAGTGTGCTTGTGACTCAATTTCCCAGAAAACTTTTTTCACTTTTAATTGCACTGAAAATAGGCATCAAAAAATAGCAGAATAAATGAAAGGACTGGGGAAATCTCTCTAGAGAGGCTTAACTTGTTTGTTTCCTCAGGTCTCAGATTTGCAAACACACCTTTTTGCTAAGAGAGCTACACTGGCAGCTTTGACTCCATGACACACAGGCGCTGGAGCCTGTAACTTTTCCTGACACCCACAGTGCAATCCCCAGAACACAGAAACAAGTTTAGGGCCATTTATTCTAATGATGTTCTGTGGCAAACACAGGGTGAGCCACTAGAACCATCTAACACTACCCAGAAATTATGGTATGTATGGTAACAATCTCAAAGACAAACCCGAAAAAGGGGGCTGTGGTTAGTACAGGTGATGAAGAATTTCACAGATCACTTTAGCATCAATAGCGACTGAAAAATATACTAGAAACACAAAACAGTCTTCCATCTTTGTGGACTTAAAACACATCATTTTATAGATGTGAAAAACATTACCAACCTTATAGATGTTTTCTTAATATCTTTCTTAATTTCAAATAATATTTGAAGCCAAGACCTCAGTTATGGCCCTGTAACCTACAGTTAGAACAGAATCCTCAAAACCTTTGAGTTTGTTTTCACTTAACCGTGTCCAAAAAGGAAGATCCTGAATCCATGAGGAGGAGCCTAGAAACCTACAGCGTGCGAATATTCATGGGTCGCATGCACTGGAGGCTGTAGAGTTTCCCAAGTCAGACCTTGTTGGTTTGCCTGAGAAACTGAGAAAGATGGAATGGACTTGTGGCCACTGAAAGCCCAGGTTCCCTAGCAGCCTGTCATGAAGCCCAGCAGAGCAGGGCAGGCTGCACAGAAACACTGCTGAAATCAGCCACCCAGGGAAGGAGGTTGAGGTGACAGCAGCACTGCACTCATCACCCCTGAGAGACAGAAACCGCAGCCACGGGTGCTGTGTGTGCTGCTGGCACTGCCGAGAAACAGAGCTGCAGCACCCCTAAGTAGCAGAGTTCTAGGGCTGGCAGGAGGGAAAACTGCTGGGGTCCAAGGGCTGCAAGACTGCTATGGACCTTACAAGAGGCTATGTAAACCTCTGGGAACAGGTGGAGTTGCTAGGTACCTCATTCACCTCCAGACAGACCTCCCTCTGCCAAGTGCATGTGTACAGTCAGTGCCAGGTTTGGGGAAAAAGAAATAAGATATAATAGCACCATTCTGAGACAAGTAGCCACCAGAGCCCTCACTGACTGCAAAATCCATTTTAAGGTCATGTATACAACTGAACTATAAAGGTTAGGCACTTGAATCAGCCTCTGGGGTCCAGGTTTGAAGATTTGGCTTTATTGTGCCTGCAACTTTAGGTATCTCTTCCCTTTAAATGGGTTTTACAAAAGTGAAGATAGCTGCAGGTGAACAGCATAGGACAAGCATTATCATTCATAATAAGCAGGAGATAAGCAAAAAATTTAATTGATCATTCTAAATAATCCTCCAACCCTTTTCTTTCAATGCATACCTTTTCCAGGGACTTCTGATGTAGGGTAGTATCTGCATGTGAAATGTGCAATTATGAGCTCAGAAGGGACAAATGAAATCACCTACTTAACTTTGTGACAATTACATGAAAATGTAGCTCTCAAAAATACATGTCCTCATATAAGGTATGTCCAGATTATCCAACACATTAGAGAATGATTTTCATCATCAAACTTTACAAGTTATTACAGGTTTTTTTAAGTCTATTAAATTGCAAAGAATTTGTGCAACTTTAGTTATTGCTATCCCACAGGTCCTCCTTTTACTTGAAATCATCTCTAAAGCAGAATTATGCTGTTTCAGTTATGTCATTGCTCTGAAAAAAACTTAATGGAACCTTAACAACATACTGACATGGTTTGTCAAGCAAATAATTTCTCCTTTTTCACCCCAGTATCAGTCTTCATTAAGTGGTAGTTCCAAAAACTTCATCCATTATTCATTTAAGTTATTAACACATTTGTACAACAAATCTCTCCGGGGAATACTTTGCAGAAAGTCTGTGCTCCAGAGACATCCAGTTTTTCGGAGGATTCAGAGACTATGGATGTTCAACACCAAACTAAGTTGCAAACCAAGTTTGTGAGCTGAAAACAATGTTTCTACCTGAGGACACATTTTTCAGCGACAGGTATCTTAGACACAATTGTAAATCCCCACTGACAAAAGCAGCCCTAATAAAATCAGATACTTTCATTGAAACAACTATAGGGAATTACAACTTAAAAATCTCTTTAATTTAAAATCTGTTGCTATCTTCAGGACAACTGTTAATACTGGCCAACATGTTCATTTGGTGAAGCTCGAAAATCAATACAACCTTACTGTTAACATTTAAAAATACAGTTAACCACAATTAATCAAGGTGAAATACAAACTATCCTTTTTTTACAACAACAACACCACAAGAAAGGCCATCCAATTTTGAAATCGTGGCATTGTTTCTGTTTTCTTAGTAAACATCTGTGACCAGATCTAATTCACTTTTGACATTATGTCTGTATCAACTTTTTTAAAAAGATGCATCAAAAATGAAAGTTCCTATCACTCAAGTAAAATAAACAGGCAAAGAAATATCTGTATATAATATACAAAATCTAAGGCTTTCCACAGGCTACCAATTTCCAATGCCAACTACAGTTAAAACAGTTATGAAAAAACAATTCTCTGATACACAGAGTGGTGAGCACAGTGCTGCTATTCCAATACCAGAAGCCAGTCATAGTTCAAAATACAACAGAAGAGGGAGTTCCACTAAATTATTTTCCAGTAGCAGCTGTGTCTGTAGAAGAGGCTGAAACTCCAGACAGCTCAATAGCTCGCAGACATCAAATAAAGCACACCACACAAATTGAACAAATACAATAACCAGTCCTCAAAAAACCCAAACCTCTTAAGGGTTTTCCAGCAATGAAAAACTGCCTGCAGAAAGTTACACTTCAACTCTGATATTTCCCCTGTGCTCAGTAATATCAGTTTCTGAATTGGAAATGCTTTAGCTGGTACAAAGTGAAATTTGACTCAGAGCAATGGACACGTTCAGGCAACACAGTTTGACATTTGTCCCAAAGGCACATGGAAAATTGGTGTCCAGAACACAAATAAATTAGGTCTTCCATCTTCTAAGCTGTTGCACAGTCTAACCTGTTGATATTTACCCTTGGATGTCCATAACCTAACAATCAATCACGGTATTCTCATCTGCCCATCTAAAGCATGGCTTTCCCAGACAGCTACTTTTTAAGCTTCTTGTCATGCTGACTACTGTATCTTTTGCACAGTTTAAGTACAGGGTAATTCTGTGGACCTTTGGGAAAAAAGAAACTATGACAAAAGTACTTGTTATACGTAGCAAAGTTTTGCCATGAGGAGTGCACCTCTCAAATGCACTTCCAGGAAGAAAAAATCTCCCACCCCTACATTCAGTGAAGAAGAATTCTTCTATCTCTGATTTGTTTATCATTTTCAGACTAAAACAGTAAGCTCTGTGTGTTTCTGCTGCAGTACTAGCTAGAACCAGTATATTATCTTGTATAAACCCTGAGTATCACGCCTGGTTTGACAGTGGAGCTGCCCACATAAAAAAAAAGACAAAAGCTATCATGGAAGACTCCCTAAAAAAGTTCTCTTTAAAATAGGGTTCTCCCTAAAAAATGTATATCTAAGCTGATGCTGTGCTCAATTAGCTTGTTACATGAAAGGCTATGAATGTTGTTACTTTAGCTCTTAATCATAAAAGACTGTCTCCTGTGGGTTTGAAATGTCATCTCTTTCTAACAAATATCAAAATATTATTTCTTTTATATATTCATTCAAAGTTACTCTTTAGCAAGGTTTAAAATTAACTGGTTACTACACATTGAAGTTAAAATTGCCTTCAGAGAGGCACATTCTCATTGGCATGTGTATGACTTCACCCTTTAGAAGACATTTCTGCTATTTGTCCAAATCCCTAGAGGCATCTTCATGACAAATAGAAATGAGCAGTGACATTTCTCAGTGGTTTTATTCCATTATAAGTAATGGAGCTTTCTTCAAACATGGGGTTTATTTAATACTGGCTATATCAATTGTTAAATCCTTCATGGAGATCTTTAATCCATTAAATAAGCGCCCAAACCACACATCAATTACTAAATATATTTTTTTCATTCAAGCACGACCCAGTTTCCTTTGTTTTCTTGGCAACTTGAACAATATTAGGAAACTGAAATGTGGAAAATGTAAAAACTGAAGCAAGCCTCAGCTCACACTACATACTGACCCTCTTTCTGTCCACAGACACTCCCTGCAAAAAGCAATTAAGCTAAAATCAGTCTTGAAATCACAAAGAATCATAGTTGAGCTTAATGAATTAGAAGAAAATCAGAGCATCTAAAGGCCTTCAAAAAATAAAATTAAACAAAAATTAAAACTGATGTGACCTCTATGAAACTTTGTGAGAGATCTTTTCTACCATATAATGTTTCTGATTACCACATTACAGAGATGTTGATTCTAAAGTCAATGTTTGTATCTCTTACAGATTTTAGCTTTTAGCATATACATAATTTTAAGATTAGTGTTTTATGCAATTGTCCAATTGCATGCAATCAAAGTAATTAAGGCAGGAATGCTTTCCAAATATCCATCCAATGCTATCAGTTACAAAGTTTAGCATGACAACCAGTGGCAAGAGCTTTTAGGCAGCAGTGCATTAAACAAGGCAGAACATGTTTCTGGTATAGGAGGTGCAAATTTCTCTCTCAGCCCAAACATGGCCTCAGTGCCAGCAGAGGCAGATTCTTCTCTGTCTGTGAGCTGAAGAGGGAGTGCAGAGAGCATGACCACTCCACTGACATGAGAGGTCCAAGGCAGGAAGCAGACAGCTGAAAGCACATCACTGCAATCAGTGGACCATTTTCTATATAGATGTAGAAATAGCTCTTCTCTTGATTCCTTTCCCTGAGATTAATGTATCCAGGAAATAGAGAACAGTTTCCACTCTTCCTTCCACTACTTATGTATTTCCTGTGTTGTTGGAATCATATCTTGTAAAGAGCAATTCTTTTACTGGCCTCGAATCACACAAGCACCACAAGCATCACTTGCTGTTCATTCTCAAGAGCAAAAGGCTCAGTGAATGAAAAAGAACAGACAGGCTGTCAAGGTAAACCTTTAGCACCCTAATCCAAGCTGTAACAAGAGCTGACAGAGGAACAGGAACCAGCAGCTGAGGTGAAGAGCTGTGCCTTACACGTGCTGTGTCATTTCTCACTATCTTGGTTTGAGAAGTTAGCCCAAACTGGATGTTGAGCATGTAAATTAGCAAAGATAATAGGGAGCTACTCTTCCTGATGCTTACTTTTTTGCAGAATACCATCCTGTTTTGTCTTGTTTTCCCTACCATGCAAGTGAAAACATCTGTGAGAAAGCTTGCTCATTATAAATGTTTTGAAAAAAAGTTATCAGGATCAATAGTGCCAGACTTTGAATTTAATGAGAGAGAGCTTCTCAGCCAAAACTGAGATGGATGGTCCCACACTGTCTCATATAATTATAGTGACTCTAATCTTGCCTGATCAGCTTTTGTTATCAGCATCAATGGAGGTTAGACCCTGTTTATTGCTGGACTTTTTGTGCAGCATTGTCCACATGGCAGCCTATGGGAAGAAAAGATGCATGTCCTGAACACATCACCATAGAAATATGGCTAGACAGGACCAAAAAGCCTGTGAATTGATGGACTCTGATAACCTGGATGGTCCTTCTTGCATCCAGGAAGTACAGAAGTACTCAGGCATGCAGTTTGCCCATCAACCTGAAATTCTACCCATCCACATAGCTACCTCAATGCCAGCAGTACCTGAGCCATAGCTGGCACAGCCTCACAGTCTCAGTTTACACCAGCAGTGTTAGAGCTGAATTTATGATGCTGTTTGTACAGAAGCACCTCAAGGCCTAGCTGCGCATCAAGAGACAGAAGTGTAGAAATGCTCAAATACAGGTGCCAGCTCCTGCAGGGGCTGAACCAAATTACCTTTTTGCCACCTTCTGGACGATGATAGTGGTACAGTTAAAGAAGTTGTTAGCTTTTTTTTTTTTTTCTTTTCCTCCTTAATTTTATGGTGCTAAAACTGATCTGTCATTTTCCAGAGAGATCTGAAACCATGGCTGCGCATTTTCCTTCCTCAAGAGTAGATATGCCAAGCATCTAGCCTTCAGGATAGATACCTTAGGAACCTGAGGAAGACTATAGGTAAATATAAACCTCATTGTCAGCTAAAGGTTTCTGTCCCTGTTAGCATCAGAATTTTATCCTCTTATCACAGAAAGAAACCAAGACTGATGAAAACTTTGTGACTTATCTTCTTACTCCACAGAGAGGGACCACAAAAAGAGAGGTCATCTAAAAATTCAATAACATATTTCAAAATCCTTATTTATCCTTAACATCTCCATTGAAAGGTTCACTAAAAAGTAACACTCAGGTCAAGGAGTTTGGGTAAAATCAACCATCTTCCCTGCTTTAGAGATGACATTTAGCAACTGGGACATGTCCAACACACTGCTCCAAAGGACTCCACAGCTCAAAATACTCTCCTGCATGAACAGATAAGGGTACACAAACAAGGAGAAGTAAATCCTACAAAGCACTGCACCTTGCAATGGTCAGGCAATTCCCCCAAGTCTTCAGCTGCACCACTTGTTTCATTCTCTCCTGGCTATCCACAGAGAAGAGGAGCCATAAGGAGTACACAGAACAGCCAGCTTGACTTTCTCACTTTCTGTCTCACATTCCTGCTTCTTCCACCCTATTCATCATTCTTTCTTCCCTGTCTGTGTGTGCACATGTGTGAGTGCTAAAAGCCCTCTCTTCTGCATTCTAAGAAACAGATATTTTATACCCACGTTTCAGGATGATTGGCCCATCCACAGCTAACCACAGTATGAGACCACTCTCTTCTATTCCTAACCTCTTCTGATTGTCCTTTGAAGCCTTGATCTAAATCTGAAACTATTACTGATTTAAATAATCCCATTGACATAAATGAAACAATCTGAGCACAGTTAACTCCTGAAAATTGGAGGACATTTCCTAATCATTTGACACTTACATTAACAAATTCTATTACTTTTCCTCTATTTTGACAATGCATCAAATAGAAGGAAAATACAAAGACAATTGAAAGTCCTCTAATATACCCTCTAAGTTATGATTACCTTCAAGCTGTTGGAGAAGAATCTAGAAGCAATTAAGGCAAGTTACCCCATTTCACAAGTATCTCTAGGATTCAAGGTTTTCCACTCTTTAGTTCACCAGCAGTTGAGGACACAAAATAAGAATAACCTGATTTAAAGAAAAAAATGTCTTGAAATTTCAGGCTGTTGTCAGGATCCTGAAGAGGATTTTGCTTTAGGATACAGAACAGTTTCTTTGCAGTTGAGATACAAGTTAACATTGTTAGAGTGGCCAAAATAACATCTGAGGTACCTACACTAGCTCCAACTCAGCCTAAAGCCGTGTTTCACTCAATGCTGATGCCTGTCCACAGCATCCATGCTGTCCTGGTATGCTCTTTTAGGTTATTCAAATCAATGAGAGAATTTTATTCCAAGATAATGGGAAGAAACATGAATTACATTATTAACAAAAACTAGTATAGGCAAAATACCTCAATAAAAAGCCACATGCTTTGCCTTTTAATAGATAACTTTTAGGCTATCCTATGCTAAACATACAGAAAAACCAGCTAATGGTAATAATAAAATAGCTGTTTAAGACTTTATGCATGCCTGCCCTAAAGGAAAGCAGGCTTTAGAAAAAGCCTTATTTTTTACTTTAATGCCATGAAAATATTTTCCTGACATTCCTGATCATTTAAGAGAACCAGAGATTTATTTGTACCGAGGAATATAAACCAGAAAAGGTGCATGCAAGGACAGAAACTTTAATTCATTCCAAGCTGATTAGAACAAGGTGTGTTAGATAGTTTTCAAATCTTTAATAACAGTTCTTAATTAAACACCTCTGGCTGTAACTGTGTATTCTGCAGGATGACTGCCTTGCATTTTTTGCTGGTATAAATTGAACAGCATCACTGAGTTATGTTGCTGTATTTGGTGGATGTAATGATGGGTCAGACTGGTTTGTGAGGACCCAAATTGCAGATGGCATCTCCATTAAAATGATTCATGTTATCACAGGATTAGGTCACAATAGCAGGGCTGCAAATGCCACAGTGCTTGTCAGAATCATCTCTTGCTGCATCCTCTTTGAGTGGTGCCAGTGACACATTCAAGACTTGTTCTGTGATACTCCAATTGTTTAAGGACTAGAAAATGACACATGGAATAAATGGACATCCCAGGGGACCATTAACAGGCTATCAGGCTTTCACTTTTCATTTTGAGTTGACATCTAGGATAGGTTAATGACAATCAAAAGCCCTCTCTATCTGGCCTTGGGGGAACAGCGCTGACGGGTTACCCAAAGTACAAAAAGCCACAACACAAAAAAGACATTTTAAATGGGAGCTACAGTAGAATCTAAATCCTAAATAAGCCAGTTCGTGCTCCAGACTTTCAGGTATGTAAACTTGTGTCATGAGTTGTTTACTGCCAGTTGTAGGAGATTCTTAGGGAGTCTAGGGACTACAATTGCAGGAGTATCAGTCACCAAATGAGATCAAGTGGTCTGGTCCTGTGATGGTGTCTGATTTGTCCCTTGCACATGTTCTCCTGAGTACACTTCAACTTTGATAGCAGGAAAGTTCTGCTGGCTGACAAAGCACAGGTCTGTCTCTAGGTTTATCTAATGCACAGGGTAGATGCATAGGGTCTTAGCTGCCACCTGCAAGATGCTATGTGATGAATTAGTAAAGATAAGAAGAAAGCAAAAGAAGTCTCCAAGAACCACCTTTTGCTTTTCTACCAACAATATTAATATCTGAATCCTTCCCTTGCCCAGCTGCACCATGAATCTGAGAAACTTTTAAGGAACAGAAATGAAAATTAGAAAGAAGCACAGAGGCACAGAGTTTTGACCCTTTCCTAGGCCCGTATGCCTTGGAAGCAGAATACTTCTTTTGCAACCTTTACTCCACTGGTTGTGCTGCCTTCTTTTATTGAATCTATGGATTATTTTGTGTAACTCAAAGTCAGATATACATTGCACTATGAATTTACCCAGCAGGTTTAAATGTAGACATATTTTCTGCCTTGAATGCAATTACAGACTGAAAATAAACACTCCAAGCAAATATAACATAAATCCAAAGTAAAGTCATAAAAAATACTAATAAAGAAATTAAGACAAAATGATTGGCAGAGGGGGAAGAGTAATTTTAAGTTAAAATGAGTGGACAAGTGCAAACAGGTGAGCAGAAATTATATCTTTCAAGAGTAAGGGAACCTGTGATGAGAGATGAAACTGATATGAGACTGTGCAAAGCAGACTTAAGCACAGAAGAATACAAAGTGGGATGAGAGGTCAAGGGAAGGACTACTCCAGAAGTTACATGAAAAAGATAAAACTGAAGAAAAGCTCAGTAAAAGAAATTTTCAAGCCAAACAGCAGTGTAGTTGTAAGCTATACAAAGAGGCACATACATGCACTATAAAACCAACCCAGCAAAATCCACAATTGCAAAGGCACAACTCTCATTCACACACTCTCTTATGTGGCTCACAAAAAAAAAAAAATCAGGAAAAGATAGCCCCCAAAAATCACAGAATCACAGGGACACAACAGCCATCCACATTAACTGCACAATCTATACATAACCTGGAAAAGAAAGAACCAGTAAAGTCATCTCTCAAGGATGAAGTTACTTGATCTCTGTGACCTGCAGCAGAAGCTGTTATTACATCTCCATAACACAAGCTGCTGGTGACAAGGTGAAACATCAATAATTTAGACAGTTTGCCCACACAAAGAAATTTAAAATCATTACATGACAGCTTTCTTCTGCTACTGTCTCTGGTGAAGAACATGGGAATGTGCTTTTGCCCACACACCAGCACTTCACCTGGTCTAAGGAAGTTATTTCTTCTCTCATTCAAATACTCTGCAATTACACATACTTACATATGTATTTATGCATCCTATGTACAATTTTTTATGAATTGCAGCCTCCATAATATGTCTAGATGTTTAAGTCTCCACACATGGTTTTTCTCTGGAAATTGTTTGTAATTCTGTCCATGCTTTTAAGCGCTTGCAGAGCTCTCCTTCAAAGACAGGAAAGGTTCCTTGTTTCTCATTCAAGTAGTTTTAACAACTTGATATTTGGTATCAGGCGACCTTTCAGGGTAAGCTGCCCCCCAACAAGATCTGCTGGGAAGGTATTAAGTCAAGCAGCAACAGAAGGTGGCAAGGTATGAGTAAATGAAGCAAAAAAGAAGGCACACCTTCCAGGGTATTTTCTTTGACTTCGGGTGTTCCTAAAGTCTGAGAGAATAAGAAACAAACATGACTAAAGGAGCAGCAGAGAAATGGTGCCAAGTAGATGTTGGCATAGCTGCAGTGAGGTTGTATGGTAGGACTATTTTTTTTTAAAGTAGATTAACAACTGCAGCATATACTGTCACCCTTCCTCAATCGCTTTCCATTATCGGATTTTACTGAAGTCACGAGGTAAAATGCTCCTGATTGAATCATCTATAAGAAAGAAGAACAGCAGCACAAAAGCAAGGCAGAGTACTGTGGCTTTAACTAGCCACTAGGATGGACTCAGCAAGCCTCTTCAGGGAACAGATCACATTTGAATGAAGATGAGACTTACAAACAAGTAATAGTAATCCAAGCAAATAGTAATCCAAGCAAACTTAAAAACACAGTACTAGTGACAGAGAACGTAATTTAGAATCCAGGTCTTGGTCCAGAAGAGCAAGTTGAACTTCTGTCTTTTTCTCATATGCTGAGCAAACACCTGAACAATTCAGATACCAAACATAAAATAATTTGTTATCAGGTAATTCCTTGACATATTATTTTTCACTGGCTTTTACTGTAATTATCTGGAAATAAAAATACTTCATTCTAAATGAAACAAACTGAAGTCAAAATATTTCTAGTTCTAGTTTCTGGGGAGGGGGAGTGCCAAAAATAAAAGTTACTTCAATCCAGTGTTTTGCTTAATGAGACCTAGGATTTGGAAAAAGTGTGAATCAATAGGCCAGTTTCTATATGCCCCTTCTTAGAAACTACAAGTTTACATAGGTTTATTGTTAAAGCACCACATACAGACCACTGCACTATAGAAATGATGAGCAGGCTACACTACTTTGGCCTCTTGTGGTCCTTATAACTCACAAGTTACACAGGCACCCCCGAAAAGAAGCCAACTAAGTGATCAAAAATATCACAAGGAAAAAAGATGTTCAATCTAGTATTTCTTCTCCTACTGCTGTAACCAAGCATTTTTAGGGCAGGAGTTGCACTTCAGTCAGCTTGAGTATTCAGTGTCTCATTCAGTGCCCCACTCGTGTATAATTTATGAGCTAGTTGACAACTGGATGGGTAGTTAGTGCTACCCACCACATCTGCACTCTAAGTTGCTAAGAAGCAGATACCACTGACTGCAGACTTCTACTTGCTACCCACTGGAGAGATCATTTGTAACCAGTCTTGGTTTCTGATAGGAGAAGCACTACACTTTTTAAAAACCTCTGACAGACAATCACGAAACACCAGAAGCTGCTGGGAGAGACTCTGTCATTGGTATGTACAGTTGCCCAAAGCACTACCATAAGAGCAGAGATGTGATGGAAGCACCCTGCTGTGGCACAGTCAAGGACACAATCTGCCTGCATACAGGTGTCCCCTCTCACCCCAGGCTCCTCAAAAGGCAGTGAAATTCGAAATGGTGTGAAAGAGCCCATAGGCCGTCTTCAGTAATTCCAAGAAAAACAGCCCACCAAGGTGATGGTTTTTTGGTCCTGGCAAAAATATAATGAGAGAGGGAAAAAGGGAAGAAGCATTAAGGTTCAGGAATGCACTGGTCTTTGGCATCAGCAGGATTTGGCTTCCACTCTGCTGCCACCTGGAATGAAGAGAAATTGCTTCCACTTCACCTCAGGATTTTCCATAAACAAGATACAATTATATATGAAACAGGCCAGAAGAAACAAAGGCAGCACTAATGGGGCCCTAAAAAGGTTTTGTTAAAGCAGAGAGCATGAGCTTAGCTGTTAATGGCAAAGCCACTGGAAACAAAATGTCAGCAGATTCACACCTGTCATTTGCTCTCCCATCCCACGTCTCCCCAGCCCCATCCCGTGGAGGCACAGAGTCAGCAAAACTCACACAGGCACCGTGTTTAATTCACCCAGGCAGCTGGGACCATACACTTCCCAAGTCCTTCTCCCTCTATCCCATTTTCTCCACTAAGCAATGATCCCGCTGCTGAATGGTACACGCTTCCGCAGGAGAAAAGCTCTTCTCTACTTGCTCTCCCAGTGCGAAGGGGAGAGCCTGAACAGTGAGAGCTGTCAGTTCCTATCTTTCTTTGCCACTCAGCTTATTTCCTGATTCCTAAAATGAAGCTGCAGCTGCACTGGATGGATGTGCTTAAATGCAAGCCTCCGGAGATGGGAAAGTGCTGACTGCTGAATTGCCCTCTTTCACCTTATTCTCGTGCCATTCTCTCCTCTCTCAACTTTTCTCCCTGTCCCCACCCCCTCCTGTTCAAAGGGAAAACAGCAACCTGTCTCCTTTGAATTTTTTGTATAAGTTGTCCTTGGTGAATGCTCTCCAAAATTATATCTACCTTAGCTTCCTCAAGCTTAAGGAATCTGGAAGTCCAAAGACTAGGGCCTTGTATGAACGCAGTTATTTGTTCCCATCATTCCCACCGACACCAAAGAAACACATATGTGTTTCATGTATTTTATTCATGTTCTAATAATTTCATGTTACCCAGAGAAAGCCTTTGTGCTGCAGCAGTAGTCCTACAAGGCACCAGCCTTGAGGCCAGACCCAGGCTCTTGGCTGTATCCAAAGTATTAGAGAATTCCACTCTGACATCAATCCTTGCAAGTGATATGACTTAGATCATTGTCTGTGTTTTTATAATCATGCAGCAAAGTGAAAATACTCGGCAACTATTTTTAAACAAAACCTGAACATTTTTCAAGGCTTGCTGGGAAATCTTTATAAAATTAGGTGTGAAAAGGAGGCAAAAAAAAATTTTTTTTTCAGAACATAAGAGAAAAGGAAGAAAGAGAAGCCTGGTCAAATCTACAATCTTTAAATGAAGCCACATGAAAGTTAGGGGTTTTACAAAACCTCCTCTCCTGCCACTTTCCTACATTATGAAAATCATACATTTAAACAATCTGTTCTTCCTTCTTCCCTCCCCTCTGCCAGAAGATATAATTTAAAGATTTTGACTTCTGGCTGTCCAAACAAAATGTTGCACAGCAACAGCCACTACTGCTATCACTGGAGCAAAATAGATCTGAGCCCTCAAAAATCAAATTTGAATGTTTCCCTGAATTTCTCACCCATACAAGGTGAAAACAGAGTCCACAGGTCAGACACAGCTTACGACTGCATTTTGGATAGACACGGCATCAATCTGATAAAAGTAAGACCACTGATTTCTTGGATTCTAATGAGATCAGCTCAGGCTGTTATGTATGTTATGGTTACATATCTGAAAGGTCTATAGGTACTACAGTAAGAGGTGATCTACTATCCCTCTCAAATAATCAATCCTCTGTCCTTATCAAATACATACACCAAAATACAATTTACAGATCCCCATCCTAGAAATCAGTTCAAAAAGCAAACCCTGTTCTTGTTCCAGCACCAAGCTATCCTAACCCAAAGAAACAGTGAGTGCACCCACTACCAAATGTGGCAGCCAACAAAATGGTCAAAGCAGCCAACGAGCCCAGGCTGGACATCCCGTGTTCCCTCCCTAGCCTGAGCCCAAGGCCTCTCTGAACCAGCCCCTCCCAGCCAGCCACTGCTGGGCCACCACCACAGTGGGCTGGTCACAGTGTCCTGTCAAACCATGAAGTCATGTCCAAAAGACTGGACTTTTGCCTTGGAGCTGGGTGTGCCAATCTTTTCCTTCGAGCATTGAGAGGGACATTAATTCTGTGAGTCACACTGGTAAATCTATGGCATCCAGAGCTCAAAAGAGAAAAGGTAATTCATCCAAAAAAGAGGAAATAAGTGGGTGAGAGAAACAAAGATAACATTAAAACTGAGCCTCGTGATCATGAAGCAGTGCTGGGACAGAAGGGTGCTCCTGGCATTACACACTTTGAACCATTCAGCTACAGAGGGCACAACTCCCATGTCCTTCCATGAGGATTTGGAGTGTGCAGACCTCCTCAGAAACACCCCAGAACCCCTCTCTTCTCTCATCCATAGTTAAAATCTCCCATTCTCCTTCTAGCTAAATCAGCCCCCTGCCTCATTCTTGCACAGGTACACACATGCACACCCCATGGCTCCCACACAGCTTTGCTCTCTATTATGAGTTCAAGTTTAGTACCAACCTGTAAAGTGCACAGCAGAAGGGCAACATTTTGTGGTTTTCCTCTTCTCCTACAGATATTTTCAACTGTAAGATTATACTAGGATTTTAAATATAGCTAAAGATACCTTTTTATTCTCAGTATAAGTTTGAAAATCTGAAAAAAAAATAATTTACACATTAAAAAAATATGATGATTAATAAATAAAAAGCCAGACTCATTCAAATTTTCTTCAGTTTTGGTTCACTTTATAATGAAATTGAAGATCCTGGCTTGGCAAAAAAAAACACAGGTAGAAGCACTGAAGTATAAAAAATAAAAAATAACCTCTTATACCTTAGATAAGAGGTACAGCAGCTGACATGTAATATGTCCTGAATAACCTGCTAGAAGGGATCCCAGATCTTAGATGCATGTATCCAGCAGAGAAAAACAAAATGGAAGAGGGTTGCCTTTGGAACCAAGTCTCTATTAAAACTTGATTGCATTAACTGAATCCAAATTCTTGAAAAGCCACTTTGAAGCCAGTGTAGCTTCTGGTGACACTAGGAAAAATTACATGATTGTGCCTTCAAGTCAAAATTCAAAGAGCTTTTTTCCTCCAATTCTTGTGCAAGCCAATACTTGCACAATAATCCCACAGTAGCAACACCAAATGAGTATCTAACAAAAGGATTGTGTAGATTGTGCAGACTACACAACTACTTCTAAGAAAATTACTGGGAAAATATATTTGATTGTTACCAGTATGAATTGAACTTCTCAGAACTTCCAGTCACCTTACAAAGAGATTGATAGAAAATATTGATATGTCCAGCCCTCATAATTGTGACCAGACTTCTCAAAAATCAGACACCTCATATTCATATACTCCACCATCAACACACAAGTACAGTTCACAGCCAGAGGTTAAAGCCTAAGAATCTTAGAGCATACATAAAAAACCTCAATGCATTAATATTTAGGAAAGAAAACTACTCTCAATGCTTGGAGAGCTCACACTTTAGTTCTGTTAAGAAAATGGGAGTTTCAAAGTTGAACTGATGGAAAATGAGCGCTGAATTCAATGTCTAGGGGAAAAAACAAAAAGCAGTAGTGTTATCAAAAAAAAGAAAAATAAATAAAAATCAAAAATGGGATCTTTGTACAATTAGACCCAGCTTCAGATAAAGCAAAAATTCATAGAAACCACAATTGCAGGAACCTGAGACTGGAGAGTTTTGGGTGTAAACGGAGTTGTCATTCCAAGAGCCATGCCAGTATCAGCAGAGCTTAAAACTCATTTAATGCCCAGAGAAGACCTAAAATGGCTTCAGAAGTAAGAGAAGCTGTCATTCTACACAGAATAGATTTTGTGTTTTATGTGACAGTGACGGGAAAAAGAAGGTGGATGCTGTAAACAGAATCACAGACCATTTGACTTAGAAGACCTCAGAGTCTGATCAAAGCAGGCCAACCTGGAACTTACGCCACACATTATCAGTAGGAAATTCTCTGAATCTCATTTCCGAGGCCTTTCTCTCAGAAAGTCATTAAGCTCTAATTAATGGCTCTGTGAGGTGGAGGGATCCGCTTTGGCATCCATTAGGAGGGAGGCTCAAATGTCAGACCAGCAAAGGCATTAGGCAGACTCTGGCATTCTGCCCAGTGCAGAATTAGCATTGACGCATTCAGCATCCTTTGAAATCTTCAGCCCTGTAAGAAAACCTGCAGATTTTCTCTCTGTCTGTGTGATGGATAACATCCCTAAGTCATCTGTTGGTCCATTACCAGAAAACATGTCTCCACCCCAACTGAGCAGGAAGGAAAGATTAGTGTGGTCCCATTGCAGAGTCCTTCTCCAAAACGAAGATAAAAACATCCAGAACCTGAACTCTGGAGATGCCACAGGACTCAAAGAGCAAGATCTTTGCAGGAAGCACTGCCTGCAGCTTGGGAGCTGGCTAAGGAAGGAACAGAGGAAGAGAGGGGACAGTAAATGGCTTAGAGAGCTGGGTCTGAAGTACAGCACTGTCAGTGTGCACCAGCAGAGAGAAGTTAGGAAGCACCTGACTGCAAGCAAAGTAGGGAAGCATGGAGGAACCACAACTCTCCTCATATTCCATCTGGAAGCAAACAGGCTGTCTTAAAAGCACTGGCTATGAATCACCATTTTGATGTTCATTTTCACTGAAACCTGACAGCCTGCCAGAAATCACAGCTAGGCAAGGTATTAAGCCAGACACCAGGATGCTGACAGCCTGCCCTTTTCCACACCAATCATGCTCCCTCACTCCCCAGCAGCCTTGGCCTCCAGCTCCTGTGATCCATCCTTCTTCCTAATTTGTAGAATGTCATTACTAAGTCACTCACTTCTAATGAGAGAGCCCATTCAGAGTTGCACATTGGACTAACCTAAATAAAAGGTTCACTTCTGCTCTCTTGAATAGCAAGCAATGGTGATGTAGAATGTATTTTCCCCTACAACCAAGACACATCACTAAGAGTTGTTTTTGTAACCTCTGTCCAACCATGTTTTGTTCCTGGGTCTGTCCCATCCTCCTGATGGTACAAGCATAGGTCTACTGAATTAAGTAGCATGTTCTGGAGAGAGAGGAAGGAAAGGTGCTGAAACATCATACTACTGATTCTGCTGGATTGTTACGAACTAAACCCAACAGGAGTTCTATCCAGTCATCCCTGGAAAGTGATAAAACAAAAACTGGCCCTTGTGAAAGTTAAAATGCACAGCTTTGCATCTTTCTCCCTTTGGTGTCTCTCTCCTTTCAATGATCCCAAAATACTTCCCAAAGACAATCACAAAGCAATGCTGAAAAACCACAGAAATACGTAGTTACATGTAAGGCATCTACATGGAATTGAGTCATGGGATGAGTGGCAGTTCTTTTCTCCAGGTAAGGAGCACAAGTACTATTTCTAACAAAAATTCTAGACAGTTGCATATAAACCCTTTTATCAACAATGATCAAAGCAGGAGCAGAACTCCCACCTCCTGACCCCAAGTCTTAGCTTTTAATCCCTAAAATACCCTCAGACCTAACAAAAAAAAAAAAAAAAAAAAAAAATTAGTTTATAATTTGCATCAATGGAAACCTTTGAGAGTTTGGGAGTTTTACTTGCTTTCAGGTTTCTGATTTAATTTCATTTCATGATCATCATGTGATCTTTGAACGAAAACTCTCTTCATCCTTTTGTTTCATTACTTGTAAAATGTACCCTTCACCTGAGCGTCAAAGGAAAAACACACCTTTATTCAATTGTGAGGAATCACTGAGGGGGATGATTTGGGCAACAACTATTAACCTCTTTTAAACTAGTTTCTTCCTGGGAGAAGCTGAGCACCCAACTTGTCTATCCATGATACAGTATTTGACAAATTGAAGGACTTGCTGTCAGAATGATAGAAAAAACCCTGATTTTCACTATCACCAGAAAATATCAGAGTAACTGCATGTACATTTTCAAATTCAGCTTGCCTTGTGAAGCATAATAGAAGCAGAGATGCACAAAAAAATTGTTACCTAGCTGCATATTTTGAAAAATATTTGCTATTACCTTGAGTAGCCAATCCTCTTGTGATGTGATACTATGTACATATTGACATGCAGAGGAGGAAAAAAGATGAGCAACCAACATTAGTGAGATGCAAAGCCAGAAAAAACACAGTAAGCTGAACTGTATTTCAGCTGAACTGAAAGAATCAGCTTAAAAGGCAACAGCTAAACAAGCGGAACAAGCACACAGTGGGGGGCATGGAAACAGTAGCTCTGTTGCACAGCTTTACAAAGCAGACACAGAGTTTGTGTGGCATGTCAGAGACTGCACAGGCAGCAGCAAGGCTGGGAACTCATGTATCTGCACCAGTCCCAGCATTCTGACAGCATATCACCTCAGCACTCAGCACTTTTTACCTTTCCCACAGAAACTGGGTTTCAAACCTGAAGTAGCAAATGCAAGAGAAGCCATATTGGGAATCTGTGCTCTCAAGTTCATTCTGTTACACAGTGGCAGTATTACCACATCTCACCTGCCATAGACACGAAAAGAATTAGAAAGAAACCAACCCACCAAACCTATTTTAGCTGATTTCCGGAGTTGTTAACAATGCATGTCTTTACCTGGTCTTGGAGAGAAGTCATATTTTCTTATTACAGCAATGCAAACAAGTGAATGCAATCAGCATTACCACTGGAAGCTGTGGCACAGTGTGTTCTTTATAGAGTGGACAGACAGTTCATGAGCTGAAGTTTCCCACAGGCTTGAGGCTGTGTAGTGAAGAATGACTTAGGCTGGACTGACTGGCATGCAAATAACACTGAATTGGCAAATCCAAGAGTGGATTCAGTTTCCTGTACTTAACACCTTCCACTGAAAGCTGTCATAAATGTGCCTTTAAGTGAGCAATCCTACAGACTGTGCTATAGAGAAAATTGAACTACCTTTAAGGTAGCACAGAGCTTTGATTTACAAACCTTTACTGATCTGGAGATCACATGTGATGAAGACAGCAGTTCTCAGGTTCCTATCCGTGATTATCTTTCCCACAGGAGAGTCCACAAAACGTTCAGTCATGAGCAGAACAAGGGCAGCCCAATTGAGAAATACTTGGGGTGCTGGTGGATGAGGAGCTGAACAATTTACCTTGTAATGACCTGGTAACTTACATTTGCAGCCCAGAAAGCCAACCATGTTCTGGGCTGCATTGAGGGCAGAGTGGCCAGCAGGGTGAGGGAGGGGATTCTACCCCTCTACTCCTCCATCCTGAGACCCCACTTGCAGTGCTGCATCCAGATCTGGGATCCTCAGCACAGCAAGGACAGGGACCTGTTGGAGTGGGTCCAAAGGAGAGCCACTAAGGTGTTTAGAGGGATGGAGCACCTCTCCTACAATTGGATTGTTCATCCTGGAGAAGACAAGGCTTTAAGCTATCCATCTTGCAGCCTTCCAGTACCTGAAAGGAGTCTACAAGAAAGATGGTGAGAGACTTTTACAAGAGCATATAGTGACAGGATGAGGGGGAATGGCTTTAAACTGAAGGGTAAGTTTAGATTAGGTATTAGAATGGAATTTTTTACTGTGAGGGTGGTGAGGCACTGGACCAGGTTGCCCAGAGAATCTGTAGATGCCCCAGTCCTGGAGGTGTTCAAGGCCAAGCCGGATGGGGCTCTGAGCAATCTGGTCTAATGAAAGGTGTCCTTGCCCAGTTGAACTACATATTATATTTCCATCCAGGCCATTCTACATTTCCATGATTTTAATCACTGCAGTTCACAGGTCAGCCATAGAAATCACCAACTTCCCACAGGCAACCTATAACAATGGTAACTGGGACACAGCGTTTTGGCAAACTTACTGGCAGACAGTAGACCACAGCATGGGTAGGGCAGACTGTCAAGGCAATGTCCTACTCATAACTTTGAGCCCTTAAGCTGGGGCAAATCCCTCACTGATTTATTCTTGTCTTTATGTTGGATACTATACATAGTATTTGTGAAATCAATAAAGAGATGTTCATCACTGCCTGCAAAAACAAGAAGAAGCTGTCTGTAATTTCAAAAAGTCAGAGTCTGGATTGATTAGCAGTGCTAATGCTCATGTGAGATGCATGAGTGTGTCAGGGTGAAGGAAGCACTGCAAGTTTTTGAAAGTGAACCAGCAGACTAAATAAATACAGTCCTCTTACCTTTTTAATAAATGTTTAACTGAAATGTACGTTATACATGCCTCTTCCACATTTTACAGACCTTTAGAGCAGCACAGCTAAAGGATGGAGAAGACTGTCTTAGAGGCCAGACATTTGTTCAAGAAAATAAAGGACCCATGCATTGTCCCACTCGCTACAGCTTAATTAAAGCTCATATAGAGAACTAGAGCAGGAAATATCACACAGAGGCAGACAAATCTGCAGCCAGGCAGAGAAAAGTACTGCTTGAACAAAGTCATGCAGGGAGGTTACCATCAGTTTCCCTTCTCACAATGCACAATAAAGAAAAGATTTGAAATTCAGTCATATCCTGCTTAAAAAAGTCTTTGAGAATCTATAATTTGCCTTGAAGGAAAAAACGATGGGGGTGGGGAGAGGAAATTAGTGTGTGGTTGCATATGATAAGGCAAACACAATTTTTCAGTGTTCCTGTGATCCATGTTCTCTCTACCTCACAGTCTGCCTTGCAGTTCCAGCTCCACTGTTCTTTTAGGCTGTGCTGCCTACCAGTGTGCAAATGCTGGGAGACAAGAAATTCATGAAGTGTCTCCTTCGCCCAGCCTATGCACCTGGGTGTGTAGTGCACTCACTGATGTGTAGTCCACTCACTGATGTGTTCATTCCAGTCTTCATAAGGATCATATTGTTATCCAATATCTGAACTTCCCCGGGAAACTACAGTGGAGCTTCCCCAATGGAAGCTGCAATGGTGGGCATAAGAAGGCAGCCATTCTGTACTGCAAGACAATCACTCAATTGGTCATTGTTCAGAACTTCAAAGTCTTAAGCAACTGGATCAACATGTTAGTAAACCTTCAGTGGTTGTACCTTGGTAACAAGGAACCAGACAATCACAGCAGTCATGAGGCTGTCCAGGAAATCAGCTAGTTGCCACACCAGATGCAGGCCAGGAGACCAGTGTGAGAATGCACAACACACAGGCCACCAGACAACTCAATTTTCTTTTTGAAGCAACAAGCAAAGATAGGGTATTACTGGTTCAATCAGCTCCATGAAAAAGCTTTTTAAAAACAAAAGCCATTTTCACAAACGTTTCAAGCTTCTCTATCTATAAGCTAAACACAAAGATCAGCCCATCACACATTTTGTGTCTTGACCTTGAGGCTATTCATACATTATCTCACTCTGACTCATGACACAGTCTACTGTGCCATATCCTGCTATAAATTTAATCTCTGTATTTACATTTGAATGGGAGACACTTAGCTGTCCACCAACACAGCAATATACATCCTCTTGTTCTGGGATCAGCTTCAAGTAATTAAATGGAAAAAGTTGCTGCAAAGTACATTGATTATCGTAGAGTTGTCATAGTTGCCTGACTTGCTGCAGATACAAGCAAGTGAATGCCATCACATTTCTTATACCTGCAAGTAGACATGCTTTATTCATAGTTTCCACTGCCATGCTCTCTCTATACTGCCAAAGTCACCAAATCTTTTAAACAACTTTGAATTAATTTGAACCTGCCAATTTTTATGCAAATATTGTATACAACTTCTGGATCATGATATTTAGAGAATTTTTGTTATATTTCCTCATGGAGTTAGTTACATATTTTAAAATGTATCAATTTAGCATACAATACAAAGGCGAAAAATGCTCAGCATCTATTTATCTCTCTTTTGCTGTTCTATCAACCCCTAGCAAGACTAACCTTTTCAGAAGTTCCTTTCTATTTAGCAGAAGAAATTGTCAAACATTTTTCCTTAAGATTTTGCAGCAAAAGCTTTGATAATCTTAGGCCATATAAAACAGATTCACAGATTAATTGAAGGCGAAATATAATTCTGGAGTCAACTCTGCCAGTCTTCTCAAAGCAGAAATAACTCTGAAGCTAAATAAAATTGCACAGGGTTTTGCCCATATTATTTGAAGACCACAGACACAAGACATCCTCCCATGAGGAGCAGCGAGAATGCAAAGGTGAAGCTATACTGCAGAACAAAAAGACAGATACTTCAATTTTTCACACATTCATACCTACGTATTATACCCCTTTACATCCCTGCCTAGCATAATTCATTTAAGAACTTCTACCTAACACATTCCCTCACATGAAGTAGAATTGGTATGCAAAAACCACCATAAACAGATTTTCATCTCACCAATACTTGAAAACTTCAGATTTCACAGCCTCTCAAGGTAGCTCTTCTTACAGTGCTATCTTCCTAAAGGTGCAAACAGCTTCCCCTTAAAATCTAATCCTAAACTCTCCTAGCAAATAAAGCTCATCACTTTTGTATCTTGTTAGGTACTGAGAATATCTAATCTTCACTGCAACTACCTGGCATATATTAACAATCATATTAATATATATTTATTTATCATATTTATTACTATATTATTAGATAACATATTATTATACATTATTTATTATATTAAATATATTAAATGTTATATTTATCATTTTCTTTTCTTTTCCACACAATTCCTTTCATCTTTCTACTCAGGCTATATTTTCTACAACTCTGATCTCTCTCACATTTGTCTATCACTCTCAAAGAATTGTGCCAAAACTGGATATTTCTGTATTTGTATATTTGATTTTTCCTTTTTCTAACCACTTGTCTTTACTGAATTTAATCTCATTGAATTTTACATAGTTTCTTCAGTCAACAAGGGTCATTAGAAATTTTAATTCTATCCTCCAAAAGGCTGACAATCTTTTTTGGCTTGGTATTATGTGCAAATCCTATAAGCATGCTTGTCCTCCCATTGTCAAAATAACAAATTAAAATATTGAATAGTGCTGGACCCAGGACAGATTTCTGATGACCACACTTGAATGTTCTCTCAGCTTGACAAGGAACTATTGATAGATTACTCAGTCTAGTTTTTCCACTGGTTGTGCCAATCTTATGTGGGTTTTGCTTCCTGAGTTTGAGTACAAGAGTGCCACACAGCACTGTGCCAAGCCTTACTTAAAATCAAGACATAACAGCTGCCACGTCTACTGGTCCTGTAGGCTGACAGCATGAACACTGCTGGTTCAAAGCTTTGGTAGTAATTAAGTTGTAACAGAAATCAGTTTGAATATCAGGTTGATCAGAAATGGTCAGTCACACAGGTACCCACGGGTTCAGCTGCTCAACATAATGCACTGCAGCATTTCTGCCATAATTTCAGCCTGTGCCCAGCAGGGAAGAATCCTGCCTCAGACCTGTTTGCCTCCTCCCTATGCTGGACACTCACTAGTTGTTGGGGAAACCTCTGTGTTGCACTCCACATACTTCTAGTAATTTTCTAGTACTGGGCAAACTCTAGGCTCCCACTTTGAAACAGGGGAATTCGGAGCTGGGTGCTCATGAAGCTTGTTTGCTGTAGTGTCACTGAATATCGTCTGCCTTGCAGGTGTAATTTCAACAAACACTCACAGCACTCCACAAAGAGGAGCAGCTGAAACCAAAGATATTTAGGGGGCTAACAAACAAGATTCTCCACAAATATATATATTCCCTCTTGTAAGAAAAAAAAAAAAAAAAAAAAAGGGAAATTTCATTCATTGTACACCTTGTACTTCACTGTGGAACACCCTTAAAATCATAACCTTAAGTATCACAGTTACAATCATAACCTTAAATATCACTTTTACATATATATTTGTATTTACCCACTTCAGTCATATGAGGCACCAAGTACAACTAAATGAAACTTCAGTGATTTCTAAATACAAGCCATATGCTCAACCTTTCTGACCTCTACCAGATTCTCCCTGGGTTTTGCTTCAAAATAGTATGCGGATACTATTTGCATGTAAATTATGGTACTACACCCTAAAATAGGAGAGCATTGAAAACTGAGTCTAGGACTCTCCAGAGATTACTGAAATTTAAGCAAACATTCAGATGCACTTTACAGATGGCTTAAAAAAATGTCAAGTGCCTTAAACATATCAAGTAATATTTGCAGTTACGCACCCTCAGTATCTGCTCAATTTGTGCTATTTCCTATTGCAATTTTGCAAATATGTCTGTAACCTGACATTTTTGTACTGGCAAGTTTAAACTGGTAATTTAAATTGTAACAGAATACAAAGCCAGCTGAACTGGTTCAGGATTCAAATTTCTCTGTAAATATTGCACGTGTCCAGTTATAGCTTCAATCACGATGTGACGACAGTCACGTGGCATCAGCTGCTCATTGCCACCTGCACAGGTTCCCTGGGCAGAGCTGCTGGATGAGCCATGTGCCCAGCCTTTGTATCTCATACTTTGTTCCCATGGAAACTGATATAAAGCCACAAATTTTTCATCAAATTTTTTTTCCCCCTTTAAAATTAATGGTGTGGTGCATCTCAAAACAGGAGAAAAATACAAGTGAGAGATTTCATTCGGGCCATTATGTATTTGAATACTTTTTGAAGAAGGAAAACTTCTGTGATTGCATAGTTTTGAAAGAAATCAAAGATCAACAATAATAAATGGCTTAACTTAGCTAGATCTTAACTGACAACTGTTGCCCCAGGATATACTTTAGAACAGCAATTTGCCAGCACTGGAAAGTGACTAGTTCTTGGAAGAGCAAGTTGCGAAGATCCTGTATTTACACCCTTGTCTAAATGTTTAGGTACTAAAGTACAGATAGAAACCAATTAAGACTGCAACAGGTGTTGATGCACTAATTAACATTAAACCTGAAAATCGCATTTTGGACCAAATCTGAGTGTACTAAAATAGCGCTTTTTTCATACAGGTATTAATCGGGGTGAGAAAGCCTTTTCAAAGAAAGTTGTCAGTACATTAAGAGGCCTGGCAAAAGCATCCAAGATGGAAATAAAGAAGCTCATCGATGCCAGTGAATAGAGCTACCCTATTTCTCAAAAAAAAAAAAAAAAATGTGTTCAGACTCCTACCCTGATACATCCAAACCCGTTCAGGAAACACTTTGGCTTCCAAGCACTAGACTGTCCCATGCAAGAGCCTTCCCTGTCCCGACCATCCCCAAATTTCTTTCCTTAAACCCCTTTTCAGTCATCTCTCTCTCTCATTCTTGTTCTTTCCAAGCCACCCTCCTAGAAAGCCTCTGCATCTTTTGCTGTCTTACTCAGAGATTGCTCCTTCTTTTCATCTCTTTGAACTTTTCATTGCATTCAAGTAGAAGATTCTCAAAACTGGCTCATCCCAGAGTGTTTCTCTACCTCGTCTCTCACCAGCCTTTAGAGTATTTTCTGGCCTGCACAGACAAGACCTTCTCTTTGGACTTAAACCCTTCCTTCTGCCAAGCTTCTACCTGCCATTGGCAGTCAGTGTTGTTTTCAACAGCTGGCTGCTGCAGCAGCCAGTCAAGCTCTCCTCATCCCTGTCTCTCCTGCAGGCTTCTACCTGGAAATGTTTCACTTTCCCGTATGGGCTACACACTTTGAAAAAAAATCACACACACACCTGACCACCTCAAAACCCAGGAAAACTGAAATTGATAGTCAGATAAAGGAAATACGAAAAAGAAGTCTTAAAAAGCTTTGCTGTATATGTAAGTAACGAAGTATTTATTAACTAAGGAGAGGGAGGGAAAGAAAGGATTCTCCAGCCTGGCTTGAGATGGAATGAGGGCAGATGTTTGCAGCATTTAAACTTTGTACGGATCACCAGTGTGATATTCTCACTCTCGGTAAATCCCTATGAAAATGTTTCCACCCAGCCTAATGAAGCTTGCCATGCTTCCTCTTCACCCTTGGTCTTCAGCTGCTGCCTGGTATTGGAGCTAATGAGAAAACCTTACCTGTGCACATTATGTAGGAAAGCATAAGCACCTAAAGCCATTGCATATGGATGCTCTGCTGGAGCTGCTTCCATAGGCCTTCCCAATCCCTCCTCTCTAAAATTCCACAGGACAGAGTATAACAGGGTGCATTACTCCCAAGCACACATCTAAAACACAACTTTGGGGATTGTGGCAAGTCAGCTCTTGAAATCATCTCATGAAATAAGGGGTCTTCATTTCTATAAGCCTTCCCTCTTCCTGGTAGGCACAGACCAGGCAGGAAGGCAGATGAAGCTTTGTAAACCAGCTGGGAAGGACCCAGAGAAGAACGGTAGACTTTTCGCTTGTTGATGCTCTAAGTCTCTTTTTGCAGCTCCAGAGAGACTCCTTCGGAAATTACTTCATGGACATGACTGTGTTTGCTTGAAAACTCTCCCAGTGAGAGGTAATTATTTCTGCAGCCTGATAAAGGCAATGTAAATTAATCAGATATATCACTACTTAATCCTTAATAGATGCTAGTGCAGGGGAAAGAGAAAAAACCCAAACTAAACAAAACCACTTAACTCACAGAACTCAGTATACAAGATTACAGAAGTGCCCCATACTGAAGCTAATTAAATATGGCACTGGATCAGTGCTAATGAATTTAATTTCTTCCTTCTTCCAAATGAAAATATGAAGTAAAAACAAGAAGCCAGGGGAGGGGAAAGAAGAGAGGGCTGGCAGGGGAAAAGATGGATTTACAGCTACTATTTACTCCTATGATGTATTCCTCCAACACCAGGATAAAATTATTTATTACTGTTACTTACAATACTTTTCAACAATGTCTTCAAATGCTTCTAAATTTTTTAAGAAATGGGCACATTGCAAGTTCAATTTGAGGACATTGCAATTTAGCCAATAATTATTTTAAGCCTCAAATCTCATCTGTCCACATTGAAGAGTAGGACCTATATGTATCTGAAGTGACAAACACATGGTCCCGTGTGAAGCTCCTCTACAAAGTGATAATACAACTTGCATTCAACACACTGGCAATGCTAACTGGAATTCTGATAGGAAACATTTTGAACATGAGCAGGATGATGATAAGATTTTTGTTCAGGCCCTTCCTGTGCTGTGCAGATATTATTGAATGATCCATATAAATGGGGTAGGTCCAATAACAGAAGACAAAAGTGAGCACCAAGAACACACTCCATATTATCTGTATGCCGTTCATTCAGATGGAGAACACCATGCCAAAAGCAGATAGCTAATCCTGAATCATAGGCAGACTAAAAGCTTCCTTCACAATTAAAAGAGAAAAGGAGTTTCTTTTCATTAAGCCAGACCTTGCACTGATCAACACGAGCTTATAATTTACACATCCCCTTTTACTCAATAATTATTAAGCAAATTAGAAGACAAGAAAAGCTGCTACCTGGATAGACAATTACATCCTAGCAAACGATCTATGCTTGGGATCTATCTTTTCCAATTTTTCTCCACCAAGATCCCACGCTTACCGCTGACCGCTTGAGTTCCTAATGAGGAACAGCAGCATTCCATCTTCTGGAAAGAAAATTTGGAACTATAGCCCTGAAGAGAAATGTCATTCACAGCCATGCGTGAGTGATAATCAAGCCTGAGAAAAAGTGAAAGAGAATAAGAGGGTAAAGTTAAAACTCTTTAAGAGTTCTTCACTTAGGTTACTTGGACACTAGTGGGAATCATTCCAAATTTATGTTCTCTTTCTCCATTTCCTTAACTGCATATTACTGACCTATCCTAATGACCCTTTCCAAGGCCTGAGTGTATCATCTCAATCCCTTCCTTCCTCCATTTTTTTAAAGGAGATGTCTCAGTTCAAACATTACAAAGATAACTGATGTGTCAGAGCCTCATGAAGATAAGTGCCAGGAAATCCTGTTTTCCCAGAGAAAGCAGAGCTTTGGTCAGCATCTGCATATGCCTTAAATCATGCTGTATAGGAAAACATAAGGTTTATGTTTGGGTGATCTTCATTTTCAGTCTACCACCATCAGTTTGGAACCGGGGGTGGGGGGGGTTTGTTTTCTTTCCCCTCCTTTTAGCACAAATGGGTCAGTGAACTTCACAGCTTGAAACCTTGACAGGACCATCTGTTCTTCATTAAAAGCCATTAATGACAATGATAATGGCGCTAATTAGGCTGCATGCAAACATACACACGCTTGAAGGGCTCCAGGGCTACAGGCAATCAAAGATCCAAATTGAACCAGCTGCTGTACACTATTGATGAGCACTAGGAACCCCCATCCCATCTTGTCCCAGAGTACAGCCACAAGCAGTCAATATCCCACTGGACACGTGGAGAGGGTTATTCTGATACACACATGGGTCAGGGTCCTTTGCCTTTGTTCCCATTGTCCTTCCACCATTTCCTCTTCACTGTGTGTTAAGAACAATTGGGAAACACCATCACAGCCTGGAAGCATGTGTTCTCCATCACCATCTGCCAGTTTTAGTTCTCTGGTGTGCAAAGATGTGTGTTTATGCAGGGCTTGAAGAAGCACATTATCGTGCTACACCTGCAAACCATTCCCAACAAATCCACTGACTTGTTACTGCCTCCACACCTGACTTCTGGAAGTCACTTTGTTATTCCCAGCCTTGTTTTTTTAGTCTCTCAAAGTACAGACAGAAGCACTGCACAGGCACATGTCACAGCTGCATCAGAAAGGTTGGCATGTGAACAACATGGATGTGAACAACTTCTAGAACTTGGAGCTATACTAGTAAGAGTTTCCTTTTAATGTAACATCTCCATCACAACAATCAAATGATCCCCAAAAAATCTGATCTGTAGAAACAGCATCCATTGCAGCAAGGCCTGCTGGATCAAGTGGCATTCTTACATGTGGAAAACTGTAAATCTAGGCCTCTACGTCTGTAACCACAGGTAGGTCTTTTTCCTGCTCTTATTTTTGGGAATTGACATCTGTAAAAAAGGGATTATAAAACTGACCTCCCCCTCATAAAATGCTTTGAATTACATTCAAAACCAGCATTTTATTATAAAGGGCCAATAACATAATAATATCCTGGGAAATACATCCAGGCACAGTCTCCTGACAGATGTATAGAGCTGTTCATGTGTGCATACTAAAGGTGTAAGGGAGGTAGTGTTCAGGTATGCACAGCAGCAAATGAGGAGCACACAGTAGCTGCATCCACTCAGCACATTATGCATTCAGAGCCAGTGCAGTTGCTGAGACCCTTCAGACAGCACAGTAAGTGTGTGGAAGTGTGTGGAAAACCTGCATTAGTTCAGCTATCAAAAAAAAAAGCACATGTAAAACTGGCATTGAGAATATACCACAGCAGTACTGCTATGCAACTGGTGGGAAACCTGGTATTTCAGACTCCCTAAGCCCAGACAATCAATACCAGGTCTTAAAATGAGCTCAAAATGTGGAGCAATCAAGTGCCTTGATGAGGTTTTGAGCCAGAACTGAGAGAAGAGAGACCCACTCACTCTCCTGTAGCACATCTTGCTCAGAGGTGACCATTTCAGCCTTGCATCACTGATCTTTGCTAACACCAAAAGCCTGAGCAAGGTCCCACTGCTGAGAGTCCTCTGAGACAAACCAGCTTGTGGCCACTTCTCATCTGTAAAGGAAACAGCAGCACATTGTTCACAATGAACTAACAACTCCAAAGATGGGAATGGAAAGCAGTGGCCAGGACTTCCTAACTCCAGTGAATCTTTAGCCTAAGGGACAGGGACTTATTGGGAAAAAATGAAGATTCTGAGAACAAATCTGATAATGTCCCAGCTATGAAGACAAGAACCACCTAGTCCCCTGTTTTAAAATATTATAAAAGTTCTCCCACTACTTGTATTACTATATTTATCTTACAGTCTAGGGATTAACATTTCACCTGTACCGTCTTTCTGACAGAGACCATTTCTTCAGCTTTTTTACTGCTTAGTCTGTAGTTTCACAGCCTTGCAACAGAAAGTCTTAAATAGACTAATCCATTCCTATCACTCTTGCATGATCATAACATCATATCAGCCAGGCTCACAAACCCCTCTTTTCAATTTCAGAGAATTCATTATTGGATAAGAAGTGGTTTCTTAATATTACAGTATCTGATAAACAATGTTACAAAGCTGTAAAACATCACCAAGCTGGTTTGCAGAAATATCCAGCAATGAGATGTCTCTCCTGTAATAACAGGCTGGTGTACAAAATCACCAGCTGTGGAAAACCTGCATTAGTGCAGCTATAAAAAAAAAAAGCAACTATGCAATTTCAAAAGCAATACACCACTACATTATTGCTGCTTCCCTGAAAGTAAAGTTTTGTTTTTATGTTAGACTTTCTTTTTTAAAAACACAAAATATTTTTAAATCACCTGAAAACTCAGCCTGTACTGACAAATTGACTTAGAGGACAGTACTGTATGCGTTTTTCTCACAGCTGAGTACAATATGGTGGCTGGAATCATTCCTTCTTAAATATGAAGCTCAAATAAAACTGATAACTCAGTTTGAAAATCTTCATGCTCTGACCTCTGGGCAATGCTAAATAGACTTTTTTTTCCAAACCAATTCTTTTAGCAAGAAAAAGGCAGTGTCACTTTATTTATGTTTTAACAGCTTGGGTTTCCCAAAATGTATCAGTGTCATTTATTCCATGGTAATTTTGTATGCCTTTAAAGATGCATCCATAAGCCTCCTGAGTGTGTTTTCACCATAGGCCATTGCCCCGCTCCCTCTCAGCCCTGCCCCAACCTGCAGCCATATTTCTTTATAGCTGGATGTTAATAAAAAGGTGTCCCTCTCTAGGAGCAGCTCACTACCCAAGCAGGTTGAAGGAGGTTATCAGGAATTAGGTATTACTGCACAGTGACCTGTGAAGGGTATTAATCCAAGAAGAGCAGTCATGAGGAGCGAGTGCATGAGGAGCTGCCTGTGGCAGAGCAGAGCCCTGTCACTATGCAGCCTATACCAGCTTTCATATACTTTGGTTTCTCAATTCCTTTCCTTCCCCAGAGGGTCAGGATGCAGTTACCCCCTGGCCTGTGAGGGGCATCTCCCAGCACACAGCAGAAGGGTACAAAAGGGTTAATTCCCCACAGGCAGCAAAAGGCAAGGTGCATGGCCAGAAAGACTGACAGCCCTTGCTGACAACATCAAGGACACAAGAGCAGTAGGGAACACCTGTGTGCCAGGTGAGAGGGGCTAAGCAGGGAGCTCTGTGACCAGACCACAAACCACTATGATACCTTGTGCTGAAAGGAACTAACCTCAGTTCTGTCCCTCTGGGGCTGGGGTCCCAGCTGTGAAGGGGCAGGGCTGGCTCAGGAGGATGTTGGTGGGTTGGTGTATCAAAGGATGGTGATTCTGGGCCTGGGAGCTACCATAGGACAGGCTACACACAGATGGTAGTGACGAGCTTTTCCTCTGGGTCCCGAGCTCTGGTGTTGAGAGCACAAATACGAAGAGCTGGGGAACAGAACTTAATGCTGTCATAGGACAACCAAGCTACCAGACAGGAGGGTGTTGAAGAGCAAGCTCTCCATCTCATCACTGTAAGTTATTTGTGAATTTAGGGCTTTCAAACAACACATCTAGACAAAACGCATCAGAAAATTCAAATCGACTAATAAAGATATTACAAAAATTTCTTTTTTTTTTTTCAATTGACTCATTAGTCACAAAAAGATTCCACATGGTTGAACTCAGGGCTTGGTTTCTCCCATTCGTTTTTGTTTGCCTAGACCACAAGTATCTCAGAAAAAAAGTTTTCTTTTTCCAGCCTTCTCTGTACCACTACATGCATTCAACACACTTAATCTGGAGAACTCCTGATTCTAACAAAAGTCCCCAGCAACCTCTCTAATCAAAGCATTTTTATAAAGAAGCAGAAATTAAATGGAAACAAAATCATACCCATTAATCTTGCAGAGTTTTGAACACATTGAAAGTATAGACCAGAAGGATTAGGTGTTAAAATTCCTGTGGCAGAAGAGACTCAGTGATAGCCTCTTACAATTTGTGGGAGAATTTAATATTTAACAGGAAAAGTATGGATAGGAAGCCCTGCAGAAGCATAGGATTTCCATTAAGTGTGTGGGAAAGGGACTACCCTGTAACACTGGCCAGGGTTGCCATAAGCTCAGGTGGCATTTGGAAACAGCTCACCCAGGGGAAGCCTCCACTGAGTACAGCTATCAGATGTTGAGTTCATTTTCACCTGTACTCTGAGACATTCCAACAATCTGGCAACTGCATTGGCATAGCACTGAGCTTGAATTAATTACCATAATTCTGGCTTTCAGCTTAGGTTTTGGTTGGCAATACAGGAAACCTGAATTTTGGGTCCCTCATACCAGGTTAGCAGTGGCACAACAGCAAAATGAAGAATACTGAAATGGTGTGATAACACTCTGCTGGTTGACATTTCATACTGCTGAGACCCAGCAGGGTAAGAGACATAAACCACTCAAAGGGGAACCACAGATTCAGGCTCAGAGCTGGCTAAGAGAGACATAATTCATTCAGCTTAGAGCACAGATAGTGTGTATTTATTTTAGTCTGAACACTGTATAGATATTCCCCAACATAGCAAAATGTCTATCCTGCTTGCATTGGAAAACTTTCCTCCTCCTGGAGGGACAGTGCAACCATCTACACAGAGTCTAATGAAACTAAGAAGGTAAGGCTCCTGGCAGGAAGGATTCCAAAGTCTAATCTGCTGTGATGGATTAATGCTGTCCTAAAAAAACTCACTGGGCTGAGCTTTCAAACCCTTTCCCCTCAAATATCTAGGGCAGTGTTGAAAAATGCATGTTCCACCATCACTGAGAAATGGACAACTTCTTTCCATTCCTCTTCCTTTTGCTGGGTAAACAGGCCAATCGCAAAGTCAGCAGCCATGGCAATTTCTGAATCAATATTTATCAAGCCCTTCTCCAACTGCTATTTCATGCCTCATTGGTCAGAGAGCATCCTCTCCAAGTGAGCCAGAAAATCCTGACCTTGCAAATGACAGAGGAGCTGCTTGAGGATTACAAAGTAGAGCAGCTCCTCTAGCTAAAAAAAAGAACAATTCACATGAATATCCTCATGGCATTACACATTCTGCTTCTGCCCTTTTCCTTTCTCCCTTCTTTCAGCAGCAGCCTTTGAAGCTGAAGGTTCATTTAAGAGCCCTAAACAAACAGCTTGTTCATTAGCAAAAATCAAGCTACATGTAAATGACATTAAAAGCCACAGATACCCTCAAGGGAATCTGGTTTGGATTGGGCTTTTTTGTCTGTACTTCTAATGACATAAAAGATGGATTTCTTCCTGCCCTGCCCTAGGCAGAGTAAGTGAGTTTGCAATTATTCCATCGAACAAAACCAACTGCACCAATTAGGTGGAATACACTGACAGAAAGGTGTTTGGGGCACAAGGACAGAACCCCTCCATCCTAGCACTCCACAGAGCAGGCTACAGAGAAGAGAGAAACCTGGGAGAGGCCAAGTGCTGTAAGATCACCTCTGGAAAAACAGATGGCCAAAAAATCAACCAAAAGCTCAGGGACATTTGAAAAGAAAGAAAGCATTGGCCTTCCTAGTCAGAGAAAATAACTTGTTAAGAAAACAAATATGTCCATGATCCTTTGAAGAGATGAAATGGTGTTATTTACCAGCACAGCCTCTCAAGTGTATGGACTGCCTCCAGGAACCACTCAGGCAAATCAGCATGAACTGTGCACTTCAGTCCAGAGAGGATTTGCAGTGCCACACAATCTGGTACCACAACATGTCCCTTTGCTGCAGCTTGACATGCCTGAGGTTTTCTGGGAAAATACATTTGTACCTGAACACCTCATCAAAATATACACTGAAGGGGAGGTATTGTTCCAGCCAGAATAGAATGAAAACAAACACAATAAAAGTGGAAATGGGAAGGATCCAAGAGGAGTCACTGCTCTGAAGAGAGAGAAGAGAGAGAAGAGAGAGAGAAGAGAGAGAGAAGAGAGAGAGAAGAGAGAGAGAAGAGAGAGAGAAGAGAGAGAGAAGAGAGAATGCCTCCAAGCACATTCCACACAAGAAAATTGCATCTTCAAGATTACTCCTAGTCTCAAGCTAATCAGAGAATTTCTGGAACTTTGACTACTGTAGCGTAAGATGCCTCAGGCCTTCTCTGTACAAATCCTTTATTCAAAACAACAAACAATAGGGATGACTTCTGTTTAAGTTTTGCACCCACTAATCCCCACTACTCTTCTGGGAACACTTCTCCCTAAACAGTTTCTGTCTTTACTATTTCTCCTCTTCTTTTGGTCACAAGCTATTATAAAATTGCTCATTTTATTTTCATTATTTGTGTACAGTCTAGCAATTACCTACTTTGTTCCTTTCAGCATTCCCAAATGGATCCTCACTGTTCTACAGTCTCTCTGACTCTTTTCTGAACTCTACCCAAAAGAAGACCACATCATCACATTTGAAGTATTGCACTGGACTCTGTACTTGAAACTCTCTCTCCTCATTCAGAGAGCGATTTTGCTCAGGGGAGTTTTGTCATGGAACGTCACTTGGATGGCAGCTCCAAATGGCATAAAATAAGGCATCTTATTGGCACCTCAGTCCCTGGGAAGAGGCCAGTGTGCACACCCAAGCCCAATGGCTCCAGCTGGCCCTTTGTGCCTAAGGAGACCAGGCTGGCCACTCTCAATCCCTTTTTGAACAGGTTTATTTTCTTAGCCAAGCCATGTTTCATATGATCACCCCTGTTTGAATCTTGTTGTATTGATTTCTGTCCAGATTTCAACATTTTAGATGCCTTTGTATTTATGTGGCATTCAACACCACTTTCCACATTAGCAGCACCAGTGAACTAATGGGCTATTCGTTGTTTCCCCAGTCATTAGTCCAGGCCTTGCACAGAACAAGCCCTTCAGCAATTTTTGTGCCTGCCCAGGACTCTGCTCCTCAGCCTCATTGCTGCTATTTACCATTTCCCTACACAGACATCCCCCACTTGTCAATTTCAGGCTCCCATGCCTTTCCCTGTTCTATGGAAGGGCATACCAAAAGAGCAGGATGCTCCGTGGCCAGTAGGGATGTGTAACTGGCCAGCTGGCTCCAACCAGACTGAGCAGACATGGCAGAAATAGCAGAGCTGTTGTCTCAGCAGAGACACAAATAGATGCCCACTTCTCTTCTACTGACTGCCCAGTTCCCATGGAACACACAAGCACTCCATACATCTGCTTTCTGTTCTGTCACATGGTTTCAAATTGACTGGATTGCAGGATTCCCCAGAACTCCTTCCTGAAGGAACTAGTCTATCAATACACTTGAGTTGGAATGCACTTGTGTGCACTTGCAGCAACAGTGACTTGGGAGTCAGTCATGGTGGCAGATGCACCTCATCAGGATCCTAAAGGCTGAGCAAGAGCAGTCCCTGCAGTTTGTGCTGTATTTTCTCATCTGTCAAACAAGAGAAAGAAGCAAACTGTTTCAAACAGGCAACAAGTTACTCAGGGCATCAGTGTTTATGGTCTGGCTCTAGATATACCGGGCACAGGGGGAAACAAAAACTTGGGGAAGGGTGGGCAAGTCAAGGATCAGATTTTGAGGCATCAGCTTTAAAGGTGTTCCTTGGGGCTCACTCCAGGCTGCCTTCTGTTCAATATATTTGTCAAGAATGTGGATGCAGGAGTTGAATGCACCATTAGAAAGTTTGCTAATGGTACCAAACTGGGAGGTGCTGTGGACTCCTGAAGGACAAGAGGCCTTGCAGGGGAATATACATAGATACCCTGCTGTATTCAGCACTGGTGCAGCCTCACCTTGTGAATATTGTGCAATAGTTCTGGGCTTCATAATTTAAGAAGGAAGGTCCTTGAATGTGTCCAAGGCATGGCAGCAAATTTGGTGAAGGGGCTGGAATGGCCTGAGGAGTTTGGGCTTATCTAGTTTGGAGAGGAAGTGGCCAAAGGGTAACAGCATTGCTCTCTAAAGCTTCCTGAGGAAGGGACAGAGGGGGAAGTGCTGAGCTCTTCTCCCTGTGATGCAGAGACAGGGACATGTGGGAATGGCTCAAAGCTGCACCAGAGGAGATCTAGACTGGACTTTAGAAAACACTTATTTACCAAGAGAGTTTGGTCAAAGCCTGGAACAGGCTTCCTGGAGAGATGTTCAATTTCACAGCCTGACAGTGTTCAAAAGGCCTTTGGACAATGCCCTTAATAACCTGCTTTCCTGAATTAGTCAGGAAATTGGACTACTCTGTTCTGTTCTAAACAGCAGAATGCACAGGTCACAGAAGCTCGAAGCAAGCCTTTCAGGTTTGCTGTGCCACCTCAGCTCTGAGACAAGAAGTTTCCTCTAGACAAGTAGGCTTGGCTGGCATAATTTCCCCAGATGACTCAGAAACTCTGACTAATGTACAATACCACCAGTTATATTTTCATTTTGTGTACTTGGCTTCCTTCTCCTCCCACCTCTTCAGAAAGGACTGTAGGATTTGCTGCTACATTTCACTATGAACTCCTGTATCCCTTTTCACTGCTGGTGCCAACCAAGTGCCTCAAACAAGGCTGTTGCATTTGACCTTCAGAATGAGTCAAACAGTATGGCGTGACCAACTCAGTCTGCCATTCATGGGCACGTCAGTGATGAGGTTACCCAGACTGCCAGCCAGTTAGATAACTGAGGCATCCTAAATAGCTTCCAAATCCAATCAAGAGTTGTAATATATTGGTGACTCGAGAGAGAAAGGCATTTTGTTTCTGAACAAATTTACTTCTCTCTGAAATTAAGACCTTCTGATTTCAATTTCATCTCCTCTGTTGCTGCTAAAATGAAGCTGCTGAAAGCAAAGATGAAGCAAAGCAATGTCCTTTTTGGGCTAGGCAAAACTTCATAATATAACGATGGAAAAACTTGGCACAGCTCATTTATTGGACACTCTGAAATAGGAGAGCATTTTCTTCTGTCCATTTTCTCCCATCTCAGATAACATCTGGCACAGACACGTTTCCCTGCTGCAAGCCAAAGAGGCTCTTGACAGGAACCACAGGAATACTCACTTTTGTGCTCTCAAGCAGCACTACAGTGAGTGTGCCTTTGAAGGCAATGCGGAAATTGTATGGGCACGTGTCAAAGTGTATGGAAGAGGGTGGGAATCAGATGGCCACACCACATAAACAATCAAGTTACGAGCTGGGTCCTGACATAAAGGAAAAAACTGGTTATGTTACATGTAATGTAATGAAAATAGTTGGGAAGGAGAGCTTCTTTAACCTCCTCACACGTGCCTTTTCAGACTGCAGCTACTGTGCAGAAAGATTTTGCTTATATGATAACTAAAGGGTTTTTAACATGGGTACACCAGCACACAGAATCCAGTTACCTGTGACATGCTTAAAGCAGGACTGGCATGGTCTACACATTCCTGCTACATTGATGCAGTTTGCTGTGGCTGCAGTTTTACAGTAAGGGGGAATGAGGGGCCTGACAGAGAGGTGGCCATGTAGGCAGAAAGATGAACTTATCGAGAAAAAGCATTGAGAGCTGCATACCCTCCCAAACAACCCAAAACTAACTAATTTTCAGGCACAGAAGAGTAAGCAGTTCTGTGCACAGTACAGCAAATGACAGACATACAAACTGCAAAATATTATTTGCAGCCTCATTTTGGCCTGCCATGAAAAAGAAAAAACAAACCAAGACAATATTTCATAATAAAAACTTGTTAGAAACCTCCTCAGGCAAGAAAGAGAGCAAGGACTAAAAGCTTTGACGGCATTTAGACTCCTGGCTACACAAATCTCTTCTAAAATAAAGCAGTCTCTAGAACAGACAGTCAGATCAGACAGTGACAGATCAGTAGCTTTAAGTTCATGGTCTTTCAGATGAGACATAAAACCGGGTCCTGACCTTGTATGATCATTAAAGGCCTCATAACACTTTCTGAAAAAGCGGGCTCTTAATCCCACTGGCCTGGAGACAATCCAATTTAGGTAACTACCTAAATCAATCTTACAGATTTATCTAAATACAGCACTCTGTTCTCCAGGCTAAAATAGTTTGTGGCATTTCTGTGTGCTGTAATACACTAAAAGAGTCCTCCCTATCTCAGCATTAGGTAAAGTGATCTTTTTATATGCACTCACTGCCACTCCTACACGGGGGTTATGAACCTTAGTATGTGTTAAGGAACTTGGACATGCAAAGTGCAGTGCTGTCCTAGTTTCAGCCAGAACAGGGTTAATTTTTTACAGTAGCCAGGAGCATGGTGTGGCCAGACCCTAATATTATTTGATACCACCTCGCATCATTAGCAGGGTGGAAAAGAGACTCTGGATAGTAGGGAAGAGCCAGTTGGTATTTGTAATTTCTTTGTCTGGTACCTCTTATTATTAATATTGCTGCTGCTCCTGTTTGTTTTCTTAGCTCATGGCTATTTCCAGCATTGCTCTTATCTCAAACCACAATCTCTGCCTTTTGTGCTTTCAATCAGAGCAGGGAGGAAGGGGAACAAGCAGCATCTGGTTTGGGAGAGTCTCAGTGGGAACAGTAAATGTTGGAGTACCATTCCTAAAGCACAACAAATGGAAAAGGCATTTATTGCCGTGTTCAGCACAATTCAGTTCCCATGAAACCCTTTTCACACTGAAGTAGCTAGAAATTAGATGCTGCCAAATTTTGAGAGCTAACAATGAAACAAAAAAAGCAGAAGAGCAGAATGTTTATATACCTGTGCCACTGAATAAGCCCATGGAACAAGATTCAAAGGGACAAGACTGAGACAGTTGGATATCGCCTGAATTATGGCCACTGAACTCATCAATGGTCAGTAGGTGGAACTATAGGAAGCCCAAACCACTAAATTTTCAAAACCTAAAGATAGTGCTCTTTGATAGGCATTTAAGGGAAACACAAGCCTTTCCCAAGCAGAGCTTCCAGGTTCCACCCAGGAAGATTAGTAACATGTCCTGTTTTTAAAAGTTCTTTACAAGTAGCATCACAAAAGTGATGCTACATCACTCTCTGAGTGCATTCCACATGGAAGTCCATAAGAGTGGATGAGAGAGCAGACAAAACCAAACACCAGCACATCAACTGTGCTATTCAGTAAGGAGTTAGCCACCCAAAACAGTTAGTACTTATCTCTTAGACGAATAAAGCAGCAATAAAATCCTGCAGGCACACAGCTCAAGCTACAGAAGACTTGAAGTATGGATGTGTGGATTTAAATAGTGTGGATTTTTACTGTAATAAAAATGTAAGAGGACAACCACATCTGTCACCAGAAAGATTAAGCTTTGAGAGACATAGAGTCTTAATACGAGCATGACTGCACACACATAAGAGTGCCTGGGTCAGGGTGGGCCTCTGGGCACTAACAGTCAAGGTTTATTTTGGATTGAGTTCCCATCTATCTGTCAAGGCAACCATGTTATTATTTTGCAAATGAAGATGAAAGCTTGTTATCAAAGCATCACTCAATAGTTACTTACAACAGGTACCTCTCACCATCCTTTGGTTTACTAAACAGAGGCTATGATTCCATTCCCACTAAGACTGGATTCCCTGGGAAAAAGATCAAGGCTTATATGCAGATGATTACAGAGATGTTCTCACCTCCATCTTGTCAAAGAAAAACATCCAAGGTTTCTTTACTAGAAAGGCCTATTACCATAGGTAATAGGTTTTTCTGGTGAAGAAACCTTGGATGTTTTTAATTTGACAATGAAAAACATCCATTTGCCATTTTCCTGATCTTCGATGTTGGAATGTTGGGGGACACAAGACAGATGATGGACTTTGGACCTGGTTAACATAAGAGATTTGGTAACAGGATGCCTTGGCAAAAGCAAACGGAACTTTGAAAACTAGACCTAGATTGCAAGAAGATTAAATCAAACAGGTTTACTGAAAAAGAAAATCCCATTAAACTCTGCAAGCAAGATATGTTGTTATATGCATAAGTTTGTATATTATTTTCCTCAGCAGTCTGACTATGTAACCAAAAGCCAAGCACAATTTATGCAGAAGGATCCAAGAACAAGTCATTTCTCATGGTGGCACTTGCTTCTTTGATGAGCCTACAGAACAGGAGCACACAACAGCTTTTTTAATGCATGCAATGTTTTTCTGGTAAAACGTTGTGCACTGGACTCAAGAGAACACAACCCCAATAGGACTCATGCTCACTCTTTCTTGTTCCTCTCACATTGGGGAAAAGCTCGCTAGTCAAAAAGGCACTGGTAAAGTTTAGCTTAAAGCATGCAGCAATGAGACTGTGGGAATATTCTCCAGTTACTGATTTAGTACAATTTGTTGGAAGAGTATGTGGTTAATAAACAAGAAGCCTGAACTAAGCCACAAAATACATTTATCACACTCTGAGAACATTTTTCCTATAACAATTAATTTTTCATAAATAGTCTGGTAAGGATGAACCAGAAAATAAGAATTCTATTTTGGATACAATTTTGTCAGTGACATGAAAAGTGGAAACTTCAGAAAATCTGGAAAATCTTTCACATTAGAAGAGCTGTTAACACAGTAATTGGGGTCTCCCACAAAAAGAAAAATTACCTTAACCTCAGGCTATTTGTCTTTCTGGAGTGTATCATATTTTCTCCATGACCATCCAGGCAATTCCTTATCCACCAAATGGTCCATCCATCAAATCTTTGTCTCTCCAGTTTAGAGACAAGGATGTCATCTGGGACAGTGTCAAATGCTTTGCACAAGCCCAAGTGGGTGATGTCAGTGCTCTTCCCTCAATCCATCAATGCCATATCCCCATTGCAGACCTCCAAATTCACCAGGCACCATCTCCCTTTAGTGGAGATGTGCTGGCTGTCACCAATCACGTGCTTATATCCCACGTACCTTAACATTGCTCCCGGGAGGATCTGTTTGTGGCAAGGGTTTAGTCTGACTATAAAATTGCATTTTCTGTTTAAATAGATGCCAAGAATCCCATGCTAGCTGTGGACTTATTGCTTCTTTCTTCCATTTGTACCTTGCATAGGAATCACCAAAATAAGTAACCACAGAAAGCAGGTAAGCAAAAGTTGTTTGTTCAAAAGGAAAGTTAAGTCGCAAAATTGAGAAGTTTCATAATCACATCTGGGTAGCAGAAGAGACTCATACAAGAAGAAAATTTGTTGTCCCTAAAACAATGTTGGCAATAATATACTAACTCTAGAGGAGTTCTCCAAAATGCAGGTGGGCACCAGCTAACTTTTCCAACAATGCAGTGGTTGGCCTTCATGGCACCAGTGTACACTGAGAATGAAAACCTCTGACTTGCACTGCACAGGAGCAGTTATTTAGCCACTGCTAAATACAAATATCCAAAGTTCTGCATCCTAACTTTAACAAATTAACTTTGCAAATTGTACTGCTACAAAAAAAATATAAGCCCAAAGAAGCCTATAAAATATAAAACTTGCTGATAAGAGCTCACTGCAAGGAAGCATGGTCAGCAAGCCCACACTCTCCTCCATAAATATTTTAAGTATAAATAAAACAGTACCAAAGAGAGAAAGACATTAAAAAGTATATTTTACATCCCCTTTCCACCCACTTCTCTTAACAGTGGACAGACAGGAGGAGAGCAATGGCAGCTCCTGCCCAAATAATTTCATCAATCCAAACATGATCAATCTTACAGCAGACAAGAAGAACAAAAACGAGCCACCATCTGTGGTGTCTTCTGGGTGGCAGCACAACTAGCATTTTCTGAGTGAGCTGACACTCATGTCAGAAACAAGAGATGTATGATGGTTTTAAGAAACTTTTGAATCATTCTAAATTTGTTTTTTATAATCTATATTGAAAGATACATTAATGCCAAGACTGGCAAGCTGCTTTTTTTGTGAGAGATGCTAACAACATACCTTCACAGGGGCTGTCATTGTATCATCATGGTGTGTTACACCCCTCTGAAACTACCATTCACTGCCAGCAATGTGATACCTGAATTTAATTCAGAGCTCTTTGCACTTCCTGCTACTTAGAAGATACTAAAGACCCTCCCCAAACACGCATTGTGCTGAAAACTGATAAGAAAAGTCCACAAGTGCTGAAGAAACCTGGAATACTGTTTTGGAGATACTCATTTTTTTGAAGCAGAAGTTTACCATGGTTGAAGCAGTAACAGTAAATAGTCACTTGATACACAAGCGTCAGTCCCCCTTTCAGAAGACAGATCCAACACATTAATTGCTAAAGTGTCATCAAATATCTGACAGATCAGACCCAAATGGTGTGGTGTGCTTACACCAGACGGCAATTTGAGTCTTAAAAGTAAAGTTGCAGACTTCTTTGCTGTAAGGTTTCCAAATGGGCATGTTGTGCATGTTATTTATGGACATCTGCCCAGACCTTCAGATGAACAACTCAAGAGATGTGAGCTTCCACCTCGAACTCAGTAACAACATCTCAGTTCTCCAGTTTAACTGTTGAATTACTGATTGCTTCTGTAAACAGCCAAAAGAGTGAGAAAAGGCAACAGGGAACTAGAAGTTGCTATAATGGTGGAAAATTAAAAATAAAGAGGCAAACAGAGAGAAGCAGAGTCTAGTGAAGGACAAAAAAGACACGGAACACCAGAGGATACTGAAAGAAAGGGACATTGAAAAGAGAAGAGGAACCACAAAACTCCTCTCAACCTGAGAGACTCAGAAGCAAAAGCCAAGCCATCCTCCAAGCCCACCAGCTCACTCAATCCTTCTCTTTGTCCCTTCCCAAAGCTTCAGCCTGGTCACTATGGTCAGGGAACAAGGGGGTGCTGTGGCAGGACCTCCAGCACCTGCACTCCTGTCCCCTCAGTTACCACAAGGATTGGGCTTCTCCTGCCTCCTTTTTCCATAGCAAACAATCCTGCCAGGGCCCCCTCATTGCACCCAGGGCCCCCGAACCACTCCAAAGAGAGCCCTTGCTGAGGGCAGGATGGCCGCGAGACTCGGGACTCAGGAAGCCCTCCCTCCTTCCCTGGGGGAAACGTGAGGCAGCACCGTCAGGACAGACCCAAAAAGACAACAACCAAATCAGACCCAGCACAAGACACACGTAGTTCAACTTTATCAATCTGATCTGTGTCCTCCACAGCCCTTAGCCAGGCCCCCGTGCCCCAGAGAAGCAGATAAAAGGCACAAAACACGGCGTTCACCTGCCGCGGATGCTGCTGCTGGCCCCTCCCCGCGCTGCTGGGCCCAGGTGTTCCCTGTTACCTGCCCGGCCCCGCAGCTGCTGCCCCTCGGGACGGGCTCCCAGCACCCAGATTGCTCCACAAAACTTTCCTCCAGCCTTAGCCATCAACTAATACCTCAGATTTCAGCACACGCTGTCATGTATATAGCTGTGCTTTGACATCAGTGGTACTTGTACATCACACAAGCCCCGTTTTTGTTGGGGCAAGGACAAGCTGCTGCTTTGTAATGAGGAGTAACACCGCAGGTCTGGTTTGTCATCCATGCTGGAATAGGGCAGGGGGTGAGCGCATCGAGCCCTCCCCCTATGCCTTCGACTTGGTTCTAATGTCCACACACAGTACTCCCCGGGAATATTCATTGCCCAGACTGGGTTTATGAGTTGGTTGCTCAACAGTCAGCAACATACTGCAGAAAGTTGCCCAGACACAGATTAAAGGACATTCATCTGCTCTCTGGAGCCGTAGGTGTCTGCTGGTATCTGCTGGTTACAGCCCACCTACAAATAAAGAAGTGGACCTGAAGATGGGCCAGGTGTTTGGCTGAAAATGCCCTCTGTTCATTAAACCTGCACAGAGCTATTGCTGGGGCCAGGGGGGCTGGAGACTCACAGTACAGCCGTGCAGTGCCTGCTCCTTCAGCACCGTCCTCAGGCTGAGCTGGAGCTCTTGGTGCTGCAGCTGGCCAGAAACCTAAACACAGCATTGTTGAGCTGGCTTGAGACTCAACATTATCACAATAAATTATCACAATAAAGGCAGGGAGGGAAGCACACTGTGGCAAACTTATCTCTGCTTACAACCACCACTTAACCATGCAAAACACAGCAGTTCTGTGAGCAGGGCTTCCCTGCACATTCTCCATTCAAAGGAGAGGGGAAGCCAGTTTTAAAAACTGGGGCAAAGGCCAGTAAGTTATTTAAACAAGGAACACCAGAAAGCCAGCTTTGTGAATGTAAAGCTTATATGAGCTTCTGTAAGCTGAGGGGAATAAACAGGTTTTGCCTCCCAAATATGATCATCAGCTGGAGGCAGCACCACTTAATCAGTGAGAAATTTCCAAGAACTTTGCAGAACTAGGAAGAAGTAAAAGCAAAGATTAACATGACTTTCTGCCCTAGTTTCTGTCTGACATTAAAAGTAACGTGCTTGTCTGACCCATAGTGTATTTATACATCCACATCTTATGGCTTGCTTTGTCCATGACTTCATCAGCAGAAGGTGTTTAGGGTTTGCCTGGCATTAAGTGGCCAGACAGAATGCATTAGTCTAGAAATGGATTATTAAATTCCACTGTCAGACTGAAGTAGTCAATAAATACAGTGGAATGAAAGTCCTTCAGTCATATAATGCTTTATGTGTACTGTTAAAAAGTTCCCATACAGTATGGTTTCAGTCCTGCTTTGATTTCTTTCTTGCCTAACCCTTTACTTTCTTCTGTCAGGCCTTGTCCTACCTCAGTGTGTAGTACTGCCAGCTACCAAGTTGCTTGCATCTTTTTGGGAGCCATCCCTACTTAGCAAAGTGAGCCAAGTCACCACATATGGATTCGAAACTCCAGGACTTCAAACCACTCATACAGTTGAAGAATCACAAATCAACTCAATTCCTCTAGGCACAAAAGGACATCCTTCCAAGCTGATGGGAGAATTCTTTCTTCCCTTTCAAAATGAAAAGGAAAATTCAGTAAAATGCCGTTAAAATCATAGGATGCAAACCTATGTGACAGCCCCACCCTCTCACCTGCCTAATCAACAGCAATGCTAAAGGATTATCTTCAACTCATCTTCAGTCCAATCAACCATTTGTTTTTAAAACCACATTGCTGCTGCCTTCCAGCACATGATAAATTTGTATCAATAGAGATTCCACTGTTATCCACATGGGACATCATATACTTGGATGAAATCAAGTATATTCTAGCCACAAAGGACCAGAAAATGGGGTGCCCTTTTTAGGAATTAAAAGACAGGCAGGAATTTTTATAGTCGTTGTTGCTGGTTTTGTTGACTTCTGATGATAGATACCAGACAACTTATGTTCTTCTGAGTTAGAACCACTTCAACACCAGAAACCTATTTCAGCAGAATTATTTTCTTCTTAAAGAAATCTTAAGTCTTCAGTAAGGAGTCAAGAAGTCACAGCCATTTTTTTGGACAGTTTTAATTTTCTTCATCTCCTCACTTACCATGACCAGGATTAAACTGGATGAACAGAATGGGCATGCTTTGGTTCAGACTGCATTCAGCTGAAGTTTAAATCTTATATTCAATGTACCTTAATTTTTCAAAAATGCTCCTGCTGGCAAAGCCCTGTATGGTTCTTAGCAACCCACCACGTAAAATATTTAATTCTCCACACTTGCTCCAAAAGTAGATGCAAAAGTAAAATACGCAGAAAATTCAAACAATGCATAAGGGTGGCTGGTTTTATTTCAGGTCTCGATAGCACTGAGGCTGAGAAATCTTGCATTTAAACTAGATAAAACAATGCCCTCTAGTGTTCTGTGGAGAAATCCCATACAAAATTGCTGAAAGCCTTAAAGAAATTCATGTACTATCTCAAGTGACAGTCAACGTTTCGTAAGCTTCCAGCTCATATGCAGCATCCCTGGAATTCTCTGCATATCACTGTGGCCTGCAGAACTATTAGGGATCCGTTCTTTTTCTTCTCTCCACTGCTGATACTTGCATCATAATTTCAAACACCATCTGTGGACAGTCTTCCCACCTGGGGCACATGTCAAATCACATCATACCACCCTGCACCTTCCCCAGGTACATACAGAATTTGGTACACTGTTTTACTGACCCATCACACAAGCAGGATGGAATTTTTGGCTTGAGGAGCTTTCTCACAGAGCTCCAAAGTTTAGTAGAATTCTTTAAGGCAGCAGCTGTCCCAAGATACTGATAAACTGCAAACAGAACTATCCAAATTCAAGAAAGACTCAAAGTATTTTCATAGTTCAAAAAAACTCCTGCAAGAGCTATCAAAATATTTATTTACATCCTGTACACATTACAAAATTCAACTTTGCATCCCATAAAGGACTGGAAGAGATTTTATAATTGAAGATCTGAAAAGCAAAAGGTAAAGTCCTTGATGAAGGCTGCTCTTAAATGGGTAGCTAGGAGTCCTCCAATTTTGCCATCCATTGCTCTGAAAGACAACTGCTGGGCTCTCACCATCTAGACAGATTAAAACTTGAATGACTTTGATTAAACTTTTAATCACACCAAATACTTTTAAAATAATTAACAACAATTAAAAAATCCTGTTAGACCACTGTGCTTTTGTTATTTTACATGACACTGATCTGCTGCAGATAGAAACCACAGATCAAAAGGGAGGCCAAAAAAAAAAAAAACCACCAAAAAAAGGAGATTGGAAAAGAAACACCAGTTCTGTCCATTTCCTATCTGAAATACAGGACAGAAAAAAAATATGAAACTGGCTATTTTCTGGCAACTTAAGGAAGGGAACTGGTACACTTAGAAAATTGCCAATAGAAAGACAGCATCAGTCGCAAATGCCCTAAGCCCTATGTGCTTATGCAGGCATTTGAGGGGGCAGCAACACAGCAACACAGGTGAAAGAAAGATACTGTATAATGGCTGGACACAAGGTCTTTTCTTTTCCAAACTCAATGATTCTTTGATTCTATTAAGTTGGAATTTGTTTCTTGTACGAACAATTTCAGTCACGACAAGTGGGCCTACAAACAGTGATTCTCACTCCTGCTGGGACATTCACTGGAGCAAGGTTAATGCAGGCCTGGTTTCTTCAGAGGGAAGCTAGCTTGGCCTCTTTGGTAGGTAAAGACAGAGGCTGAGCTCTTCAGACCAGGCATCACCCTGCATCTTCCAGAGGAATTTATTCATAAGAACAAAACATCAGAAATCTCTTTAAAAAGTTTTCCTCATAAAAGTCAAGTTCTGCAAACAAAAGCCTGCCAGAGTGACCATGCAAAAATATAAAGAGAACATCCAGTGAGAGCATACACCTAGAGGAAATTCTGGACTTGATGTGGCCCTTGTAATGAGCCTTTTAGGGCTCTGTATTTGCAGCCCTTGTGTCTGAGGCTGCAATTCAGGATTTGGATGTAGAAGTGGGATCAAATTAGACATTTTTAAAATTAGGTTAGAGCTAGGAAACTCCACTTCAAACTTTAAATTGCATTCTTCTCAGAGGACAACCAATACATATTCTAACTAAACAAGCAGATACTTTTTTTTTTTCTCAAATGAGGGGTGGTTACTGCCAAGCATTCTGGCCTGCAAAGAAATTATTTTTGATCTTGTTATACATGTAACCAAATTAAGGGAGAAAAGAAAGCAGTTTAGAGACCATCTGAAAGACAGCCAAGGGAGGATATTCAGTGTTGTACCACTGCACTAGGAACTCACCTTTCTTAGAGGTCTGACACAATACATCTGTGTTACTGAGTGTATGCACAGAACACTATCTTGTAGTTAGATTGTACAACACTATCTTGGAGATAGTACATACAAACTGCTTGTATGTAATGTTAAAAAAAAACCTCTCAGGATCAGATTGCTCCCCATCACAATGTCATTCTGTTTGGTGCAGGGAACCAAAAGAGTGAGAAAAGGACCATTCAAAATCCAAGATACAAAAAAAGCAATGAAAGGATCTGAAGAAAATGGACATTCTCTTTAGAACCCGGTTTCCAGCCTGAGTGAACAAAACAGCTTTTCCAGGTCCTTCAGTTTGTTCAACAGTCCAGTGCCTTTCAGACACATTCTCACCTCCTCTGGGAAAAAGCAGAACAGCTTGAAGGAGAATGGAGGAAAATGCTCCAACATCCATCACAGAGAGGTCACACACATACATGCTGTCATATCTTGACAGCATGTATGTTCTGCAGGGCTGGGAGCATTCTACTACTGCTTCACGAGGCAAAGATGCCAAGAGTGTCCAGGTAAAACACTAAAACCATCTGAACTGAAAGTAGTTTCATCAGTGAAGTATAAATTGAGCTTTTCCATTCTTCACCTTGGCCCTCTTCTTGCACAAGTGCTTTGCTAGGAGTCTGGTGCTGGTGCATTCTCCATAATTTCGTTCTGTGTCACGATCTGCAGGTACCTCTGTCGCATGGGAGGGAGCTGCTCATAAAGGTCAAATCCCAGAGGACTCTCTGCATTCACCAGTCTGTAGTACAGCAGGTGCTTTTTCAAGTTCTGAAAAACAAAACAGAAACGTATCTAATCTTTTCCACCATCTCCAACACAACACAGCAAATCTGCAAATAGTACAATTCTATCATGCCCAAGATATTTAATTACATCATCTTCAATAGAAGAGCTATAAAAGGCAAGTTTCTTCCACTAAAATTCACTCCTTTTTTTGCATGAGAATTCCTCTTCTAAACACAACTCCATTGTCTCATCAACAGCCCCTCACAATGACTTCTTGCCAGAAACCCAAGTGGATTTTTGAGTGTGATCTAATAATATACCCTGGATACAAATCAGAGGGCCAAATGACCCAGCTCTGTCCCACAAAGGATAGATTTTGGCAAGCTCCTAGAAAAAAAGAGAACCCTCACATCTGTCCTGTTCTTTTCAGGGGAAGGATCCAACTAAGAGTTAAGAAATATCAATTCTGGCTACCTATTCATAACTGTGCTACAATCACCCCTCTAATATCTCTAGCTGTCCAGATATAACGCTGCTTGGACAAGAGGCATGTACAGGACATACATCTAGGTTCCAATAGGCTCAGTGATTTGAGGTCAATTACTAAAAGAACTGGTTAAGCTTATTTACAGATACTGCAGGCCAAAATCCTGCTGCTAATCTCCTCTCATTGTCAAATTAGCAACATAATTAAACACAAATTTCAAAGCCAAATATAAGTCTGTAAGAGTACCACATATGGAAAACTTAATTCCCAGCAGCACAAGCTGTATCTTACAAATCCTACCTCATCCACCAACAGCCACGTCTTCCGCAGCATGCTTTTCCGAGCAGCATCTGTCTCCTGGGAACAAAACACATACTTTCCTTAATATGGTGCAGTAACACCTTTGCCCAGGGGCATACAGCACTCCAGGATGACTTTTTCATTATAATGATGATCAGCTTGTTCCAGCAGAAAGTGCTTGAGATGTCTTATCACTTAAATCCTGCTTCTCTGCTCCTTTCCCTGATCTGAATCTCAGCTGACTTCTCAACCTTCAGGTAGAACTGCAGATCAGAGGTGAAGTCTTGTTAGCACAACTATTCACTGATAGAGGCCTCAAGGCCATGGGAGGGCTTCTGCTTGGTTACTTAAGCAAAGAAAAAGAAAAGAGTACTTTGCACCTTACGATTGCTAAGGCAGAGGCCAAATCTATTACAAGCTCTCTCGATCTGATCACATTCCTTATTCTTTCTGCTTATTCTTCCCCCCACACCACAGAACACAATTGCTGACCTCAAAGATTTAGGTAGGACTAGCAACCATTAATGCAAATGCATTAGGGTATAATGAACAAAAGCTGCTGCCTTGTATGTGGATCCTCAAACAGCTGATGAGTCCTCAACACATTTGCTTACAGTCTTCGTTTTCAAGTCCCAAAGGTCAGCGATTCATTGCAAGGCATACTGGACTTACAGGAAGAGCAGATGCAAAACCCAAAGACTGCAGTCCTGAAGCTCTGCTATCCATTACCCACCTGTGTTGTGCTTTCTTGGGAGAAAATGAAACTGTTCACATGAGCCACGGCCACCACGTACAGAACAGGGCACCAGGTGTGGCGCAGCGCACCAGTGACCAGCGTTCGGAAGTAGAGTCGCAGGAGGTTCAGGTTGTCCTCAGGAGGGGAAGTGTAGCACTCCAGAGGCACAGGAAACTGCAATAAACCCATCCAGAGGCAACATTACAATTTTTGTCATGGTCTAAGTGGTGAAAGGAAGTTCATGACTTCTAGAGTGCCCTTCCTTGTGTGTGCCCTCCTGTAATGCAATGTTAGCCCAGCAGCATGACCCCCATTTGCAGCAGAGCTCCTACAGCCCACCCTGACTGATGTGACATGCCTTGACAAAGTCTTGTCAAGACCTCTTCAGCTTTATGGAGAGATGTTTTGCTGGTCCTATCACTGCAGCTGATTTTTGGCACAGACAAGATGAGCACTTATAAAGTAAGAAGACAGAGTATTTTTGACAGCACTGCTAAATTGTATCTCTTGTGCTCTGCTCACTCAAAAGAAATGCAGTCCTACACTTGACAGACCAAATTTTCTTGCTTTTACAAGTTGTGCTCTCAGCAGAGCACAACTCCAGTATAATTATATGTGGAAAGATGACTGAGAGGGAAAATGACTATTTGTCTAATGCATGGGCAAGGAAAAAGTTCTCACCAAGGTGTGAAAATGCTTATTTAAGGGAAGGGTAATTGCTAGCAGAACACAGGGTGCAACCAGCCCTGCACACTTACAACCTATAAATTAGAAGGTTCTCAACGGTTAAACCAAGCAAAGTTTGGGACAGTTTCCAGTGAAGACTGAGCAATTTCACAGCTCCTGCCCTCCACATATACACACAAATCAAGGTTGGAGAATCACAGGCAAGAGCCCAGTAACACAGAAATACACGGCGACAGGCAATTACCATAAGCCAGGATTACCTGCTCTAACGGCACTCCCAGCGCCCGCAGGATATTTGTGTGCTCCCCAAAAACAGAGAGACGCAGATGAACACTGAAACGCTTCTGTAGAGGTAGAAGAACAAAAACTCCAAAGAGTGGATCCCCAAAGGAGACGCCCTCAAATTGCTCCAGGAGACTTCTATAGAGATCGTGGAAGGACGCCAAACCTGGGAGAGGAGCATCCAAGTTCAGGGAGTCCAGGGCCTTGGGCTGGCAATACACAGAGAGAAGGGCAGCTGTGTAGCGGTGGATTGGTGCTTCTAGAAAGAGGTCACTGCCAGTGAGGAAGACACACATAAGCCGTGCAAGTTTGGCAGCAGTTGGGATGCTCTGAAGGATTTTAGAACGCCAGGTTTCCAGCAATAAGACCCACTGCAGGTTCCAGGTCACAGTGTTGATGAGATCAAGTGAGAGAGAGTTCAGTATGGCCCCACGTGTCTCTGCATTAGTCACTTTGTTGTAGAGGCTGATTAGTGGAAAGAACGGCCAGTCTGAAGGCAGGATGGGCCCTCTGACCTCAGGAAGCAGCATTGACTGGATGAGGTAATTCTGCCCTTGGTAGGATGCCTGAGAACGCCTAAGGGTGGGCTGCAAGTGGACAAAGTGGGAGAGGTAGCAGGAACGAATGGAAGGCAGATTCTGGTACGATTCTCTCAGCAGGGCACCACGAGTAACCTTTGGAAGAAATGCTGCTGCAGAGCCAGGCTCTGCCAGTTTGGCACTGGTGCCCAGATGCAGAATATCAGAGAAATCAGCTGCTTCTGGCCCACCAGCTTTCCCTTCACTGTAAGGTAAAGACAACAGTTTAAGAAACAAAACAAACCTGCAATGCCAAACAAACATCACATTAATCCATCTCTACAGTCTTCCTGGAACAGGAAGTGTAGTATAGGCAGAGCACTCAACATTTTCTACATCATTGAGCTATTCTAATACAGAGGTCCACCAGCTGCCTTGGTATTTAGAGGGAATTCACAGAACCACATTTGGAGTCAGCAACACTGAGGCTGTGCCATGAAAACCCTCCACACAATGCCAGTCTAGTGTGCAGCCTGAAACCCCTTGTCCAGAGGAGGCAGCCTACCTACCAACATAGACACAAGAGTGCTGAGATGAAATACAGCATATCAGATAAGGCCCACACAAACCAGTAAGACAATTCTCAAAACAGAAGCTTTGCAGCTGGCAGTGGCAAGGTCAGGGGAACCATACAGACTGATAGAAACTGTGCATGTAGAGGGTGTTTGTCAAATCCATATGCCACAATCTCAGACCAAAGACTCACCATTTTGTTGACCCAACAATAAAACCAAAACACCACCACAAAAACAAATCCACTAACAAATTTTCCTTCTTTCTGAAAAAACACAGTACCTCCTTGCAGCACCTTGGTTGGTCCTACAGGGATACACCATGGCTAATTTCAAACAGATTGAGACGAACAAGATAAATTGAACAAGATCTTCTTGCCCAGATATGAGAGGTTTCATAATTGAGGTGTTCATGAGTTCTTCCAGTGTAAAGTGGAAGACATGGCATTTGTCAAATCAGCAAACTTGATTAATATGAGTTTGAGGAAGATTCATTGAGCTTTTAGGCTATGTCAAATTCTCATTTATTTTCTAGACTCCCTACTTTCAGTGTCGCCCTGTTCTTTTGAGTTTTTCTAAGTTTCCTGACGTTTATATTCTTGTAATGGAGTTTCTCACACATTTTCATGTAAATAATGATTGTTTTACATTCTTCTCTGTAGGAGGAGAATTTTGATGGATTGTTAGTTTGACCAGTGTGGTTGGAGAGGTGGCAATGTTATCCTCCAATCCACTGTCACTTTTAGAATTCTATAAATGTTGAGGTTTGAAAAATAAAGCTCTTTTTTCCTGTTCCTGTTCGGATGCTGAAACACCTTGCATGAGTCTTGTTATTTCATGTCATGACAGTAACACTTTCAGGATGGAAGATGCTAGGCCTTAGGGAGGAACAATTCTATCAGAATCACACAAGCCTTGTCACAGAGGAAATCAAAAGAAACTGGTCACATTTCTCAGCGGTATATCAGAGTAAAATATGCAACCACCATGCTTGCCTGATTAGAAGGTTCCATGCCAGAAGAATATGCCAATGAGTAAGTAAAATTTAACTACAGGCCCTGTTGAAGACCAAAAATTATGACAAAATTGCAGTGCCAATGTGTTTTTTCCATTTTCCCTATGTTTTCCCACGTACCAGACTAGAAAAAGGAAAAAATGCAAAGCTTACGGAAGAAACTCTGGATTAAAGGCAAGATCCAGTAGGACCTGCTGAGCCAGATGCTCACTCCCTGGCAACAGACGGCTCAGCAGTGCCATGGCAACACAGTGATGGAGTGAGGCATGCTGGGTGTAATCCGGACAAGTGCCTGCCTGTACAGGAAACAAAACAACAGATAAAAGCACTTGTCAACAAGACAATCAACAAGGACAGGAGGGTCAAACAACACACAGATCTCGCTGCGAAGTGAAAGACTTAGGCAGATTGCAAGAGCTGTCAGCATTCATACTGAGAGATATTTCTGCTGCCCCTGACTGCCTTAGATAGTCAGATTTTTTTCAGCAACACAGCTGAAAACTTTGTTCTTACTTTATCCCAAAGAAAGGCAAAAATATAATTTTTCCATCTGAACTATTTTGGAACTAAATCCCCACATCAGCAACTGGAAAGATGTTACTTGCTAATGAGTCATAAAAGTCAGCAGAAGAGTCGCCAGACTCTAACCTAAGTCAGATACAAGAAAGAACAGGGACATGAAGACCAGCTGCCAGTGAAGTCAGTTCCTTGGGTAAAAGAAATGAAAGGACTAGTAACAATACCATTCTCTGAGCCAACGCTAACACAAAGTACTGCAGGTGATATTCATGGCGCAGGATCCACGCAGACGAGGGAGTCACAGAAGGAGGTCCACTCTGCCAGCTTTGATGCAGATAATCCTTCAAGCCTCTGAAGCCCAGCACAGAGCTGTACTATAAAGGAATCACAAGTGGAGACAAATAATATTAGGACAGTTTGTGTTTGGAGGAAAGCAAAACACAACCCTATCTAAGGCCCACCCCCTACCTCCTCTCCTGTTGAAGAAGACATGAACATGACAATTCCTGTTGGATATTCCAAAAGCCATATTTAAGAATAGCCTAATAAATATATGCTTTTCTTCCTCAGGGCTCACCTGCATCCATCATGACCATCCCCATCACAGATAACCAACAGTCACTGCCTACATTTTCCATAGTGTTCTGTAAGGCAGAAATCTGGCCAGTGGCTTAAAATGTTTTTCCCTCATCTGGCCAGATATTTCCATTAGTAGCCCACAGGAAGGCTTTGAGAATGCTTATGCTAGGTATTCCATCTTTCCAGGGCTCAGACATTTGCTCTTTAGAGTCTGAAATCTTCCGTAACTCACTCATTCTAAAAATTCAGAACAAATCAAAGTAGGAAGGACCCTCATCAGTAGCACTCATTCTTTTCTCTAATATTACCCCATTTTTCTTTGTTACATATGCTTCAACCATGCTTTTCCTCCACTGACACTCAAGTTTTATATTTTGCTTAGCCAAACAACAGCTATTCAACTCTTCTCAACATTCTTTATAAATACATCCTTTAAGCATCACCTAATCTGCAATTCCAGCTTCCTGGGGTGAACTGAATATTGGAATTCAAAGACAAGATATTTTTCTAATCCTCATCCCATTTGTTCTGAAAGTTGGGCTGTTTCTCTCTATAATACTTTAATATTTTTAAAATAAGAATGCACAACAGTTTGCTTTTAACAGTCCTTCTAACATCTCTTTTATGCCAGGGAAGGTACAAAAACTAACCTCTCTCACAAGTATACCATCATTCACCTAGAATTTACAGTGAAAAGGTTTATTCTCACCTTGCTGGTCAGGCCCTTGTGAATGTGAGTGATGTTATTGATGAGAAACAACAGGGCAGTGAGGAAGGGGAAAGGTGACTTGGAGCCAACCAGGCTTAAAGGAGGTTTGCCTCCAGTGCAACTCAGAGATGCAATGCTGCTGACAGATTCCGGTGCTGGGGAACAGGACAGGGGGTTGCACAAAGCAGAACATGGCCTATGTGAACAAATAAAGAGAGAGGGGTTAGGTCAAAAGCATTCATAGTGCTGAGGAATTATCTTGTTGAAATGTTGCTATCTATCTGAACTGTACCGCACATTGCAGTAAAATGGAAGCCCAGAAGACAGTGAAAGCAAAAAGCCAGCGTCTCAGCTGGTACACCAAGCACTACTGCCGTACGAGCTGATGCCAGTGAGCTGTCAGGAACTCTTCGGCTAAATTGGTCATGATGAGCAGAAATACTGATGCAGTGATGCATTTCTGATGTCAAATACTTGAAAGTGTTGGACCTTTGATTTAAAAAAAATACGCTGCTCCCCACATACATACGCACACCAGGCTAATAAGGCTGCCCACCCACTCAAGACATTTCCATAATAAACTTGTAGGCAAAACCAAAAAGCCAGATTATATCTAAAATTGACTTTGCAAAAATGCTGCCCTTTATGTACTAATGAAAGGCATACTTTTAAATGGTGTTCAGAAAGAACGTAGCTTTAACGCACATGGACGTGACTGTGCAGACCACTCTTGGCATGTGTGCTCTCTGCAGGTGAAACTACAAATTCCCACACCTGCAGGGCTTGCGGGGCCCAGAGTAGATACATCATGACTGTATAGGAAGGACCACCACAAAGAAGAGTGATCACAAGCAAGCAGCTCAATGGCAATGGGGTAATAGGGCAAACCCTGTCAAAGATCCCTATCATTATGGCAGAAAACTAATTGCTTAAATGCATTGCTCTTTCTACCACTGGTATTACATGTAAGACATGCATAAACACATGTGGGGCTCACACAGTACCCCGAACTCCTGGACCTAAACTGCCCAGAAAGTTTAGACAAAATTGTAAAAATATCAGGGCAGAGATCAGCTGACTCTGTTTTTTACTAGCCAGTGTTAAGAACAGCGAGAATTCTTGTCGATGAGCTTTTATAGCCTGACCAAATCCATTGTCTTCAGACCACAAGGACAGGCACAAAAGGTTCTAATGAGCGCTCTTGTGTTGGAAGCTTTGGTGCCAAGAGCTTCAGAGCTCAGTTTCAGTCACAAAAGAACATGGGCCAAACTGTTTGGTGGCCATTCAAATACCACTTGAAAACAAAAGTTTCAAGTGCTCTTTATATCAGATGTTCTCAGAGGCAGATGGATACCTCTCTGACTGCAAGTCAGGCCTTTTAGATTCCCCACTCCAGAAGATTAATCATAGCCCAATGAGGAGGCTCCCTCTACAGCAGAAAGACAGAATATCTGCAGTGCTTAACTGTTCCCAGAGCCAGAGCTTATGATATCCAAATGTCTGGAAGAACAGTTTGGTATCTGTTCTTGCACTTCTCTGCAGGGGTTTTCAAAGCCCTAGTGAAGCTCTGCAGAAGCTTGAAGATTTGAATCTAGTTAAATTCTTTTATATAAGCAGCACCACACAGAGCACATGAATGGTACATGAACACATATACTCACCTCATCATGTAAGAGGGACTCAACTAATTCTACTTGCGCTATTTTTTTTTTCTTAGACCAGTGAAACCAAAGAAGAATCAAAGTCAAGAGCGACTAAAATAATCTGAAATTGATATGAAAACCCCAGCTACATGGCAAAGCAGAGATGCAGCAGCACCAGTAGAAAAGGAGGAGCTGCAAACCTCTGCAGCCATCATGCCATTTCTGTGAGGGGGGAGAGGACAAAGCAGGGTGTAAACACAGCCCTGCTGCACTTCCAATTCCCATACCTGGGGCATACTGCACAGGGAAAAGAGCAGAGAGGGGGGAGAGCTGTCACACAGTACAGTATAGAAATGGGGCTCCCTTAGCTCCTGACAAGAGCATCTTAGCAGTGAAGTGGTTTTACCTGAGCAAGTCCCACATGCTGTCCATGGCTGGCTGGCTGAGAAGGGGCTGCAGCACCTCCGATGTCAAACGTTCCAGTTCCTCTAAGCAGTCAACTGGATTGACTGATGGCTGTAGAAGACATGGAGAATGACAGGAAAAGAGAATGAATGACCATAGCATCCAGTGATAGCAAAAAGACAAACTGATTTATTTACTTCCTCTGTGTTTATTATCTTTTTGCCAGACCCCATCACCTACATAGTGGTACTGCTCTAGCTTAGAGCTGGCCTCACTGCTCATAGTGTGGAAGTTGACGGCTGGCACCTCAAGGTGTTCTCACACTCAAGTAATAAAGTGCATCCCAGAAATTCTTAATTGGCTGGAAGCAAGATATGGGATCCTTGGAATCAAGATTCCTTAAATTAAAACTTAGCTAGACCCTCCTCTCTCCCTACCATCTTCATGTTTCTATTTAAATTGAAGATGACACAAAAGTGATCAGAGCTACCTTGAGAAATCTGAGTGGCACCATGAGGGTCTCCAAAAAAACCAAACCAAACCAAAACAAAACAAAAAATCAGCTGCATAAAGTGTGATTGACCTACCCATCAAAGTATGACTATGGATGAACGCTGTACAGAGGAGGAACTGTGGCTTTTAGAGAATCATCCAAATTCTTCTGACCCTAGTAAGCAATATGCCAGGTTGAAGGAACATGCTGGCAAGTTTTAACACTTTTTACCTTCCTTAGAATACTGCTTTGGGATACAGAAATACTCATTTCAATAACAAAATCTGATTTTCCCCCAGGTGAAATCTGCCTCCAGAAATTAGTAAATCCTTTGTGAAGGTGTTAACCTTAGTTTTTAATAGTCTAACAAAAATATTCCAAGAAGGTCCCAGTATACCCTAACCTAATTACTATACAAGTTGATTTTTTTTCCACTCATCTATTCAAACATTCTACGCACAATTTTTTTTTAATTCAGCTAACTACAGGTAGATGACTAAACTTCTCTTTAAGAGGAAACTCAAAAACCCAGCACAATTCAATGACTGAAGAAATTGTTTCGTCAGTCACTCTTCTGGGATAGCTGGAAAGGTTCAAAAGAAGCATTTAACTCTTGGCTGTCCTGGTTCTCCAATGCTCAGGACATAATCACAGCCTGTGAAAGGTATACCAACCTTTGGGCCCTGAAGGCATCTTTGAAGATACTGGCAGTTTCCACTCCAGCCATAGCTAATTAACTCAGTTGCTTTTGGCAAGTTTCAGAGGAGTTGCACAAGTGTGAATAACTACAGCCATTAAATTACCCCCACATCTTCAACACAGCTCTCCCAAGTTGGAACTCAGACATGTCAGTTGGGCAGTAAAGAGGAAAATTGCATTTATCTTTAGAACATGAATCTTTAAGGTAGCTAAAGCATAAGACATTATTCTTCAACAGCTCACACTGACATGTCATCTTCAGAATACTCACTTTAAAAGATGATCCCATACCACAACAGTGTGATACAGAATTTGACCTTGAATGTCAGTGGTGCAACAAATACATTTATCTTTATTATTTCCTATACAAAGTTCAGACGGCACGACCCCTAACGCTCCATCTTCCACCCAGATGACTGCAGTGTAGGTGTCCACATGTAAGCTCTCAGACCAAAGCAAATGCAAAAACACATGACTTGATTTATCCCACTAGGAAAAAAAGACTGCCAAAAAAAATTACATTGTATTTGCTTTATGCTTTGGAGCTCCATAGTACATCACATAGAACAATCACAGCACTACCACATACCTTGACTGAAACTCTGATCCCAAAGGATGAAAGGACAAAAAAGGAAGACAGATATTTGGCACTGCTAACGTATAGGGTTAGCAGACTTAAGTGACCCTCAATGTCATGCAGCTTAGATATGAGCTGTGGTAACAAAATCAGTGCTCAGCTTGATGCCTTAATATCCATCTTTTTCAGTACTGCATGTAAATTCCAGTTTTCAGAGGTAAGACACAAGCTGGTGCTGGTGAGATAAGAAGACAGCCTGTATTTTCAGGCCTTACCTGTTGGCTGTAAGCACTGTAATAAACTCCCAAGAAGATCACACAAGTCGTGGTCAGAGGCTGGAGAGTTTGCCACGTTTCTGTCTGGGATAGCTGCTGAAGGATTTTTTTGAGACTTGTCTCAAGGAAGGGCTGTAAGCCTGACACTTGACTCCAAGCTACTGGAGGAGGTGGGATCGGCTCGCTATTTTCTGAGTTATTGCTGAAACCCAATGGAAAAATGACACAGGATAGCAAATAAATATCAAACTACTGTCTCTCTGAATCATCAATTTTAACAGAAATATGTAGTCTAGAAAATGTTATCCAATAGCATAACTAGGGAGAAAGTCCTTGCATAGTCCTACAACCCAAATCAAATAATTTAGGCAGAAAGGATAAATGTAGAATGTACTTAAAAAAGCTGAAGTTTCTTCTCCTGCACTACTCTGCTCCTGAGATATGCTCTAGCTTTACCAGCAATGCTACCTCAGTACTCAGCTTTAGTTTAAGAGTTTCTTGCTTTCCAGAAAAATTACCTGTGTCTGCAGCAGATCCTACTGCTTTGATGTCTATCAAAAACAATGACCTCTTAATCCTGACTCATCTTGGTTTCTGCAGAGAGGTTCTTTCCTCCAAACCTGAACACATTTACTCCCAAAAGAAGTGTAAAGTAGCTTCCTAGTTCCTTTCAGCAGGGCATTTGGCTAACAGTGCCCTTTATGCCCCCTAGCTTAATGTAGATTTTGACTCCTGCCTCTGGCCATGCTAGCAGGCATACAGCTGTCAGACCAGACACTACTTCTGACCTTGTGTCAGAGGGAATACACCCCACCATGCAGGGGCTCACATGTAGGACAGTAAACAACTGAAAATGAGAGGGGAAAAAAAAAGGTGACAGCCAGATCTCCAAACCAAAGAAAGGGAAGATGGGATGCCAATTACTGAGATGCACAGAATGGTGATTTAAAGAGCCTACCTGCTCAACTTAGCCTGCAGCTCTGCTGTGTATCCTGCTGTTTGTGTCACATGTGTCAACAGAGTAACCACTGCTGCAGCCCGCTGCACAGACAACTCAACCACAGGGCTCTTCCCATGGAGCAACTCAGGCAGGGACTGCAGTATTCTCACCAGCACAGGGTAGAGATCACTGTAGTATGAATTACAGAACAGATATGGTTAGAAAGGGTCTCTGGAAATCATTTGTACTTCAATTCCCTGCTCAAGACAGGTCAGCAAGACCAAGATTGCACAGGGATATCCAGTCTTGAAGATTTTGAATATCTTCAAGAATGGAGAGTTCAGTATCTTGCTGTGCAACACTGTTCCAGTGTTTGATCACCTGTATAGTAAAGTTAGTAAAGATTACAGTAAAAACACTTCAGTGGAATTTCCTGTATTTCCATTTGTGCCCATTGGCTCCTCACTTTCCACTGGAAGAATCTGGCTTTATCTTCTTTACACTCTCAAATAATTTATTTATAAAGATTGCTAAAATGTGATTATGAGAACAATCACCACCACCACAACAACAAAAATTAACTAACATAGAAAAAAGATGACAAAGGAAGACTACTGCTATTCCAATTTCATCTGAATGGGACCTACCTAATACTCTGCCTCCAAGCACTCTGATTATCTCTTGAAAAAAGTACTTTGATTTTATTCTTGCTGAGGAATAAAATCAAGGCAGTTTTTGGATTCTCAGCCACACTTATAACCTTGCAACTTTAAGGGATCTTCTGCTCTTTCTTTCCTCAATATAATTTACACTGCTAAAATAGTATATACAGTTTTTATTCTTTTTAAATCATACATCAGATTGTGCCCAAGAACACAAAATGCTGCTGTGGATGAGAATCTCCCTTCTGAAACTCAATACTGGCCTCCTTTTACCCCACTTCAGAGCAACTCCACAGCTGTGCCTCTTCTTCCAATTCAATGCAACTACAGGAAGAAGATTTAATGCTTGAGGCAGGTCAGACCTACACCAGGTGCAGACCTTGGCAGTCGAGCACAAGAACTTGTCCTGACCTGGAAGCTTACGCACCAGTCTGTCCCACTCAGTGTGGTGACTGCTGCCCACAGGTCAAGCAAATTCAGTCCTGGGTGTGCTGCAAACCACATGTTTTGACATCATACAAGCACAGATTATTCATCCCTTCAAGGGCAATAAGATGCAGCCCTAAAAAGCTACAGTGGTCTCCCACTGTAAAGCAGAAACAACAAAATAGCAGTGCTTGAGCACAGGAGATAGTGAACAACCAGAAGAAGGCAATACACAGCATGAATGCCATTAGAAACTGAGTTTTACTGCAGGAGGCAAGAGAAAGTGAGGTGAGACACCATGAAGGGAGTAGAGACTGAGCCTGGAGAGCCCACTCCCTGCCTGCTGAACAGGATGTCCGCCGTGCAGTGCCCTCCCCCTGCAGGTCTCCAGCTCGGGCTGTACCTGTAGAGGTCGCAGGCCTGCCCGTAGCCGGCAGCCACAGCCCACAGCCGGAAGGATTCCGTGCTCAGCCTCGTGGCTTCCTCCCTCGGCAGAGGCACATCCAGAGGCTCCTCGGCGATAAAGCGACTCAACCGACTCTTCATTTCAAATTTGTTAAGCTGTAAAATAAACCAAGGAAAAAGAAAAGGATGAAGAACAAAAAAGACAAAGGGATAAGGGGCATCAGCTGCATGCATCATTACCTCATTGCTCTGACACAAAGAGCTGCAGATTTCAATTCAGCTCATTCTGAGCTCTTCTTGCACTGCTCAAATCTGCTTTTATTTTGTGCAATCTTAAGGAGCAGACTACAAAGGATCACTAAATGGTCAATGGCTATTAAGAGAGAACTATTCCTGGAAGAGATGCCTAGGGGGACCTAATCCATTCCTAACACAAACCAACTACACCTAAATAATTTCTGATGGAGGTTTGTCTGCCCCACATACACTCCTGTTTTGGACGCTCTCTGCAGCATTTAACTGATTCTTTAAAAAAAAAATGTAATTATCCTTCCTTAAATAGTCATAAAAACAACTTAGTCAAGCTTACATGTAAAGACATACTTTGTGAAAAAAGATGTCTACAAAAGTACTGAACTGATGCTGACATTCTTTTGGGAAGGTCACAGTAGATGGGTTTCAGAGGTTCTACAACCTTAGTCTTTCTATAATTCAGTGTTTATTTTATGCAAAGGGTACCTCCTGCCTATTACTTTCATAAGGTTATAGAATTTTGATGCCTTGGAAATGTTCTGAGGTTATTTTGGTATTGAATTAAGCATGACATGACTCATTTGCAGTTCTCTAGAAATAATTTTTATCCTCCCCTACATCTGGGTATTTTTACTTAACCATAAAAAAGAGCTTCTCTTTCCTTCTCCCACACATACAAAAGCTTCTATGTGCTCTGTCTAAACAAATGAGGCAACAATGTCTTTTTCACAGCACAAGGACATATTATAGGTAATTTAAATTTCAAATGCTTTAGAAACATCTTGTACGGAAATCAATGCACACCAGCAAGAAAGCAAAGGAGCTGATGAGTCAAAACTATAAATTCTGACACCTCTTCTAGAGAAGAGAGGACAAAGTCAAATTTACTTCCAGGAGGAAGATGGAAGAACTTTGTTGTTAGCTAAAATAAATTCCTACATTGATGTGTTTGATTTAGTTTTTTATTATTTTCCACTCCCACGTTTAATTGCATGCAAGAGAATGTATGAGAGTGTAACAGTAGCAAAGCCTGAGTGTCAGGAACCTTCTAAGCAATTTCTGCACGCCTTGAAATACCTGGAGTACATAAAGCCTGAAGTAGAGAAATATCTGAATTTTACTCTGTTATGTTCCTAGTATGACTTACAGTCTTTAAACATCCCACTATCCATCACTGTTCTCTATATTTTACAGCACAGACTGGTTTTCTGTTGACAGTAGCATTTTCCTGGGTAGCGATTTGTTAGGTGCTGTTAACAAGAGTGAACCAAAAAGCCTAAGAAGTTCTCTTTGCACTGTAATGGGTGCTGCTCTTGGTAGATTTCATGCATTTATAGCACCAGCATGACAACCTATATGAGGGAATGCAATTACCTCTGAAGTGGAAAACTTGCCCAGAAGTTTAGAGAAGTTGAAAACACTGATGAATTATCACAGAGTTATTAAGACAAATTAATGGCAGAAAAGTTCAACCAGGGTTGTAAAACACATGGATAGTGATTATGTCTCTGTCTATACAGTCTTATGCTGCCTATCACTGAAACATGAGAGTGTACAGAGCATCACACATCAATGCATGCTCTGAACATCTGTTCCTGGTAAGTATCACCCTGCTGGGCTCTGTGACTTTCACATGAGTGCATTACACAAACCACAAAAAAGCAGAGTAAAACCTGAGACAGCTCATCTACCATTGTGCAGGAGAAACATCATTATTATGACGCTGTCAACAATTCCTTCAAAACACACTAATGCACCTTCCTCACCCTGATTTCTTCAGCTTCAGCTCACAGTCACCTCCAGTTAGCTTTCTGTTTTTATTTAGGCAGTAAGGCATAGAGAAACAAGGCCTGTGCAATCAGAAAAGCTCTTCCAGGAACCACTCACCAGCCTGGCTGTTGCATTTCGGCCTCCAGATGCCAACACCCTGATGAACTTCATAGCACTGGCACAAGCAACTCCATGGAGACTGGTAAGTAAAAACCCTGGTTCAGCCACTTTGGGATCCCACTGAGTAGGGAGAAATTCCCTGACAATGGTCTCAATCAATCGAGGACAGTCAAGCAGCTGCAGAGAAATAGCAGGGAGCACAAATAACTAAAGGTACGTAGTCATGCAGACATGCAAAACAGACAAGTTTGTCTGATCTCCTTGCCATAACTTCACCTAATCTTTCTTCCTTTTCCAAACCTTTCTCTGCCATTCCCAAGCTCTTATACAATGGGAGTTTTACCTGGCTGCATGCTTCAGAGGAGTGCCTTGCTATATGAGTGAGGATGTGCAGTATATCCAGGACTACTGATGGAACAGGTCTCACCACCTCTAGGATGTACCTTAGCCGGTGCTGGATCCTTGTCTTCAAAAGTCCCTGAAAGATGTCAAAAAAAAAAAAAAACAAAAAAACAACCAAAACTGTTAGGGTCTAAACAAGTGCTCTCTGTACTTCAATTGCTGGAAGCCAAAAGGAGATTACATCTTCAGAGACTGTCTTAAGATTAGCAGTCATGAAACAAATAAGTTTCTGTGTATTTGCAAGTGTGGGGGCAAATGAGCAAGAGTTATCTGAACAGAGCAGAAACAACTTTAGCTCTGTCCTGAATCAGACCACTGGACAGGTTTGGACACTTATGTTTGCCAGAGTATAAAACTCTAAGTGACAGGGAAATAACCTTCCCTATAAAAGACTGTTAAAACCTACTGCTGGTGAAAAAGGTTCTCGTGGTCTTTGAATAGTTTTGGCTAGACACCTCCAGCTAATGCAGCACTCCGAAAGTACCAGTCACATCAGAGAAAGTTAACAGAAACAGAGAACAGACATAAATTCCTATTTTTCAGTGAGAAAAGAGATACATAGAAATGATCAGTGGTGGTGCCAGGAAACAAAACATCAATTTACGTAACAGTGTGATGCATTCCTGATTCTGAGAAAAGGCAAATCCGTAATACCTGCATTCATATTACTGATACTTTTAAAAATTTGCAGCCAAGCAAGTTGTAGCTCTAGGCCTGAGCAAGTTCAGCAGCTAGTTTAAATACTCCTTTTCCAACTGTGTGGAACAATTGGGTTGTAACAGCCAATAAGCAAGCATGAAATGGAACTGCACAGCAATGGGAACAGAGGGGAATCTGATCCCAAATACCTTCTAAGTTCAGGCCACAGAACAAGCTGAATTACTCTGAACCATGACACAGTTTACAGAATCACAAACTGATCTCCTGTCTATCTACCACTCTTTTCTTACATTTTTTACACAGTGCCACACATCTAGCAGAACTCATCTGAAATCATGAAGCCTCTAAACAAGACCAAATGCCCAAGTACAGTAATTCATGCACTCAATGATGCTTTTAGACCAAGTGCTGTTCAAACACAAGCTCAAGGACTAAGTGATGTGATCACAGGTTTTAATGATTGCAGTGGGCAAGAGGGGTGCATTGGCTCCACCAAGGCTGAGTTTGAGATAACAGTTTGCTATTTTTACATTTCCTATGAAAAATACAGGATTAGGTTTAAAATGTGGGAGGAATTCATTCTGAACACTGTAAAAATCTTAATCTGAGAAATGCAAACATGACATTTGGGGAAATGGTAAATAGCCACCTTATGTCAAATAAAAAAAAGAGTATCACTGTACAAGTCTACAAGTTCTGAACTATCTAGCTGTAATATTTTTGTCTAACTTCTAAAAAGTGCATATAGACATTTTAATAATTAGTGGAACCTTTTCATTTTTAATTCAAGTAAGCGAGCCTGAAAGTAATGTCTGTATGCAGTCTTTCAGGACTTCTTATCAGGTCATCAGTGTGTTTGTTGTTGAATTCCCTAGAGGAAGTTAGGAGATATTAATAATACTGAAATCACAGAAGTCAAATCTCAACATTTTTAGAGACCAATAAAATTATCCTCCTGGTAATATATGACAGAAACACAACAACCAACAGCCAGGAAAGAATTCTCATTCTTGTTCAGAATGTTCTTGTCCAGCATGCACAGGAAGGTGGATGTTTCAACAGCACATAGAGCATTGTGCTGAGCCTATTTTCCCAAAAAGATTCTGGGTCTAACTCTGCCTACCTTTACAACATCATATCGGGCCACATCTGGGTCTGGCTTGTTTTCATCCTTTAATTTTTTATTTTGAGATTTCTCTGTTCCATTTAACTCTTCCTCTTCATCCTCTTCTTCCTCCTCATTGTAAGGGACAAAGGGGAATGCAGCCATCCCTTGGTACCATGAGAAAGTCCAATCGAGATATTTCTATAAAGAGTGTTAAAGCATATAGAATAAAATTCTCATAAATAAAGACAAAAGGATAAAGACAAAAACTTTTTTTGGGATGCTTTTGAATATGGAATGCTTTATTGATTCCCATATAATCCAAAAAAACCATGAAGACAATAACAGCTATTCTAAACATATACAAGTAAAATTCAATGCTTTTTCAGGGAAATTATTTTGGCCTTTGACACACACACAGACTTGGAGAAACCCTGAAAAAGAATTACCTTGACATGAATTAAATTCACTACACAGCTAACAGAAATTTAGTTTAACTGGAAAAAAAAATAGGATTATAAGTAAGTAAATAAATAAATAAATAAAACAACTACCAAGGCTCTAGGCATTAAACAGAAATTTGGTATTTATTGGCTTCCTATTTTCGGACCTGTGTGGAACTTAGGTCACAAATAACACAGAAAGATCACGCAAAAATTGATATGATAAAGACTGCTAGGTCTATTTGTTCATGTTTGCTTTGTTTGAACATCCCTCAGCTTAAGCAATTAGAAAAATTTCTTTTTTGGTTCACAGCTGATGACAGAGTCAGATACTCTCAAGTTCTAGGGTAACAGCCCAACCAGGGTAATAGTTCCAATTCTTCAGAGAGGGGATTGCTCCCATAACAGACCTACTTCCCCTAAAATGTTTTAGAATATGAAAGACAGCCAAATCAAATGCTTGCACTGCTTAATAACTGCTATAATTTTCTATTTCCTGCACCCACAATCAGAAACAAACACCACATTAGACAGAAAAGTAGTGGTAGACTTCAACTGCCAAGTACCAAGGAAGCACAAGCTATTACCAGACATTAAAAATACTCCCAATGCAATATGAACTAAAGATGGTGAGTGAATGGCATGGTCAGAAGAGGCCTGACTTGAGGGGATGAAGCCATGAGTCCACTGGAATACAGAGCTTGGGACTATAACTATAGTCTTCCTTCCACCAAGAAAAGGAAAAGCATTAAGATGAGGTAGCTGGGTCATCAAAGGAAACAAAAAGAAAGTTGCTTCCTTTCCAAAGCCATTTAAAGATGAGCAAAACCTTCAGACAGCATGATTTTTATCTGTGCTGATCTTCTGTATTTATAGAGTGGACAAATCCTATTTGTCTTAGAAATCCAGGAGCAGAAGGCCAGGCTTCCAACCCTGTCCCTTTCTCAGAGACCTTTTGATATTCAGCAACACGAGACTCTAGGAAGGACTCTTTGGGTTAGAAAATATACTGACACAGCATTCACAGTGCTGCCTCTGGCAGCAAGAGTCAGCAACCCCCACTTACACAAGACATCTCACCATAAGCTTTGATCTGAAAAAATCAGAGCACTGCAGACACTTATAAACCAGAGTAACACCAGAGGAGAGAAAAAGTACATTAAGAAGCTGATTCATAATACTAGCTACCTACAATGGGTGGGCAGGACTCATCTAGCAGAACTCCATTAGGCTCATAGAAAAGTAGCAAGATGTAGAGAAAGCTACCTACTCCTTCATTTCTCTTGCCTCCCACTAGGGATAGCTCTACAGGCCTGGTAGAAGTTGCAGGGTACTTCTACCCCATCTCTTCTATCACCAGCCCATTTGCAGTCAAACAGAAAAGCAGCTCTCTATAGAAGACAGTCTATATAAGACTGATTCTGTCCAACCAGGAGTACATCTTAATCTGGCTGCTTTAGGCTGTCTAGTAGCCCTGAAAATCTAAAAGAAGTCAACCTTCTAACAGGTGAAAAAGCATCAGTGAGAAAATAATCATATGAACAGGCAAAATTAGGTACATATCAGTGTTACAAAAAACACATGGGAACAGCAGAAAATGGACAATGAGAGAAAGAAAACAGCATTGTTATGAGATATAAAGGGAAGCATGAAGGATATTTAATCAGTTAAGAAGCAGGAAAAACTATGAAATAAGAAAACAACCTAAGAGAACATATTAAAAAAAATAAATTCTACATATACATTAGTAGTAGCCTGATCTAGATTGCAAAGATATAAAAAGAAGAGACTCAGCAGCGTGCACTGAATAACAGGTCAGAGGTAATTCAAACAGTGAGAAAAAAGATACCTGAATCTCTCAAAGTGGGATAACACACTCCATAGTCTGTCTCAAAGCACTGCAATGACATTCTATTCACCATTAAGCTAACATGTAAACCTTTGTTCAAGCTACTTACCATGTCTTCTCATTCTGATCCCTATAAACAGCTCAGCATGCAATCAAACCCAAGTTGTGAAGGATTATCTTACCTCATCATCAAGTGACACCAGCAGAGCGTGGAGAGCACCAACAGATGCTGCCATGACATTTTCCACTGCATCATCCAGCGAGAAGCGCAGCAAGAAGAGAAAGCCAGCATCGAGCAGCAGACGCAGAACGCTGCCCTTCAATGAGGAAGCAAACTCCCCAGCCCTGGCCTGGAAAGTGCCAGACAGAGCCAGGGTTAAGGCTGTGTCATCTCAGCTGGATACAAATCTGGGCTGTCACATGTCAACATTTTACATCTTTGCCTCTTTCAACTTCTACTGTAAAGCTGCTAAACTGTGTGGAGGTTATTCTTCCTATATTTTATCCTCCATTCATTCTACACAACTGCAGTTCCTTAGTGCAAGAAACCCTTCTTTCTAAAGTCTGCACTCATCTTTTGATTTCATCCTGTTCTACCCCATCACCCTTCTCAAAACCACCATGTTTCTTCTTCTTTGTTCCAGTGCCATTAGAGGGAATGTTAGCACTTCCCCCAAAAGTTAGGTAGAAATGTGCACAGAAGTATTCATTTTGCTTTTTCCTCTTGGCACATTGCTCTATGAGTAGGCTTGGCTCTTTCTCACCTCCTACAGAAAATGCACATCATGAAGCTGGCTCAGACAACAGGAGTGAAAGGGTCAATGCCAAGAATAGGTTTGTCACAAAAATAACATTTAAAAAAATCAAAGTGCATCCAAATTAACAAGAAACTGAAATTGCACCACTGCTGCTGAACAGCACCTGAAACAATCTGTTGGGAGAACAATACTCTGGAACCATCCAGAGAAACCTGCATCTCAGTTTGTTACATCCCAAGACTTAGCTTATCTAACAGTAAGGATCCTCAGTGGAACAGAATGCCCTGTTGGTGACTTCGCTCACCTTCACTGAACAGCAGAAAACAAACAACTAGTACCAGAGAATCTGGGCCCTGATCCACCAGAAACTGGAGTTATGGGGAGAAATTCCTTGAAGTGACTTACCCTTTGAACAATACGACCTAAGACCTGTAGAGCAAGTGTCCTCTGTTGTGTAACTTGGCTGCGAGACAGATGAAAGAGCTCTTGCAGAGAATAGCCAGCCCTCTAAATGGCAGGGGGAAACAAAACAAAGAAACCATAAAACACCCTCAGCTACAGCTAAAAACAGGCCCCTTAAAATAAGATTACCTGTAACATACTGCATAACAGAAGATAAATTGCAAGCCAATGCTGTTTGCTGCATTGTGGCAATTGCAGAACAGATTCTAATCTTACATGTCACAGGAGAAAATTGAACTTCTTAAGCAAAGGAAGTATGTGCACCTTTTTCCAACACCACAGAACTTTAATAGCATTAAAAAAAATTAGAAAAATTTAGAAAAAGCATCAACAGTTTTCTGNGAAGTATGTGCACCTTTTTCCAACACCACAGAACTTTAATAGCATTAAAGAGAAAAAGCATCAACAGTTTTCTGGAAGTAATGCAGTTCACGCATGCAGACACAACTTGTCTTCAGGAGTTTGTTTCTAAAGAAAAATTACTGCACTTTAAAAGGGTTTTTGGTCACTAAAAAGCTTGATACAAAAGGAATCTACCAAATCAAACACAGAAAACAGAAATGTGTGTAGCTTTTCTATTATATTACACCCACCTACCTCTGCCTCTTCTCCATGGTGGTGCAAGCCTAGATGTGTTGGCAAATCAGCATCCGCAGGAATCAATTCTCCCTTTAAACTGAATCGAGCTTGCATTCCCTATAGTAAAAGGGTGGAGGGAGAAAACTATTATTTCTATCACTGTCCACTCTATTCATCTCTTAAAATAACACTTTTTACATCACCTGCTGGAAGATGAAAGTTCAAAAACTCCTCAGGCCTCAAATTCTTTTTAAAAAATATACTCCTATCTTTCCTTTTTTTCTCAGTTTTACCTGTTTCATCCCAGATTACAATGGCTAGACTCTCACTTCCTAGCTCTCCTGAGTGCTACAGACTGAACTGATCCTGTATCATCCCATCCTGTGAAAGAAAATGGGGACTCTTTCAACCTGATGAAATTCCACAGACTGAGCAGCCAGAGAACTCCTTTTTGAAGCCTTCAAAACAGTTACTGCTGAGAAGCATGATCCAGACACAAACATGCAAAGTATCAGTTTCTGCTTTCAAACCTTTTTGGTTTTCTTCTGCCGAGGTGAGGGCAAATCTTTCATCCATTCCAGCTTCTCAAACTCTACATTGTCCATGTGAATCCACTCCTTCCTGGGCTTCACAGGCAGATCATCATCTTTGTGTGGGAAGAAAGAAATGTCAGTCTTACCTTCCAAGGCAGTGATGAAGGAAATACTATTCCTTTTTTGCCAAGCTACTCAGCTTAAAGACTGTATCAAATAGAAGATTATGTAAAATAAAAAGAAAACCATTTTCAAACTGACTGTTGTCTGATGAACAAACATCAAAGGTTTAAAGCTATTTTCATCTTTCATGAGAGCAAGAAGAGGAACTAAACAGCACTGTAATGAAATTCAGACAATGCTAATTTAGGAGAAATTGAACAGAAGTCAGGACACAAGTAAGGCAAAATTATCAGAACCAGTGTAGAAAAAATACTATCAGCCCTACTTTTGAGAAAGCAAACTAATATCATCCAAGGAAGAGAGTGTTAGGGGGGACATGAAATTGAAAAGTATTAAAGCAGAGTCCCAGCCAATTATTGAAACCCAGTAAGATTTTAGCCAAGATACACCAAAGGCAGCCCAATGTTTGTGCTTTAGTTGCATTTGTGATGCTGCTCTTCAGTATCCCTCCCTAAAGGCTTGAGGAGATCAGCTTGGGAAGAAAAGATCAAAATGGCTGAAAATTTGCACAGCTTTCCAGAAACAGCTCAGTGGGGAAACTGGACAGTTAGACAAGAATTTCAAAGGTGCAAAAACTAAAGGAAGAAATTACTAATTTAACTTTGTAAAGAGTTTTGACTACAGGAATTTGAGAAACAAGACATTTGTGCCGGGCATCACAACAGTTGCCCTAGGAAAGAGACAGATCAGCATGTGGAAGAATCTCACAAGTGAAGAGACCAGAGAGATATAACCAGGCAAGGTAAGGCTTTGCTACTAGGATACTACCCCAAACCAGAATAAGAAGAGACGAGCTAAGAAGTCTTTTCTATCTCAAAAGAAAGCACATATAAGGACAGTAACAGGCAGTCTAAAGGTATGGAAAGCATTAGAATCACTCCTGCTGGAGGAGCCCAGAACTCATCTGCATTGCAGCTATTAATCCTAGCACTCTGGTCTTCTCTTGCAAGGAACAACGAGTCCCACTGAGACACTCTTCTTTCATCAGATCTTTTCCTGCTGATAACTGGCCTGAAACCTAACCTTTTACTTTCTTCCAATTAGCAGATAAACTTTCAAGAAGGGCACTCATCCTCTCCAGAATGAAGCTTCACCCTTATGGTCAACGTGGTATTGAATCAGGCAAGGAACCAAGCACAGAGTTATCTTGCTCAGCCAGAAAGCTGTTCCACAGAATTTCAGCCAAAGGCTCAGCATGCATTTTAATTGAAGTGAAGGAAAAAGCATCTGAAATGTATGAAAGTGGAATGTTTGTGGGTGGTAGATGCAACATGAGAGGAAATAAAATCAACAGAAAAACAAAATATATCGACATTTTTAATTTAACAAAATGCTTTCTCTATTAATCACTAAATTGACAGGGTTGAGCTAATCATTTTATGAATAAGATTATGCATGTTACTAGAAGCCCTTAGTACAATGATCTTGTCAACAAGAAAAGATGGATATATATTTCAAGGCATCAGCAGACTGTTACTGAGAAATCCCTTTACAGAAGCACAAGCTGGCAGTGTGAACGCAACATTTGTACTGAACTTTCTCAGTTCAAATGAGACTTGGGTATTAATGACTTGGGTACATTAAAGGCTACCACTCAACCCCTTCACTTTTTGCTTTGCTTCCTGTTTTCTCTCAGTGACAGAATTAACTTTTCCTTTTGATAAGGTTACAAGTTGCTGGGTAAAGGTTTCACCATCTTGTTTCTAACAAACAGTAGCCTTTTATGTCATTAGGGAGGTAGGTTTGACTTTTGAGCAATCTTATTGCTTTGTGTCATCACCAGAAATTCAGTGTGACCATTTCTGCCGGGCTATTCATGATGCATTTACTTCTGAGTATAAACAGATGCTAAAATTCCAACAATAAATTGCTAATATCAAATTAATTTTTACATCTCCTGTTGGCCAAGATGGGCTGCAGGCATAAACTAAGGTACTGAAAAGGCTTCCCTTGCTTTTTTAACTGTGTTTCAGTTCATCCTTTCTTCGTCTTGGAAAAACTTCTCTTTTTTTCTGTGCTGCCTTCTATAGGAGGCAAAAGCACACAATGTTTTAAACATTGAGCTATTCCCAAGAGCATTGCTATTATTACCATTAAAGGATGAACAACATGCTTCTATTGCTCCCAGAAGATGAAAAGATGTCACTTGACCTGGTGCTACTTGTGCACTCAGTTGTTCTGGGACTAAAAAGAACTAAAAATAGTCCCTTTGATTAAGATGGATTTGTGGAAAAGTAAAACTTGGGGAGAAACTGCAAAAGGACTATTCAGTGAAGTGTCTTCCTCAAAAAGAGGCTGAGTTTTACTTCTCCTGCACATGTACACACACACATATACACTGACAGACTCATCCCACTCAGTAAGAAAATGGTAAATGCTTGTTATTTCTTGCTAACATCAAGCTGAAATCCCAAAGTGATTCAGAGACTTCTTTAATCACTCTGCAGGTTACACTGGAACACAAAGGATGCATCAGAAGAGAGGATCAGGAGATGGAGAAAGGCAAAAAATGACTAGAAATTGTGGGACAAGTATGTTAGGAACAAAAGTGTGGAGAAAGTGACAACAGGAGCTTAAAAATCACAATAGAGAAAATGAAATTGCTAAAGAAAAAATGCAGTGAGGAAAGCAACAATAAGAGCAGAAGCCTAAATGGAAAACTCTTCCTTTCTCTGCCATGGGACTATATGGGGTTGCTCTAGCTACTCTAGCTTATCTAGAGATAAAGCAGCTTTCTCCTCATATAAGCATATATTGAGCATTAAAGGGTTCTGTCATAAGAGGCAATAGCTCTGCAGCACTCCACAAAAAGCAGGACATTCTACACCTTAATGCTTCCCTCTCCATCCAAAGCACAAAGAAAAGAACCCTATCCTGTGAAAATCACTGGGTGCCTTCTGAGATACAAGACACAGAGTGGGGCCATCAGGAGCAGTGTCACACTAAGACATACATGCTCTACATGAGCAATTTCCCTGAAGTGAGAGTGATTGTCATCTCTGTGCTATCCTGTGGACAAATCATTAACCCATACCTACCCAACATACTCTTGTCCCCAACCAGTACCAGTTAAAAGGAATTATTCAGGCACCAGCTGAATCTCACTACTACACTCTTCTGTCTCCTTGTTCACATGACTGAACAGAAGAGCAATGATGCCTAGTTTAACACACATTTTCCCTTCAGAGGCCTTAGAACAAATTTCAAAAAACAAGACCTCCCAATGAACAGGCCACTTCCATTACATAGTGTACCACCTTTCTAATCTGTGAAGCCCATCTAGAGATGTCATTTTTGAACTTAAAATACATATTTTTAAATATCATGATACAATTCAGATTTGGATCACTACAAAGTAGCACAACAATCCAATGTAGATTGATGTACACACCATACAAATCTTATATTTCTGTTCAGAAAATTAACAATATGCACTTTGTTTCTTACCCATGATTTCTACCTTCATATTTTCTTCCTTCCTTACATGTTCTTCCAGACCTGACTCCTGCATGGAAAGAGATGATCTTGCACCATGCTGAGCCACAGGCAGAGATTCCACAAACTCCTCTGGTCTGTTCAGTTCCATTTTTAATTCCTTTTTCTGGCCTTCATTGTTACCACGTTGTGATTTCAAGAAAGCAACTAAACTGGGATCTGCAAGTATTGACAAAGAGACAGACAGAGATGTGACAGAAAGTCTCAAAATACTTCATATGCCTATAGCTCCTGCTATTTATGTTTCAGTCTTTTCTACATGTCCCGTTTCTCTTACCAGCTGTCACTTCTCTTCAAACTGAGGCACTCCACTGCTTTATGACCTCTCAGACACATTAGGTGGGTGTAACTGACTGGTGAGGAGACACCAGACAAAGAACTGACAAATGTCTTTCAGGGTAAAGCAACCACAAAAATTCTATTTTCCCAGCTTACAAATAAAGATAACTGCTTCTATTCCCCTCACTGCCACTCAAATGGGACATCTAAACATGAATATTAACTGTGGAGAGAATTCTGGTCTGTGGTCCCTGCCTGTGCACCACTCAGTGGCATCAACCTAAACACTAGAAGAAATCACAGGACAGACACCACAAAAAGAATTACTTGATCTTTATTGAATTGCAACAGAACTGCAAGTCATAGCTCAGATACTATGTTACAGGGTGACCTTTGTTTGTCCTGAACTGACTCCCCATTCCAATTGTGGTCTGACAACACCCAGAAAAAAGACACTGCTGTTCTCTTCATGCTTTGAAGAGTAACATTTGGGAGATAGATGTGTTTTGAAGGATAAATTATGTTCACATGGCTCTAAGATCATAATTTTACTTTCAGATCTGCTACAGATATCCCACATCATTTTGGACAGAGTGCACTGTCTCTGAACACTTTTCTCTAGAAGATGGTGTTGGGATGCTTATGCCAGAGGTGAACGATTGTGCGTTGTGCTTCAACAAGGTACAGAAATACTCCAGTAAGCAGTGTCAGAGATATATAAAGTAGAATATAACACCTACAGTGGTTATTTATTCTTTGGAGGACAAAGGACAAGCAGTTGAGAAATGCTCTGTACCTGAGATAAGTCATCTGAAAAATGACTCCCATGTCTCTGAAACATCTATCCCACACTCATGATTACTGCACGTTCTCCTCAATGATGCAATTTAAACCATCCTTGGTGAAGGACAAGCATTCAGCCCAGTCCCATTAAAGTATTCCTATTTTTTCTGAATGCAAGCAGAGCTCTCACTTTCTTACACTTCACTGTACACAGCAAGGAAAGACTGTATTCATTATTTCGTCATTTCACATAGGGACAAAAAAGTCACTGATGTCAATCTGTGCACAGTGTGTCAGAAACTAAGCCTACTTCTGTCCAGAGTCTCCACAAACAAAACCAGCACAGTACCAACAATAAGACACTGCTCAGCACAGAACTATGTATCCATTCTCATACTTCACACCATGGAGTATCATCTGCTTCATAACTAAGAAGTTAATTCAGGGACTGGACAGCATTTAACGTGCACAAATTATTCACACTCCCGAATACGGAGAAAAAGTCTCCTTAATTCACAGCTCTGTGCCCATCCAGTTCCTAAATCCATCTGTAAGTGTAATCCATCAGCAATTTAGTTTAATAAATTTTCATCATGTATTATTCTCTACCCACAGATATTCTAGGAATTGCAAAATTACTCCCAGTTTCTTTAAGGCCTCAAAAGACTAAAGTATTTACTGTTGAAATCTAGGCATATAAAAATACACTGCTTCAGAAAATCTTCTTCAAAAATACTTACAATATATCCCATCCTTTTTAAACTCTTTAAGTAGTCACTTCACTAATACCCTAAGGGATAGAGTGGTGAGGACAAGGAGCAAAAATCACAAATCACTCACAAGAAGCAAGTAATCAGGGTATTTTTCATACACGTGCCATTGCTATAAGCAGTGAAGCCAAATAAAATCTGAATCTGGGTCTCTGAATGAAGGATGTACCTAACCAATCTGGCTGCAATTATTTTGTGTAGTTCCTTTGCCACCTTTCCAGTTATACCCATGTTGCTTGCAATGAAGTCGAGATAATTAACATGATCTTTAAGCTGAACCCACAAGAGACTTATGCATCTAAAATGCCGCTCACATCTAAATTCGATGCTAGAGGACCTGAAATCATGAGACTTTAAAAACTCCTTGTCTGCCACCTACATCTGTACATCTGCTCTTCCTGAGCATATAAATTCATCAAACAAACGCCAACAAGTGTTGCAGTGGCCCAGATCACATGAAGTGTTATCAAACACACCACATTCAGTGCTCTCCTCTACCTTGCCATCAGCTGCCAGTGATAGGCATTCTCAGAGCCCCACTGTGGACAGGGCTCCAAACCAGAGACCAGACCCCTGCTAGAACATGCCTGTACCCAACAGCATGATAATTAAAACACTTTTTCTAAAAGTCAAGGCTAATTTCAAGTTTTTCTGCTCTACAAGTATAGGTTTGAACTGAAATCTCCCACATGCCCATATGTTCTCCCTATCCGGGTACTGACAGTTCTGGCCCAAGTTTTAGGTACTTTGGAGGGAAGACCAAGGGTTCTCTCTCACCTCAGCATTGCTATGACACTGCTTCTTATCAGCTTCAAAAAATTACATTTTAGGACCTTACACATTTATGTGCAACCATGTATTCGGAGTGCAAGCCAATAAAGTGCACGGATCATCTTAACCCACAGCAGAGAGGTGACAAGAAAGACTTAAGTCAAACCAACCCTCACTGAAAAATAAACACTCTTTAATTGCTTCACTCTTAGTTCTTACTCATAAGCTACTGACATGGAAGCAAGATTATCCACATATGGAACGAGGAGGAATTGCAAGTTCCCATCGTTGACCCATGAATTTGCCAAGACTTCAGGACACCTACACATTCAATAAATTGCCTCAGCTCTAGAGCTGACCCTGGGAGGCACATACCCAACTGAGCCAGAAGCCTCGCCTGCTCCTGCAGGATCTCTTCCTCAGACATGGACCGCAGCTTCTCCAAGTTCTCTTTGTGGATAGCTTGAGCTTCCTGCTCACTCTTTTGGCTTCCAAGACCCTCTCCCGTTATGAGACAAGGACGCTGAGAGGTCAAAAAGTCATCATCTTTATCTATAAGAAGCAGCAGAGAAAGCAGTTAGTGATCTGTGTCTACAGCATCATGACTAAATCTCAACTCTGTCATTAACAGGCTTGCATAATTTCTCCTTTTGTTGTTTTTTTTTTTCTTTACCTTGGTAGTAAAGTTAGAATAGGAGTAAAGAAGTTTAGTTTAGCTTCAAACAAAACCTAAACATTTGTGCTTTCATCCCATGTCACAGCAAACGTGTTGACATAATTTCCAGCTTGTTTCTTTGGGAGCTTGAGGAGAATGGCAGGGGAAAGGAATTATGTTTCTTTAATGCAAAGCAACAGCACAAAAAGGTAAACTGCAGCATAATTCACAACTGATGCATCAGAGCATTCTTCCAACCTAGTGAATACTAGATTCTTTCTCTGCCCAGTAATGCCTGAACCCACATTCATATGTCAGCTGAACCATGACCTAATAAAATATCTGCTGAGTTAGACAGAAAATTAGATGAGGTAAACCAGCTTCCAGAGTGATACAGGATCAATTCTCAACACAGGCATGTTTGCTTCTAACAATGTCCTGTACTCACCTTCAAGGGTTAAATATATTAGAAGTTACAGCAAGGGACATTCTTTCTACTCTGAACAAAACTGAATCCCCTCTATCATCTGATCTAAATCCATTTTAAATGTTCATTTCATTTAACCATAGCACCAGGTAACATGCTCCTTTGGTCAGTGTGAGACCCTCCAGCTCTCCTGTGACCCACTACACAAGGAGCTGACTTTGTGACTTTATTGCTTATGTTTTATTCATATGCTCCATAGATTGACTTGGACCATCCCTATGCCCCTAAACCAGCCAGCCCTGAAAGCATCAAATCCCTGTTCAAACAGCAGCAATGACTCTTAACACCAGGAACATTTGATGTCATTTCCACAGTTCTTTTACCTATTGAGCAGAAAGAGGTAAGACAGGGTGACCTGGCAAAAGCTACAGTAAACCTCCCACCACCAGCAATTAAACTAAGTATTATAACGAACAAATACATTGTTACCACAAGAAATTAAGCTCCCTCTCTTCTCTTGCTTCTAGTGATTCTGCCACAACAGTCTGGCTGAAGAGGCCAAGCCATTTTGTAATCTTGCTGTCATGCTATTATATTTTAGAAGCATTCATATTCAAGAGGATGACAGCTATAAGGCTGTTTTATTTCCCTTCCAGCTTTCTCAGACAGAATTATACATGTCTAATTATAACAGGACATACAGTAAGTACAGTATAGTGACCTGGATGGTGGATTTGAGCACACACAGCACAGCACACCTGGCAGTTCTCTTACCAATTCTCTAACAGGGGGCAGGGCTGACACAAACCTTAGCCAAATGGTGATAACCTTCAAATGACATCTGGCCTCTGTTTCAATGTGAAAAAGAGCGTGTCAGGATAAAAGCCAGACACAGGATGCTCCTAAGCAAACTGGACTGCCCCAGACAACACAAATCAAAAAAAAGCCTGGAGATGCTGGTAACAGTTGAACTGACTTCATCTTTCCTTGTCACGTTGCTGTCAGACAAGTAACTGCTGGAGGTGGCACTGACTCATCAGCACTGCTTCATAGCACTCCTTATGGAGCAAAGCCACAGTCTCATGGCAGCAGATTTGGTGACAGAAAACTGAGCTTTCAAACATTTCAGTAGGAGTGAGAACCCACATCACAGTGGTCTCAAACGCTTTCAACACAGAATCACCCTCTTCCTAAAATTGTGGAAATCGGTGATGAAACAAGAAAAACTTTACATATAACAAACAGAAAGGAAAAGAAGGACAAGAACCTTGAAAAATAAATCTACTTCCCTGTGTGAAGCAAAAAGAAAACCAGTGAAAAAGCGGACCAAATTTTTAGAATGCATCTCAGAATTTTCTCCTTAGGATTTTTAGTTTGCATCTCAGACCATTTCAAATCATTGCCACAATACAGACATTCCAACTGACCTTGAGATTCCTAAACTGAGGACAGCAATGCTACCCTAATTTAAAAATATGGTGCGCTGACGTTATGGTTACTAAGGCTATGTAAATACGGTCAGCTGGATGAGCAGAACCTTCTCCACTTACCGCCCCTGCTGCCGGGGAGAGGCGTCTCTCCCACGGATCCCAGGGGATCCAAGGCATCCGGAGCAGTTGATCTCACTTCCACGCACTCGGCAGCAGAGGGAGCCGTCGCTGCCTTTTCAGCAGCTCTTTTCGCTGCCATCTTCTGTGCAAAGATGCTTTTTCTTCCAGATCCCAGCTGCACCTGCAAACGGGGAAGCCACGTATTCACTTTTCTCTCCAGAGTCTCCCTGCGCACCTGCCACTAACAAATTTATAGATCTGATCCTAAAGACACCCTCAGATCAGACTCTGGGACATGATACAGGGAGGCTGCTGGCAGTCACCTGCCCTTTTCTGTGCATGTGTGACTCTTTTTTAACACACATTTACTGCTATGTCAGAGAGACAAAGACATGGATGATTTAGCACCTAGAGAAGGAAGATGATTAATTATAAGTGAATTCAAGCAAGGAAAATACACCTAAAATGTCACCAAACACAATAGTTACAGCTTTCCTGCTGTTTGGAAGCTCTGCACAGCTGAATACCTTGGATTTCTCAGTATAAATGGGGCTGTACTTCACTGTGCTCACCACATGCTTGGAACAGGCTTCTTACAAGGTGATTAGTGAGCAGCAGGGTGAAGAGATTTACACAGTAAGAAGTGGGCAAGTAGTGCTAAAATAATCCTGGCTAAATTACTGTGTTGCTTGCCTAGGTAATGGAAGGGCATGGCTCTGAACAGCCTTGAACAGGGGATGCACAGGAAATCCAAGGGAGACTAAGCAAAAAGTCTCTTGCATGTCCCCAGTCCGGAGAAGAAGCTTAAAAGGCAGTCTGAACATTTGGCAGCTGCTTTGAGCACTTCTGCATCAGATAAACAAAACTGGTAATTTAAAGAGTATTACTCTTGCCTTTCAAAAAAGCTGTCCTTCAAAATAAGCTACCTCCTCAAAGCAACCACAGCTGTCAATCACATATCAACTCCCAGCATCTGACTCCCACTCAGCTAGCAGTCCTCGCTACTACAGCAACGACTGATAATAGCAACCATGGCTTCCAGTTTTACAGCCTCAGAAAATAATTGTGACAAAATCAAAAAAGCTGCAAAAGATAACTTGACCAACCATAACTCAAATGTTATGCCAGGAGAAATCAGGTGCAACTTCAATAAGAACCTGTGGGCAAATTAACAAAGACTGCTCCTCAGAGAACAACAAGCAGAACAGGATTAATTCTGCAGATTTGATCCACCTTAGTGAAGTTAGCAGAAGAAGGCTAAACCAAGAAGATTCCAGTTTACTTACCTGCAGGGTATGGAGTAGCTACTTGGTGGTAGCTTGGTAGAAGAACTCTCTCCTTCACTCAGGTGGCAATGCCACAGACATGTTGAGCTAACTCAATCTCCAGCATACTAAGTTTGTTATTTTGAGCCCTACCAAGCCCCACCAAGCATTAGGCTTTAATGGGAGAAAGTTCAATTGTTAATGAAGGTTGCATAAAACATCTGCTCCTAATCTTACCTCACTTTTTATCTCAGAGCGGTGAAATGTCCTTGGGAATGGGTCTCCCGTGGGGACTGGCATGGTCACTGCTACTGCACTTGTGTCTCGTTCCTGAAGAAAAGAATTCCAACCCTGTAAAACCATTGCAACAGCCAGACGTGTTTGTATCATTTAACTGAGAGCAGGCTCAAAATCTCTCAGCTCTGCAGCTCACATTGCCATCAGGCTCAGAATACCTTGTGCTCATTTAGAGACAAAGTGAGGCTATTTTCCAAAAGACTGGGATGCCAAACTCTACACATCACTCAAAGAATAATATAAAGGAAAACCTAGGCCAGTGCAAAGCAAGGAGAACATCCTCAGTAGAGTCCAGAAACTCACTCAAATCCACACTACAGCACATGCCTGCATGCAATCAGTGTGACCTGTAGGCAGTCAGGGCTGGAAGGCATATCTGAAACTATATTTAACTGAGAGCAAAAATACACCCAAAGAGGTTTTTTCTTTCAAGGTGCACCAGGACACTGGTCTACAGAGCTGCTTTATTACATTGTAGAAATAAAAAGCAGCCACAGAGACCTTCATCCTTGCTTTGTTCAGAGCATTCAAATAAAAACTAGATCATCACACAAAAGACAGACATACAATAATTTTGCTGAAGACCGCTGTAATATGTCGATCATGACTCTCCAATCTTTCCTCTGGATCTTCATCCTCAAAGTGGACACCAGCACTTTTGGACTTTTTTGGAGGAGCTGGAGTTAGAGCTGGGAGAGTATCAGGAAAACCTGAGGAGGGGAAGCAATAATAAGGAAAAAAAAAGCAGTCAAGTTATTGCTGTATAACCACTGTGCATTAGGTACCAGACCAAGGCCTCCTAACAGCTCCTTTTATTCCTCTGAGTAGAAATAAAGATAAGGAAGCAATAAGATGATTAAGAGTCCCCTGACTCTAACTTGAAGTGTGTAGTGGAGAGAAACATGCTTGAAGATTCTATTTATGTACTGTGTACTGGCACAAGGTCTTTCCAAAGAGCTCCATAAGCAGGAAAGAGTACTGAGATCTCACTGCAAGTATTAAGGGAAGAAGCAAGGCTGTACAGAAACAAATATTGTCCTTGCAGGTTGTGTTGAGGCAAAAAAGAGCACACTTCTGCTGCAAGCTATTAAAAGGGATTTGTATGCTCATGAACAAACTCCTTTCCACCTGCTATAAACAGATCATATTTCCTCTACCTGGAACAAAGTACTGCAAGATTTATATTGCTGCTTTTAAAAAAGCACCTTGTGCTTCTGAGATCAAGCACGTGACAAAAGTGTTACAGCTACTATTGATAGAGCAAACAAAAACAAGCCAGATCTGATGGCTGAAAACTGGAGCTGCTAGGAGAGGTAAATCTCAAAGACACTGGGTCTGGATAGCTGGCAAAATAAGCAGTGAGAGTCCAAACAGTACAAATTACAGAAAACACCTCGTGCTGGCAAGGTACCACAGACAGCTGATAAACGTGGACTAAGGCACCAAAGGTAGTTCTACTGAATGCTAGTAACATTGGACAAGCCAATTTCCAAGGCTAAGGAATAAATAATACTGCAAGAAGGGCACAAATGCAAAGGAAAAGCAACACTGGGTTGAGAGACAGAGAATCTTAGTAATTCAAAGAAACAAAAGAATTTACCGTCCAACACGACTACATCTTTGCTGTCCTGTAGCGGGGGTCTCTCAGCATCTGTGCTCCCTTCCTTCCCTTTCCTCTTGTCTGCTTTCTTCACAATCTTCACTGCAGGTGAAGCTCTGGCTGCCAGGAACTGGTTCTGAAAGCGCAGCAGGTCTGCCTCGGACTCCCCAGGCTTGGGTCTCGACAGCATCCTGCCTTCTCGCTCTTGCAGCCCAGCCGCACGTGCTGTTCACATAGAACACATGGAAAACAGGTAACAGAACTGGATTTCCTGGAGATAGGATGGGGACAGCATGGGAAAACTACTCATTTTTGTCCCACTCTTCCGCTTATGTGCATACTACACAGCCCCTACTTCAGGATCATCCAAACACAAACACTTAAACAGGAGTCCCACGCGACTGAAACCCTGCTCTTCAATGCTGAACAAAAGACTACTTGACAAGCCTGCACAAGGTCTGTCAGGCAGCTAGGAGCAGAATGGCATGCAGCCAGCAAAAAGACAGACAAAAAGTGTATCACTGCCAGAATGCCAACAACATGGCCCGGGATTTGCAAAGTCAGAATAACATCTTGTCCAAGACAACAGATTTGAGTAGCTAAATTATCAATGCCAACCAAAAATCTCAGAGGCACAGTATCACATAAACCTCCCCCTCCAGCATACCATCTTCTCCAGATCCCAGCATTAACATCCCTGGCAGGATGCAACAAACTGTCCACATAGAGCTGGACAAGGCACTCCCTGACTCTGCTCTCCTTCTCACTCTGATCTCCCAAGTGAAAAATGTCTTTCTTCCTCATGTGGACGTCCTGTTCTCATTCTCTTTCACTGGCCCCTTATTGGCAGAAGCTGTGCTGTTTCCAAGCATCTCCATTCACTGCCCAGGCCAATCTGGGGTTGGAAAACAAGGCTGAGATTTATACAGACTTTTTTACACTGTGAACATGACAACTCACCAGGAAGGCAACTACTCCACCTCCCATCTACCAGGGTGGAAAATGTTGGTGACTCTTGCTCCCCACCTCTGATTTCCAGAGCCCAGGACCAGCAATCCACTTCTCACAGGCAGCAAGTAAACTGTTTGCAAATATATTTCATTGTTCTCCTAGCATAAGCACACACCTACTTGCTGTTTATTTATGGAGCTTGCTGCCACAACAGGGCTCCCACAGCCAGACTTCACTTGCTTGGGCCCTCTCTGATATCCATAAGGAGCAGAACACGCAGCCCAAGCCAAGTGTTCCCTGCCCTGTCATCACAGGCTCCAAAGCCCAAAAGAGGAGGATGCCTGCTTTAACAGGCACAAAACATACAGTTGGAAGCAAACCGTGCTGCTAAGCTTTCTGCAAGAAGCCTCCTCCACACAGAGCTCTACATAAACTTGTCCAAGTCTCCCCCTGACAAAACTTAATCGAGAAATACAGCGCGCCTTCAAACTGCCTTTGTTTCTCTGGGAAACTGTCAGCACAGGAAGACAACCAAGCAGCCATGGTCAGTGAGGTACAGGAACCCTTTCCTCAAAGGCTTAGCTTCAACACACATGGGACCTGCAGACAGAAGGAATGCAGGGAAAACCCTTTGCTTCCTTCTCGGGGCACCTTTTCCCACGTCCCATGGAAGCCATCGCAGCACATCAGCAACACCCCCTTGGCCGTCAGGAGTCCTCACTCCTACCCCCAGAGCTCAGAGAAAGCACACAGGACAACTAACACACTCCTGAGGATCAGCACTAACCCCAGCATCCTGCAGCCTGGTTATCTCCAGCCTTGCAACTGGCTACTAAAAAGCTCACCACACCCCATCTGTTTGCCCACAGGGACCACCAGCCAGCCAGCATAAGCAACACACTGAGATATTGTCCTGGGAGCACAGGTAAGGGATCAGAAATGCTGCCCAAGGTCTGTGAGCACCTCTGCACTCCACTACATAGTGACTGCTGTGTGGACACACTATCATCTTACTTGATAAAATCCTACACTGGTAGGCTTTTTAATTTCTTCTGGTTCATCTGCATTTACAGCGCATTTTTCTTCCACAGCAGCAGAGCCCAACATGCAAAGGCAGACAATAACATCTCTGAACAAAACACAGTCAAAAAAGAAAATACGTATATGTTGAAGTGAAAAAATAATATCTGACTGTCACCCTAAACTGTGAACCCTGGGGAAGGCCTTTTTACTCATTCTCAAGTCTACAGCTTCGCATTATTTTGATAAAGTTATCAGACTGGGGTGAAAGAGGAATACTAGGTACTGTTGTCATAATTAGTGCCTCAAATTAACCTCTTTCTTCAGACCTTGCTGACTGTGGTAAGAATTTAAAAGGAGAGCACAGAGTCAAATCTCAGTCTCTCCTGGGCAGCCCAGCAGCCAGTGGAAAAGCACAATTTCCCCACTTGAGATCAGCAGGCAATGAAAGCCTCACTCAGGATAATTGGCTCCTTTACAAAATGGTGATGTGCATTCTCAGCTCTATCACAAAAATGTTTTCTGCACACAATGCTGTAATGGCCAACAGTCTTCTTGACACTTTTACTTGCTACAGAGAAGGCAGACACTGGAACGACACTCCTCAGAGATGAAAAACCCCAGCCACAAGAGTCAACAGCTGCAGAAAATTCTCCTCAAAGAGGCTCCACATCTCATGCTGGTCACAAAAGACTCAGTGACTGTGACTCTGCCTGTCGGGCACACACCGTGTGGGTGCACACAGCACCTTGCCAACAGGAACGCTGCTGTCCCAGCTTGTCTCGAGAGTCTCTGCAATGAACAGGAACCAGAACGGCACAAAATAAAATGAAAAACAAGAAGCAGCGGTTCACACACTGAAGAGCTGATGCGCGGCAGCATTGCCATCGCTTTCACAGCCCTCATGCACTTTCACAAACTACTCTGCATCAAGTCTTAAACAGGCGATGGAGACTCGGCCTGGCAAGGCCTCTCTGATGGGGGGAGGGGGGGAGGGAGGGAGGCACACAGCG
>VZRH01006604.1:1444360-1455945 GCA_013397555.1 Urocynchramus pylzowi
CTGTGGGCTCGGCCTGCGCCTGTGGGGCCCGAGGCAGCGCCGCCGGTGCTGTCCTGGCTCCCCGCAGCGGCCACCTGCGTCCCACAGCGAGTGTCGGCACACGCAGAAACGCGTTCATGCCCACGCGGGAGCTGCGCCTTCTCGTTATCGGAGGGCGTGGCCGGGCCCGAGACCGGAGGTGTTTTGGGAGAGCAGATGCATAAAGCTCTGTCAACATGGCTGTAATTCATTATTCATGGCCCGCAGTGCTTCATTTCTTGTGGCAGTGAGTCCTTCCCAAACAGTGAGCCCACCTGCTGCAGCCCAAGCCCCAGTGAGGATCTGTACCTCTTCTCATGCTCAGAGAATTCACTTCTCAGGTGAAAGGGCTGAAAATTGACCAAGCACTAAAATCAATAACCAACATTAAAATCAAAGCTTCTATAAGTTCCAACAGCTCTCTCAAAATTTCTAATAAAGCTTGGCATGTGTTACAAACAGTCATGGTTTTTATCCCTTCAGAAATCGGTGATACTAAAGCAAAATTACAATCAGGAACAAGTTTTATCCATTATGGTCGCTGAAAGCACTTATATCTATGGAAACAAAGATAATCCTTCATCCTGTCAGCTGACAGCCAGCCTTAACTATATTGTCAGGGAAACAGGGCTGTGATTAACTCATGAAAAATTGGAATGAAAAATTTCAATTTTTTTTATTGCTAGGCAGCAAACATCTCCCTCAGCTTCATGTCTTCTGATGAGCAACCATGTTCCTGACATGGTAGAGTTGGGAACTGCACTATTTTAGGTCATTGAGCTCTCCTTGAAGTAGGAATCGACTTGAAGATGTCCCATTAGGCATAGTAGATAACCAAGAGCGACCATGATTCTAACCTTATGATCAGACACATGATTCTGGCAGAGATGTTTAAGCACTTACTGCTGTTACATTTGGTGTGCTTATAGATGCTTCTAGCAGGAGGAATAAATAGATCTGCTCTTAATTACATTTTGGAGATTTGCGGAAGGGAGCCTCGAGAGTGTTTGGAGTGATTCTCCAGTGCTGCCCTGCCAGACTGCAGTTCATCAGCTGGGGGAGCTCGGCTTTGTGCTCCCTGAAGCAAAAGAAATGATATTAAAGTCAAACCTAGCTCAGGAATAGCAGTGCCTGCTGAGAAATGGAGTGTCAAATGCTCCGTTTCACTGAAAATAACTGCAACCCTACCACCACCATCTGCCACTTAATATTGTTGTTCCCAATTTATGCTGGTTTGGGATGCAAGAAACACTTTGAAATAATTGTGCAGGTTTCTTGCAGTTAAACTTCAAGAGCAGCAGCTTCTCATCCTTTTTCTGTGGAACCACCCACCATCCTGATGGCTCCAGGACTCTGTTGCTACCACAGGTCTGGCTGATTGAAGTGAGGATTTCAAGGTGTCCTTTGGCACCTAGGTGCCTTTTGCAATCATTGCTTCTGGGGCAGTGAAAGTCAGGTGGGGCTGCTCCAAAATCTATTGAAATCAACAGATTGTGCCTCTGATTGAAGCAAAATGAGAAACCAAGGTTTTAGGTTTTGCACTATTCATCTTCAGGCCACACATCAGAGCACCACTGGGTTTACAGAAGGGTGGGGTGCCACAGCTGTGACATAAATTAACACAACTCACGGTGTTCCAGCATCTGAACAAGAACAGGAAAAGAATACTTTATTTTTTAGACTTCAACATTTATAGAATTCTAAAAGAAACAGTGGATTGGAGGATGACATTGCCACCTTTCCAACCACACTGGTCAGACTAACAATCCATCAAACTTCTCCTCCTACAGAGAAGAATACAAACAATCATTATTTACATGAAAGTGTATGAAAAACTCCATTACAAGAATATAAACATCAGAAGGCTTAGAAAATCTCAAAAGAACAGGGTGACAGTGGGGCAGATGCAGTGGTGCGAGCAGATTTCTCTCTCCTCTTTCCAGGCTTTCCTGGGGCTGAACTTGGGAATGGTTTCCCATGCACCCCACGTGCCCAGTTCAGTTCTCCCAGCTGGACAGTGAGGCAGGCAGGCCGTGGCAGTGCTTCCATTGGAACGTGTTTGGGTGAAGCGCTGGGACTGCTCAGAGTGTCTGGCAGCTGCTTATGGTTCTGGTTCAAGACAGCCATGAGCATTTTCCCTCCCTGACTCCTCTCACACTGGCTGTACAGCTTCTGTGGCCACACACACAGTGTCTCTTAGCATGCAGGTGAAATGGGGATATAATCTTTTTTGCCAGAAGGACATACAAATAGAATGCATTTGATTTTAATTGCTGCGAGACAGGAATGCTTCCCATCAGAGCTGCCAGAGTTGTACGTGTCTTTCCTTCATTCCATTAATTATTCACCTTCAGTTTTAATAATACAGTTAAGGGCACTATATATAGCTTCTGCTCTATCAATAAATCATGCTTGTGTGTCTTCATATTTGTCCTATAAAATTCTAAGTACCAACATGCTTGCATGGATTTGCTAAGCAGTTCTGGCAACGGAATTCCCAGCAGTGCATGTCTTGGAGTCTTTGCTGGTGAACTCAAATATTCCTCACTCAACGAGAGCTATTTTATGAGATTTTAAAATATTGTCAGTCTTCTCACAAGCCCTGAAAATCTCTCTCATTCCTTCTTCTACCTTGCCACAAGTCAGTTTCACATGACTTTCTAAAACATGGTTTTGGTCTTCCAAAGCAGAGGGAAGCAGGAGTGCCTGCTTCTCAGGAATGCTTTCTCATTGGATGATAACAGGGAAGGGATCAGAACTACAAAAACAGTATGGCAGCAGCCTTGCTGGATTAGAAAGTTAAATCTGCAAATGTAGCGGTATCATCTATATTGCAGAGATGACAAATATTAAGATGAGTTTTTTAAGAGAAGGTGACCATGGAAGCAGATAATTCTTCTGCCAAGAAGACAGAAACTGAAGTTGAGAACAGAGCAGCTGGAGAGCAGCATGGTGGGCAGCATGCAGGTCTGCTGGTGAATGGAAAACAAATTATCATAAGGGATCAGTCCAAGATATAAATCTTACTTTTGTTAGCTTTTTTTAAAGCCGATGTACTTTTGGGGTGGAACCCTGGCATTCCATGACAGCAACACCCCACTGAGTAAAGGGCATCCCTGGGACTAGGTGAAGCAGTGATATTTTAAATCAAATCTCTGCTTTTTCACCAATAAAAACCACACATGCATACTCAATGTGAAGTGATTTAACCATGCGAGAGGAAAGGATTGTGTATTTTAAAAACCCCAAACTGCAGAGTATTTACTCATCCCTAGTAATGCACCTGCCAAACATTATGTTGTCTTTTGACAGTTAGCATGGGATTTCCTCTTTATTGTTTTTTTCATCAGTTGTTTCTATAGAAATGCCATTTTTATCAGACTAGATGAAAATATCCTGAAATAACACACCTCTTCAGCAAATACAGATATTTCTTTCCCAGTCTATATATTGTATCCCTATCATTCTGGATTTTCCTCTTCTCATTACAACATCTAAATAAAAACCAGTTAAAAGCGAGTCACTGTACAGCCGGGACTCTGGAGAACAGACTCCTGTGGAAATTGGAATGGGCAGTCAAACAAATGGATTTCTCAAGTCAGGTCATTCAGACACTGCCTCTGAAGTGTGTTGCAGGTGAAAATCCGTATTTGCACAGATGGTGAATGCATTGTCATTGACAGTCACTGCTTCACAGAAAGCTTAAATGAAAATGGTCTTGAGCTCACCCTGCCTGACAATGCCCTCTGCCCCTGCTATCAATGAGGAAAACAACATTTCTGAAATCCAGCTTCTCTGGGCTGAGGACAGTGTCTCCCTTGGCTGCTGCTGTAAGATCTATCTGACAAAATCTGAGTGATGTAGTCAATGCATTCAAATCCACTGTCATAGATTTTAAAGGAAGCCTGTCAAAGTGCCTAAGCCTGAGATTTCAAGCAATTTGAGACAGTTTAAAGCACTGGATATGCTCACATGATTACCCTCCATGGCAAATCTCTTGAAGAGCTGGCTGTTTTATTGGCATTAGAATTTGTTCCTTTCTTCTTTTCAGGTTATTTACTGTTGTATCATGGGGAAAACCTTATACCTTTGCACCTGAACAGGATGAGTGTGATGTGTACATGCTTTATCCAAAATCCATCTGTACTAGTCAGCATATGTACTGAAAGGAGTGCCAGGGGAAGCTCATCTCTCCCAGGCTTCAACTCTCACACCTTGGAAACAGAAAGTATGGCCTGTGCAATGCTCTTGCTTTAGGAAGAGACTTTTATGAGGGCAGGTAATGATAGGACAAGGTGGCTTTAAACTGACAGGAGATATGTTTAGATTAGATTTTAGAAAAAAATTATTCACTATGAGAGCACTGGAACAGGTTGCCCAGAGAAGCTGTGGATGCCCCATCCCTGCAAGTGTCCAGGGTCTGGTTGGATGAGGCTTTGAGCAACCTGCTCTTGTGAAAGGTGTCCCTGCCCATGGCAGGGCTGGTGGAACTAGGTGATCTTTAAAGGCCCTTCCAGCCCAGAGCTTACAATGATTCTGTGAATATTCAATGTAGATGTCTGCACAGCAGCAGTTCCTACTGCCAGTGGACCCAAGCCTGAAGTACTCAATTCTAAATAGCTGTGCTAGTGCAGCTAGATCTGCCAAGAGTTTTTAACAGTGATGATCATGATGTCCTGATGATTTAAGTGATCTGGCAGAACTAACTGCAGAACTAACTCACACAGAGTTGGGTTTTCACCTTCATCTTTGGAAATGTAAAGGGCTGTGATGGGTAGCTGTGCCTCATCTTCTTAAGTACTTTTCCATGAGTCTTTATTAGGCCAGAGCAGGTTTCCCATTTCCTTGGGAGTGATGTGAAAAGCTGTGGGTTCCCAGAGGAGCATGCCAGTGGCATGCATTTCTGTTTCTCACACGGCAACATGCTGCTTCACCCAGCTTTCTAGTAGTGAGAGACAAGCAGCCCAATGAGAAACAAAAGGACAGCTCAGCAAAGTGGAAGAGATACCTGTAAGAGAGGTATTCTAAGGAAGCTACCAGAACTGTATTGTTATCACATGAAATACCTAATGCCAGAGGTGACTTTGATACATAGTGCTGCATCACATTAAAATTCTCTTGCCACCATATAAATGGAAGAAATTACTTTGCCAGTCTTCCACAGTATAAGAGCTTGCACCCTGTATTTCCAGAGGCTCAGTGCTTGTGAGGTTTGGTATATGCATGGTAGCAGGACAGGACTATTCTCTCACTGGGGTATTTGGTGATGGAAGTGAAGTCAGCAGAAAGCTTCACCTGTACACACTTTTCTACCAGGCTGACATGTAGGCATCTTTCTAGAGTACTCTCTTATGCTTATTTTTTGCCTGACAAGAAGTTCTCTTCAGTGTTGCAGGTTGTTTTTTCTTTTTAGTTTATTTTCAGAGGTATTTATAGCTATTGTGATCTCTCATGACAGTCGCCTAAATCAGGAGCAAAGAAGATGACAGTGACCAAAGTAAAGCTCACTGGCAGAGAACACCCCTCCTGTTAAGGGCAAGTAGTACCATACCATTAGCAACACTGATATTAAAAAGCCCTTTTCTTCTGCAGCACAGTTACAGGAGAAATGGCAGAGATCACTGCAGTGTTTGCTCATTGTCACCTGTGGGAGCATTGATTGCTCAGGTGCATGTGTTGGACCTTTCCATTATGGTTTGTCACTAAGGGCCATGCATTTTAAAAGTCTGTTTGGCACTGGACAGCAGCCCTGAGTGCTGGCAGACTGCCTTCTAGAGACATACAGCAGCAGCAACTGCCCTGCTTTCTTCCCATGGGAAAATGTTGGTAACTTTCCAAATTATCGACTTGGCTCTGGAATGACACTGACCAGATGGCTGTTTTGCATCAGAAGTCATGAGCTGTGGAGTTTAATAGATGGATTTGGGCTTCTGAGTTCAACTTGAGAAAGAAGTTGACCAAGCCAAGTTGATGGTTAGGTATTTCCTGATAACATTGAAAGGTATTTCCTCATCTTCTAGCCACACATGCAATATTTTGGTGCTTGGAGCTGTTGGTGATTTGCCTAGCCTAGGATTGCTCCTCTGGTCAGCCACTATGCCTGAGAACCTCTCTTTAGAAAAGATAACAAAATATTGAAACAGATTCTTTCATTGGTATTCCCTTTGATTTACAAAGCCCTGCAGTGCTGGAGAGGAAAGATCTGGGGGCTCAAATTTCTCATGACTGTCCATAGCACCCCATTATTATGGAGATGTTTTTACAGTATTTGTAAAAAGAGCTTTTTCCTCATTTTCTCCAAAACATTTTGTGGACAGAACCTGGCTATCATTAGACTGAGTTACCAAGTCCCACTGAAACATCAGCCTAGGCTTGGAATGACATGAGCAGCAAGCATCAGCCTCAGAGGATGCTGTTGGACTATCGTAGACATGACCTTTTGCTGCTGCCTGTCTCTCAGAACATCTGTCCTGCTTTGTGCAGGTCTGTTTAGCACACTTGGAACAGGAAATGTCAATACCTGCAGGAAACAACACCCTTGTGCACAGAGAAGGGCAGAGACACATCTAGATCCCTCAGGTTGCTCATGGCCCTTCCTGTCCTATCTGGGATTGGGAGTATGTGTTCCATCAGTGGAGGCTGATGAAGCAGAAGAAAAGAGTTGTTGGATTCTGCTTCAATACAGCAGAGGAATAGCCTTTGCTTACTCCTAAGTGCTGCTTGGGAGCAACTCAAGACTGCTGTGAGGGAAGATGAAGATCAGCTCTTGGTGACAGTGATAGGGAAAGAACTAGTAAAGATTTCTCAGGACTTAAAGGTTGAAAAATCTGGGAAATAAGTTGGGAGAGTAGTGATTGTTCAGGTATTGGAAATAGCACCTCAGAAGGAGTAAGATAAGGGAAAGAGAGACATAGGAGACAGGTGCCAAATTTGAAAGACACAAGCCAGAGAAACAGATGAGAGGAGAGAACATTTCATTCTGAAAAGAAAGAGCGAATGTCAGTGCAAATTCTGGCATATCTGTACAATGTGGCAGCTCCATTACTAAATCTAAAGACTGAGCATAGGCATCACTGCCACCAGGAAAGAGATGGCAGGAGACAGGGCACAGACATCTGAGAGAACAGGAGGGAAGCAAAAAGCCTGAAGTGTAGAGGTGGGCTGTTAAAACTCAGGCCCCTCAGAACAGCAAGCCTGCTGTTTACAGCGGGGGTGCCTCTGTGCCAGGGTGGTACCAGTACCACGTGGATCACTTCATGCTGGTAATTGGAAGGCATCACATGACAACGGGCTGGGGGCTCATCCCACTGTGATCCTCAGAGCTGTGATCATCACAGTCATTGTCAAAAAGCCCCTCAATGTACGGCGTCCTTTGTCAGAACCAAGAGATCAGAGCATGCAAAGACTTTACAGCCTAAGAGCCAGTATTGCCTTTGTCCTCTTTTCCTGCAAGAAGGCAGCAAACTTCAAGCACTGGAGGATGTAATCCAAGTGCTAATAAATTATTGATGTCTCCCTTCAGCTTTTTACTTACTAAAAGGATATCAAAGCTCATTTTGTGAATGGTCCAGACAGATTCTCTTTTGCTATATCCACAATTTGATTCACAAATATTTCACTAAGCGTTAATATTGAAACAACATAGTGTTCTCTCTTTACAGGTTTAGCAAAAGATAATAGACATGTTTTGGATTACACACTCATAAATAGATACAGTGATATGACACTTGTAACTGCAATAGATGTTTGATTTTGTAACCTTAAAAAGGCAGAGCTTATTATTAACTAGGAATACACTTTTTTAAAAAAAATATTGAAAGCCTGTTGAAATCACTGTATTTAGTCCTTGCAGATAGTCTGCATAGTTTTTGGCAGGCCATACAAGTCATAGGACAGTAAGACTTGGTTTATATTTAGCAATAGTTCCTCTCTTCCAATATGCCTATCTGCATAAGTGAACTAACAAACCATCTGTATTGGAAATAGTCTTTACATTACTATCAGCTTTGGGGCAGTATGTAGCACTTCCTTAATAGCATATATTAATTTATGCTGGTTTTGGAGCAGCAGAGAAGTAATTTGAAGCCCTTATACTGCAATTTTCTGGGTAGGAGTCTCCCCAGAACAGAAGGCTTAGTTTTTCTCTTTCAATAATGTATTCTGCAAGTTTTGATGGCCAGAAATGCTCAGGATCTTTGTAGCTGTCTCATCTTAAAGAACGACACCAGGCTTCCAGGTATATCTTAAAATGGTACCAAATCTTTGCAAATTTAGCCCAAATGCCATCTCTCACTAAATAGCTGACCAAAATTCTGTCTGCTAAGTCAGTGCAATGGCCCAGCTGAGCTCAGAGAAAGGATTATAAACATTTTTACAGTGGCATGCTCTGAATGACAGGGTGCTGATCTTAAACTGACACAAACTGCAGTTCCTGACTGCACCAGTTTCTTCTTGCTCTGAATAGAGGCAGCAAAGCTACACATGCATGTTGTCTCTGTTCCTTGCTGGCTGTTTAGAAAGATTGAGTGACCAGGCAAAAGCCCAGAAGAGAGAGCTGATTTTTGCAATATGATATACATATTTTGCAAGCCAGACCATGAACTGCTTATCACATTTTTGATGCTATATATATGTAAATATTCATAATTAATCCGTGTTGGAGTATAAAGCTTCTAAAGAAGAGAAGTAGCCCCTTCAGGCATCTCGTAGCAGTGACACTGATCCCCTCCATTTCTGAAATTAAATAAATGAGCTTCTTTGCATAGATTTTGCAGTAGTCTCTTGAGTTCAAGCTTCCTTTTTTGCCCTGATCCTTCAGTTTGTGAGGGTGACCTTGATAGCAGAGATTGATACTGGAATCTGGAGCTACAGAGGTGGAAACAAAGGCACCTGGTGAGAGATGACATTTCCAAAGCTTAAATCTCAGGGATAATAACCTTCATTTTCCCTTCTCCAGATCTCTTTCATCTCTAGGCTTTTTTCCCATGTTTTGGCTTCAGGTACCAGCAGAATTCTGACGGTATGGCAGGTGGGAAGATGTATATGCATGTGCCTTCCAGAGCGAAAGCCTGAATTCACCTGGGGGCTACATATCCTCAGAGACAACTTTGTTTCTTAAAGGTGGAAGGGCCAATTAGCCAGTCCTTGGGACTGCTGGCAGCTGTAGCCAGACAGCAATCAGGATTGGTTTAAATGAAATAAATCACAGTTTATTCAACATCAAAAACAGAGTGACTGTGGAATTGAAAATAAATTTGTGAAGCTCTTCAGGCATCACTGAAGTCCAGTGGGTATTAGATGTATTTAATAAATAAAAGCAACCATTTGGACTGGGATGGCAGACAAATCTGACAGGCTGAGCTCTGCCAGGTCTTTGTTTTCTGTCCTTGCCTGACTCAGCTTTTGGATATGATGCTCTTACTCCTGGGCTGTGTGGCTTGCCAAGCTGACACCTTTCTGGTGCACAGCCTCACCCTGCTGCCTGTACAAATGGGGGCCCCATCTTCTGAAAATTGTCAACCTTTTTCCTTACTGAATGTGGATGCTTGTTCATGCTGCCCTGTGATACACTGAAGCTCATTTCTTCTATCTCCCTTCATATTGCTTTTCGTTAGGGTTTTTTTAACAGTCCTTACAAATAGAAATTTGGCACAAACATGAAGTTCATTCCCAGTCTCTCAGTGCACAGTTTTCTGGCTTGGCACATTTTCCTTCTAACCACAACACCTCACCATGCCCCAGCACCCATTCCATAGCATATTTAAGGGTCAGTAAAACCACCTAGACAAACAGGTATGAGCTGACAATAAAGAACACTTTTAATATCTCTCTTGCTCTGTAGATCTTGGTGTGTATGTCACAGGCACTCCTTATGCATTCTTTTTGGTTCCTTTCTGTGTCCTAGATGTGACCCACTCCCTGCCAATCTGCTGACTATCTTATCCTCCAGAGATTTCCCATTGTACCACTTACAGAAAGGAAACTGAGTATTTTGAATGTGCAGTCTCATGTGGTTTATAAACCTGTATATAAAGTCCCTTCCACTATGCATCTCACAGCTCCTCTCCAGGTCTGAGAGAAGTAAAAGCCAGACAACTTTGGACATATATATTGGATGCAGCCAAACAAATGCCATTTCTGCCAGGAGGAGCTGCCATCGGGGCAGGACAAGGCACCTGTATCTGTAGCTACAGTGGCAGTCGCTGTGCTGCAGTGTAAGCCAGAGACCTGTGAGGCCAAGGGAGTTTGTTAATTGTCTCTCATGGGCATCTTGTACTCCCAAGAATGGGTAGGTTTCTCAACGTGCCATCAGCCAAGACTTCTGAAATGCAGTGAATGTCCTAAAATTCAGATTTAGCAGAGCCCAATACTTTATGAAAGTCCAAGTTTTGGGGTTTTTTGCTTTATGCATTCACACACCAATCACCATTCTTTGCTCTACAGTCATTCTAAACAATCTCTTATGCAGCCCGAGTGCCTTGAACCTGGAGTGGCATTTTCCAGAGCAGCATGCCTGAAAAAGCAGCAAGCATGTTGTGACAGGAATTGAAGTACGAGTATTGAAGTGAAGGTTGATGCTTCAAGAGTGTTCACTTGCCTGTTCGTAAGATTTTTTATGGAGGATTTAAAATATATGCTGCACAGAGAGAGAAATGGATCAAATGAGATGAGCGTCACGAGAGTATAATGAAACATGAAGCAAACATGCCAAGGTAAGATGGTGCAGTACACCAGTCCTGATCAGCAGGAGAGCCAATCATGACTGGATGTGCTGAGCACAGGACGCAAGCAGGAGGAAGAAATATTGACAGGGCAGGGAGTTTGCAGGAGGCTGCAATTGTGGGGGAAAGCCTGTGCAGGAGACAGATGAAACCAGAGGAGAGGCTCAGGCCACAAGGAGGGTGGGAAGGGGCAGGAGCAGCTGTCCTCCATTTCTACTGCCAGCTACTACTCCGAGAACAAGGAGGTGAAGGAGGGCAGCAGGGCCGGCTGCGGGGTGCGGGGGCAGCCCCAGAGCTCCGTCCCGACAGCGCTGCCCTCTGTTCCCGGTGCGCAGGTCCAGCGACCAGGGAGGGGAGTGGGGCATGGTCGGGCTGCTCCGTGGAGCTGCCTTCCTCCTCCTCCTCCTCCTGCCCCTTTCTGCTGCTGCTGCCGGGCCGCGTCCCGCCGCCAGCCTGGGCGAAGTCCGGGCGCTGGGGAAAAGCGGGAGAAGTGGCCGAGGCTGAGCTGAGGGCGGCGGAGGCGTGGAGATGCGCTGAGAGGGGGGCGGCCGCCGGCCGGGGTGCACCCGGGGCGGGCGGGGCGCACCCGGGGATGGGGAGCGAGGCTCACCCTGAGAAGAAGACAAGACAGGGCACCCCGGAAGGGTAGGGGTTGCGAGGTCGTATCCCGTGAAGGGGGCACACCCGGCAGCTCCCAGACGCCCGCAGAAGCGCGCCGGGAGCCGCCGGGCAGTCGCCTGCCCACCTGAGGGGCCGGCAGCGGCCGGGGCACCCCCCCACTCCGCCTCGTCTTTCTCTCCTCCCCTCCGCCGCCTCCTTCCCTCCCTCCCTGCCCGCCTGCCTGGG
>VZRH01006604.1:1456456-1483060 GCA_013397555.1 Urocynchramus pylzowi
ATGCAGCGGGGGAGAAAGGGGGCCTGCCCAGTGGAAGTTTGGCCGAATGAGCCCCTTGGGGTTTGGCCTAGGAGAGCCTACTTCTTCCCTGGGACTTGTGAAATGGTCAAGGAGACTGCAGCTCTGCGAGGTGGAGGTGGCCGGAGGGGCACACGGAGCATGAGAACTGGCTTGCAGTCCGGGGCTCTGTGGTTTTCAGGTGTTTGGGGGCAAAGGAGGAGGTCATGCCTCTCCTTTTCCCTTGGGGCCTAGGCACTCCTGCTGCCTAATCTGCAACAGAAAACAGTGGAGAAAATATAACGTAATACGTTTCTTCAGATCATCTGTGAAGCACTTACTGTGGCCTTGCACATCATAGAGAGGGAATAATGGATGTGTCTGAGTGTTGACACAGAATCCTGAGCCACGAGGTATTGGCCAGACAGAACTGCAGGGCTGTGTGACAGTAGGTGACAATGTGTGTGTGCTATCCTGCGCACCTGGGACAGCAAGCTGTCTTGTTTTAGAAATATCTGGGATTTTCTTCTACGCTTAATGTAGCTTTTGCTTCCAACAGTTTTGACAGGTCTGCCATTTACGTCATGTAATCCATGTGCGATTCTTGGAAGTAAGTGAACTTTCTTCATAATATGGAGTTAAAAACAAATGTACATGCTCCTAGGAATGCAGAGAGCAGCCTTGAAACAGGCTTAGAGAAGAGAAAATTGAAAACAGAAGTGAAAGCAGCCCTGGAACATTGCTGTGTGTAGTTAGTCTGCTTAAAGCTTTTGTTAGCAGGTCCCATGGCTCATCAACAGTCACATAATCCTGTAGTCAAAATCCAGTAGCCTCAACAAAGCCTTTGTGAAGCTGCAGGATACTTAGCTGAAAACCAAACAGCAGTTGAAACTACCTATAATTGAAAATTGGCTTTGCAGCTCAGGTTGAAAAAACTGTCATCCATGGGTGAAAATTAGGGTTTTCTCCTGTTTAACTGCTTTTTAAACACCTGCGACACAGTTCACCGTGAAGAGCTGTGGCTGGATCCAGGATACAGCTGGTGTTCCAGCAGTAGAGCACACCAATGTAATTACAGCCCTGCAGATGATCAATAGATATTTAATGCTGGAAGGGATTTTTTAATTTATTTGGTCTAGGACCAGGAGCTACTGAAGGCTTTCCAATGTATTAAGTCCGCCATAAAAACATCTAAGCCATTTGTATAAAGAAAGCACTTGATCTCTCTGCTAAGCTCTATCTGTATCTTCCTTCTTTCATCCTGCTTTCAGTTCTTCTGTTCCAACACAAGCATTTGCACATTTGAGACTATACCTCAAACACCTGTGGTATCTTAACACTGCAGTCCTACAACGCTGGTCTTTCCTCCCCTTCACCATGTAAACAGCCTTTTTGCACCTGGGCCTGCAGTTGCATGTAAATGCCCTGTATTGGTACTAAATGTGCATTTCATGGGCTCCTCTGTTAAGCCTTGTCATTTATGGATTTCACTTAGATCAAATGCATGGACCTAAACGGTAACAACGACTGAAAATTGCCTTTATTGGGTATTAATTCAATACAGCCCTGAGCTAGTAACAGAGAATGTGTCTGAAGTCTAAGTTTTTATTTTTGAAAGAAGGACGGACAAAGGTGCAGCTGCGGAGCAGGAAGGAGAGCAGCAGTTCGGTTACCTGCCTTGTCCTCTTGTGCCAAGGACCACATAGGTTTCCTGCTGACTTTGCTGAATGTCAGAGCAAGCCCTCAGATTACCTGACAGTGTTCTGATTTGGCTTTTTTCTAATGAAACATTAATTGCTTGAGCTGAATGACCTGGAACAGATGTGCTTTTGTTGTTAGTGTAGGATTCTACCATTCTACAAACTCTTGTGAAGAGGAATCAAGATCTTTCAGGGGAGAGTATGCAAAAGATCCCTTTTTCCAAATGTTTTAGCAGTTATTGCTGAAGACTGATTCTCTGGAGATACTTGCCTTTGCTTTCCTCTCTGAAATAGAAGAACCTGCTGCTCTGTACTGCCCTGGTTAAATAGTAGGCTGGCTGCTTTTCTTGTTATTGTGACAGCCTATACCTACACCAAAGAGTTGATAGTGTCTTTTCCTTATTTCTGCCAATTTATAACTCAATTTGGAAATGGTCTTAAATATTAAAATCTTTAAAACTTAGTTGGAAATCAGGAGGGGTTTTTTGGGAAAACAAAGCTGGTGAGTAGAAACATCAATTTTTTGTTTCCAAAGCCAAGTAATCACTGAAGAAAGCTGAAAGCAGCAGCCACTTGACATTTTGAAATATGTATTTGTCTTGTCTGTACTGGCAAAGTCAAACAGCAGTTGTCCATGCCTGTTTTTATCTTCTCTTCTATATTTAAAAACTTAAATTGGGTATGACATAATGTAATCAGTTAAGCTATTTAAATAAAAGGGAGAACCTCAAGGGTCGATGGTCCTGAAACCCACAGTCATTGGTTTCCTGATGGAAATTTTACAGAAAAGAGAGGCCACTTAAAACTGCCTCATTTGTCTCATGTTGCCATTGCAAAACACAACAGGGGCTAATTTGTAAAGTGCTACTTTTTGGTCTTAACAATGCCAGAGGGGTGTTTTAAGTTAAGAAACCATAGATAGTGCTTGTTTGCAGGCTACAGCTTTACAGGCTGTTGGGTCAAAAGGGTAGCTGGGACCTTTCCTCTTCAGTGTACCCCTGGAGAGACACCTTCCTTCTGCTTGGGGCATTGACTCCATTTAGTTATCCAGCTTTTTTATCCTTTTCCTCCAGCATCTATTTTATTTGTCAAGGCTTGTTTTGTGGCATTGAAAACACGAGGCATACAGCTCTTACTAACAGACCAGTTAGCTTTAAATTGTCCCCATCTATGGGCTGAGTTGTACCCAGGTGGATGAGAGGTTAAGCAAAAGCTATTGAGACACCATTGATATCAATCTCCAGAGAGGGGCTATTTCCTTGCAAACCTCCCCCTTCAAAAGCTGCCCAGGGCACTCACACGACAGACACTGTCCAGAGAAGGGTAGGAAATGAGTGAGACATGAGTCCTAGGAAAACTCTGTTTTCCTCAGCTCTTCCAAACCTCATGCAAAAACCTGCTCAGCTAATCCCCTGAATGATAGGTGCTGGCTATCATGGTGAAAGGCTGTCAGTGTTCCAAGTGAATATGACTGACCAAACAGTTATCTATTTAAGGCAAAGTACATTATATTCCCCCTCTTGAATGAAAGTCAAATAGGACAGGCCCCTCTCTTCCCTTCCTGCCCTTGGTCTATTCAGCAGACATAAACCAAAGAGTGTTCCTCATTCCTTGTTCCAAATTATTTCCCTCATAGAGACAAAGGAAAAAGTCCATCAGGAGTGGCAGTATTTTTCATGATCCTGCAGTTTCAGGCAGTATTTGCATTGCAGATTCTGTCATAAAAAAATCCAAGCTGAGCCATTGCATCTTGTTTTCTGTTTTTGTTCTTTTTGTTGTCCCACTTTATCTTCTGATCACGTCTGTTCTTGGTGCCTTGGAGTTGGCTGTCTTCTCTGCACTTCACGTGAGAAACTGTCAAGACTTTTAAAAAACAAATAAGAAATGACAAATGAATGTGTCTGAGCTGGGGCAGCCTGGTTTCCAGTTGTGTGGGCCACTACAGGCAGAGTGTTCTGCTTCTCGCCACCATGGCTGAAAATGAAGTGAATTGCTCCTTCAGGCTGACTTTTCCAACCCCTCCAGCAGGGGAATTTTCTCAGTGAAGCGCTGGACTGTAGCAACTGTGGAGTTCATGGAGTTCTGCTACTGGAAGGTTACAAGGACAATTTAGGCAAATGGCAGTTAAATGTGCAGATGTCGCATCATGGGGAAGGGACACACTAGGTGACTTGGTCATAGGTCCCCTTCAGACTTGGTTTTAATGCTGTTCTTTCAGGTGGACAGACAGTCACTGGATCTGGTGGAAAAGCAATGGGTCTGCACACGTTTTGGAAGCCCCAAATACTCTCCTTGTTCTCCCTTTCTCACTTCAGAGACCCCCAGAGGCTGATCTCCCCCAAGAAGGGAAGTGTGGATACCAAGGATGCTTTGCAATCAGTGCAAGCCATTGCAAGAGTGAGGTAGGAGGTATCTTCTCCCTGGGAATGCAGCACTTTACTTCCTTTCATCTGTTTCTACACCTTGGAAGAAAATAGCTCAGATCATGGCCAGTGAGCAGGGACTTTGTGGAAACAGAAAGTAAAAGGAGTAAAGTATCCCCAAGTAATCCACAGTGAGTAGGGCTTGTTTCTCCACGTATCCTAGCACATTGTCATGAATTGACGCCAAAAGTAATGGCTGCTGAGCTATCACCAGCACTGTAAGGCCCTTCAATTGTTACAGTGACACTGTTGTGACACAGCAGATAAGTCTGTGTCTGAGTTTTCATAAGTTCTACTTTTTGGATAAAGTATAGTTAAGTAGCTAATTAGTTTTTAATTTCTAATAATGGAAAATGTCGTTCACTTTCAGGCTCCAGTAATTCGTTGTGCTCCTCAGAGCTTAAGACCTGTAAAGTCAAAAATAGCACATAGTGAAACTTTTTGAGGTCAGAGTTGCTGTAACAGCTCTGTTAACTCCCCAGAACTCTAACGGGGCAGCTTCATTTCAGCAGCACTCTGCAGGGGAGCCAGCCATGTGTTAGAGCGAGGGCGCTGCTGCAGTGGAGCTGGACAGGTCCCTGCCAGCAGCACCACACAGCTGGGGACAGGGGTGGAGGCTGCCTTTGACAGGCACCCATGCCAGCTCCTCCCTGAGCACTGGCTGCTCTGCCCACAGCACATCTCCCCTGCAGTAAAAGCAAGGAGCAAAAGTGCCTGAAACATGCGTGACAGATGACGAGTGGGAAGGAGGGATGAGCCTGGCTGCGCGTGGCACAGGAGGCTGGCAGCCTTCCCAGTGTGGAGTTAAGGTTGGGGAGCAGTGTCTGGTGTAGCTGGCAGCCTTTCTCAAGGTGCCATGCATGCCACTGGGAGAGGATGAGGGGGCTCACACCCCCTGAAGTGTGTGAACTTTTGGCCTCTGTGGTTTTACATCAGGTGAATAATGCACAGAGAATCCCAACTCACACACAACACCGTTCCTATACAGGTGAGGTGCTGCACATCCCAGTTCAGCATTCAGCCAGAGGCCTTGTTCAGGAAAGATTGGTAGTACTGGGCCTCAAGGAGGATGGGCTGCAAACAGCCACCAGCTGGAGAGAGCAGGGCCTGGCAAGGTAGGAGCTGACAGCAAAGGGCAAAGAGCAGGTCATGAAGATCCCTCTCCTGGCAGGGAAACCAAAGGTAGGTAATTGATGTGACTGGCAATGAGGAGCCTGAATAACATGACCTTACCAGGGAAGAGAGTGGGATCAGCCAGAGACTTCTGCACGCCATGGCTTTGGGAGAGAAGTGATGGATTGGGTTTTGGATTCTGTGGTGATGGATTTATGGCTGGAGGCCTTCTTCATACTCTTGTGATTGATTGCCCTTAGGAGCTGGCCCAAGAATTGTGGAGCACAGCACTCCCACAGGAACAAGCCTTGCCATCTCCCCCACCCTGCAATGGGCAGAGGGAGCAAAGAGCACCGTGGAGCTGGGGTGGTAGCATCTGCCAGTAGAGTCCTGCCAGCATTAGGGTCCCTCTAAACACCAAAAATAAAGAGAACAGCTCCCTCATGGCTTCCTAGAGGTGAGGTGGCCAGGCAGAAGTGCCAGTATCTGGTAGAAGAGGAGTGTGGTGAGGGAATGTGCTGAAAGGGTGGGGGTGACAGTCTGTGTTCAGGCCTGAGGTGTTCCTTGGTTCTCTGCAGGGGGCTGCCTGTCAGCATGTCAGGGCAAGGAGCTAAATCCTCTGCTTCCCTCCAGCTGGTATTCAGATTGGCAGGGTGCAGCAGCTCACATGCAGATGATGTACCTTCCTGGAGTGTGCTGCTGCAATGCTCATGTGAAATCACTTTATAAGTGCTATTTTTTCAGTGTCTTCAGGAGGTGTAAGAAGGTGTGCTGACAGCATGCCATGGGTCAAAGTCAAGGCAAGAAGTAAAAGCCAGGTGTCCTGGCTCTCAGGATCCCTTTTAACCATTAGGTTTTTAAGTGAATTTTCAGTGAAGTTTTCACCTGCTGTGTTGTCACATATTGCTGCAGAATGTGTCACAGAGAAGCAAGAGGGAGAGAGAAATGACATTTATAATGAAAACTTGTTTCTCCCAGGGAAACAGTAGCTGTTGGGGTACTCCCTTATCTTAACCTCAGCACCATTATAAAAACCTGACGTGCTGAGGTCACAGCTGTGTTCAGCAAGGTGCAGAGATGGGGAAACACACTCCCCAAATCTGACAGAGCAGCTGAAGCCTGAGTAGTGGCTGGTGTTATTGCAAGGAATGCTCAGCTCAGCAGCATGAAGGACCTGGCATGGCTGCAGCCTGAGCTGCAGCAGCCCAGCACCGTGGGGCTGGCACTGCCCCTGCTGAGGTGTGGCTGAAGGGCTCCAGCTGGGAATTCACACATGGGAAGGCTGGAAGTTGACAGTTCAAATCACAAAGCCATGTTCTGGTTTAGCTAGAATAAAGGATGGCATTGCAAATAAGTGAGGATGAAAATAAAACTGCATGATTCTGGGCAAACCTTCATCACAGATCCCTTTGAAAGACTTACCCAGACTTCACAGGAGCTTGGATCAGTCCTGGATCTATTTCTCCTGAGGTCTTGAGAGCTGTTTCTATATCCTTCATTTAATTCTCAAGGTGTTCCTTTAGATGGAGCAAAGACTAAAAGGGATTCATAATCATGAACTATTTTTCTTGTTTGTGAAGTCTCTGAACAGAGGCATTCAATGAATAAGCTGCAAACTAGAGAACTGCACCTCTCTGGCTTCTTCCTCACAANGTCACACATGGGAAGGCACACATGGGAAGGCTGGAAGTTGACAGTTCAAATCACAAAGCCATGTTCTGGTTTAGCTAGAATAAAGGATGGCATTGCAAATAAGTGAGGATGAAAATAAAACTGCATGATTCTGGGCAAACCTTCATCACAGATCCCTTTGAAAGACTTACCCAGACTTCACAGGAGCTTGGATCAGTCCTGGATCTATTTCTCCTGAGGTCTTGAGAGCTGTTTCTATATCCTTCATTTAATTCTCAAGGTGTTCCTTTAGATGGAGCAAAGACTAAAAGGGATTCATAATCATGAACTATTTTTCTTGTTTGTGAAGTCTCTGAACAGAGGCATTCAATGAATAAGCTGCAAACTAGAGAACTGCACCTCTCTGGCTTCTTCCTCACAAGGATGTCTTTACTGGATGTCTTCCCTCAGGGAAACTGGTCTGTAGCTGTTGTCCAGCTTGGCTTCTGATCAGCCCCTCACTTCCCCATGTTGAGGCTGAGGGAAGGTTGGGCAGGACACAAGACCTGTGGCAGTGGTGGGAATGCTAAGGCACAGTACATGCTCCTCAAGGATGAGGAGAGCACCAGTGACCCTAGGAACCTGGGAGCAGGAAGGAATGAGCTTCCCTGCACCACTGGACTATTGCACTAAGATCCCCTGCTGCAGGCTGATGGTATGCACAGCACAGAGCACACACCAGCCTCCTCTCCCTGCTTGCTCCTCCCTCACCCCTGGGGAGCTGCATCTCCTGTGTAAAGGTGGGAGCAAAGCAAGCATTACAGGATTTCTGTTGAACCCAGATGAGACTTTGTCAAGCACAGGGGCTGGCAGATAGCTACTCTCCCCTTCTCCCTTCCCTGCTGTCCCCATCCCTCAAGGACTGAAGCAGTGGGAGCTGGTCCCTTCTGTTTTCCCTTGGCTGGTGTCAATTTTCCCTTTATCTCAGCAAAGCCCCTGAGCAGACACCAGTGCAGCAGTCAGCAAGCTGCACCTGGCTGATCCCCGGGGGCCGTGGTGCTCTTGTGCTGCGGCGGCACGCCAAGGGTGCGGGGAGCTGGGGCTGGCTTTCACAGCCTGGAGCACACTGCTGAGGATTGCTCCACTCTGCAGCCACAGGATGAGCAGATGGATGGATGCTGCCATCAGCCCTTTTTTAGGATGTCCCTGAAGTGTGGGAGCAGGGGCAAGGGCACCTGCCTGGGCACCTCTGTGCAGCGTGGCTGGCTGTGGTGGGGAGCAAGAGGCTTCCTAGGCATGAGGCAGGCTGCAGGATACCCAGTGACAGCCAGCTACGGCTCGTGTCATTCACTTGGCCTTACTAATCCAGCAGTGGCTGGGAACTGCATCCCAGGAGCTTTCTTGTGGTTGTGTGATGCTTTTATCAGTTAACTGATAAGTGTTGAGTGAAGCCATTTAGTTATACCTGTGAAATTTACCCCGTGTCTACTGGAAACCACCAATATTCAAGGCAGGGGAGTAGGTAATATGAGCTAAGTACAATGGGTTCTTAAAGCGTAGAAAAAAGAACTGTTCTTGGAGTTACTCTCTTGCTCTGGGGCAGCTTGAATCCCAGCTTTCCTTTCCTGATGAACTCATACCCAGCATTGGCATTACTGGGAGAAATCTTCTGCCTCCAAATATGCTCTTTATATTGGTACGGAATCAAAAGCCAGTGGCAGCAACATCAGCAATTTGGGGGGTGAAGCAGTAATTTTGTTAGTGCAGCATTTTGGTGATCTTCTGAAAAGCTGCCACAAAAATAGCCCTGATTTCTATTTTGTAAATCATGACCATTTTGTTGCTAGGATTCCTTGGCACTGAAGATGCAATTGCACAGTTTTCCTTGGAGCAGCATGAGGAAGCATCACTTATGGATGTGTTTAGGGCCAAATTCTTCATGACAATCACATATGCACCCTTGTACTGAGTGGCTTTCCCATCCTGCTGTAATGAGCAGCATATATGTTGGCAGGGATCCAAATGGCTTTTCTTTCTGGGATTTCCTTTATTTCTGCTCGAAGAACTCAGATGTATCCTGCAGGACCTAATCCTGAATCTGACATTTTAGAGTACTGTAGGCTCCTTCCCTGACCTCTGCTTTCCTCCTCTTTCGATGCTGGCTTGAATTCATGAGGATGATTAGTGTGTGAAATAACAGACTGTCTTTGTAAGGTATTTCAGGGGCATCCTAGCATCTGAAATTCAGGTGGATCAGCAAGATTTGTGTCTTTTCATAGTTCTGACTTGTCCTGCAATAGGCTCTGCTGCAGAAAGGATTTAACTCTACCATTTTGTGTACCTGCCTACCCTGAGGTGTTCCCCCTGACAGCTCCCTTGATGGAAGGGGGAGATTATGTCTCCACAGGGATTTAAATCATGAGAAACCAGACAATCCCTGCTCACCACAGGAGGGCAGTTGCCAATGCCTGAGCCAGTGACGCTACAAACACGTGGAGTGCATGATGCAGGTTCTTATTTTCAAACCTAGTAACAGCATTTCTTCTGTACATTGACATCATGGCCCCTGCCTGCAGGAACTTTCTATTCTCACAGGAGTTTCGTGGCAGACAAGCAAATAGATATGCAGCAACCAATCTATGTGTTCAAGGACTGGATGGAGATTATCTTTGATGCAAAATGGCTTTTTTTTTTTTTTGTTGTTGCCTTCTATCCCTTGTATTTCCCTTTCTGTGCTACTGGCTCAGCAGGAGCTAGGGGTAATGGGCTTCTTGCCGTTCAAGACGGATGGCAGGAGGCATTTTGTTTCAGGCTCCCCAGGAGGGGATTGATGAGATGGCTGTTGGAATATCTCCCTTTCTCCTTACCAGGCCTTATTACTGATACCCCATGTGGTGCCAGGATTGGGTCACATGGTGGAGGAGCACTTCTGCCCACCATTACACCAAGGTCTGGGTTAGCACAGCCTGTCAGGCTCCTTCTCACTGTACTAAAGAGCATCTGACCTGGGAGTTCATTTAGCCCTGGAAAGCAGTAAGAGGTTGCACTTCTCCTGCAATTGTCATTTCCCTGGTCACCCCAGACTTCTTAGGCTGGTCTTTCACCAGGATCACCTAAGGAGCTGGAAGATGATAGCTGCACTCACATCTGTTGTGGCTGCTTGGGGACAGTGGATAGAAGTCTCCTTGTTCTTGCATCATCCCTGTCCACTGCAGAAGTGATGAAGCCTTTTTCAGCACCAGAGGCTGATCCTGGTGTAAGGACTCTCCTCAGTTCTGATTAATAGCACAGCCTAGGGCTTGTCTAGCAAGGGCTCAATGGTCCTCTCTGTGTTATATCCTGCCATCAGGAGGTGGAACATCCTCCCCTGTCCTGTCTTGACCAAGATTGAGGAGTCTGTCATAGTTAGAGACAAAATTCTGCTTTCATCCAGACTCTGGTCACCACCTGCCAAAGTGTATGACTTGTGGTTATTGATTACTCTTTCCCTCTCAAGTATCTCATTGGGATATATTAATCACAAGCATAAATCCACAGGGCCAAATTCAGTTATGACTGATGTTAATTTATCCACCATTTTTTCTTCTTTCTTAGCTGATTTTATCTCCTTTTTTGCAGTCCTCTGTCAGTGTTTCCTCCATGGTCAGGAAGATTATTCTTGCTAAATAAGAGGAAAAAAAATACAAGATCAACTCTTTGCTTGCATGAGTAATCACAAAATATGGGGTTGTTTTGTTGTTGAAGACAGCCAAGTCACCTTGTAGCCCCAAAGCCAGGTTTTGACAGAGAGCAGGAGCATGCTGTGATGCCACATCCTGCTGAGACACAGCTGCAGCATCAGCCCTGCAGTACGCTCTCACCTCCGTGGAAATCCCTGGTTCAATTTAGCACAGCCTTATCCTACCCCTCAGGCTGTGGGGAGGAGAGAAGGCATAGGTCTGTTTCTGGAGAAGTTCCCAGCAGTGAGAAAGCAGCCATTCAGGAGTATCTGCTTTCCAGGCCATGGGTGGGCTGGGGTAACTGCTGGCTCATGGGATGCTTTGGTGCTCTCAGGCTCAGTGCTGCCTCCATTAATCTTCACCCAGGTCCTTTCTCTGGGTGTGATTCCCTCCTGCCCCTGCCCAGGCTGACTGGTGTCTATCCTCACCTGCCAGCACCCTCCCCCTGCTTCAGTGGCACTGACATTTGGAGCGTGTCCTGGCTATCCTTTTCCCTCTTTGACTTCATCCCACCTCCCAAGTTTCCCCCTCATTTCTCTAATTCCATTCAGGCCACGTCTTTGCTACCCTGTTTTCTCTCATTCTTTTATTTTAGACATGATAGCATTTTCCTTCAGCAAATTTGCAGCTCTTGAGGTCAGCCACCAAGGACAAACGCATGAGGGATTTAAAAGGACAGGAAATGCTTTTGACATGATTTCTCCAAAGGAGAATTTTAATGCTTTTGAAATTGGGGAACACAGGTATCTGTCTGTGAACCAGGCACAGACAGTCAAGCTTGGGCCCCAAACTGTCCACAAAACAAACAGAATAAATTCATGCTGTGACAGCATATTTTCTGCTTATACAGCTCGTGCTGGAGTTTTCAAGGAGACTGAAGAATAAAGTCTGACAGAAGAGGAAAAAGTCCTTTTGTCAATAGACACATATGAAGAAATAGCAAGGATAAGTCAAAATTATAGATCAAATGTTTCAAGAATGTGACTCCAAGATAATTTGGTGTATTTCCTTTAGACATCACAGGCTATTTCTTCCCCTTCTATTGGTGTCAGTTTGGCAACTTTCAGTTCAAATTTATTGTGCTGGTCAAAATCAGCAGGGGACAAAACAAGGGTTTTTTCAGTGTCACCGTAACCATTTGCATGCCATGAGCATTCCTGAGACAGCTAGAACAAGAGATGCTTCAAGCCCACACTGCTACACAGCTACTTCTGGAGTAAAATACAGCTGCTAATGAAGGTCATACATAGGAATCTAGGTGATAATGTGCTCTATGAAGCTTTGGGAGGTTTTCTCTTAGTATTGTATGCAGAGCTGCTCATGGAATTATTCCTGGCAGTGAACACTGGAAATGTGAGGAGCACCTCAGTGTCCACATAATGCTTACAGCCTTGTTTTTGTGACTGGCACTTAGCTTTGTGAAAACAGTTGTCTTGTATGAGTTAATGGGGTATTTAGCTATTAGACTGGCAGAGTTCTGCAGGAATAATTACCAGATTTGACACTGTTCACTGGAATTAGGCATAAAACCACTGTTGGTAACATTTACAGTTGGAACAAATATTAGCAGGCAGGTCTATAATGATGAGATGAGCACAATTCTGCTTAGAGATCTCCTTAATTTGATAATTTAATTACTCAATCCAAAGCAGGGGGGAGAGAGCAGCCAACGTTTCAGCTGTCCTAAGAAAGAGTGACTTAAAAAATACCTGGGATCCAAGTAAGTGAGAGGCTGACCATGAACCCCTGGGATGTTGCTGGGCAGAAATCTCTTAATGCAACCCTTGAAGACAGTAAAAAAGGGGAATGAGTGGGAGTGGAAGGTGATTTCATTTCTTGGTATGATGCCAGTGAAATAAGTGCTGAAGTCCTGTATTTACTTGCAAGGTACAGACTTAAGAAGGATCTCAAGGTGCTGAAGAGAGAGCAGAGCACCAGAAAGAGGTAGAGCATGAAGTGAAGGACTTGAAGACTTTGGCTCCTTTAAATTGTCAAAAAGAAGGCTGAAAGATGTTATAAGTAGAATGGAGAAGTCTCTTCTGAGTGAGAAGGCAGTCATATAAAAGAAGTCCTTCATCACTTGGAGAATGGGCATCCTCACTGCCATGAATGGGGGCTGAAGCGAGACAAAATTACAAAGGCAATGGAAGTTCATCACCAAAACAAATTTCAAAAGGAATTGCAGGCTCTTCATTTCTTTTAGGCTATCAGTTAAAACAGAGTGTATTTGTAGAAGATGAGCTTTTACCAGCCACTGGTTTCTGGGCTGTCCATAGGATGGCAGAGTGAAATTGCATTGCCTGTGAGACACAGGAGCTATGGGGAGAAGACATAGTGTCTCCCAGTCTTAAAGTGTAAATGTAAATTGGGTTGTAATATAAGCTGAACCTTCCTGACCATACCTGACCATAACCTTGCAAAGTTGGTAGGAGAAATTTCTGTGACTACCTGTAAGGGCTGAAGGACTGTCTGGTTGTTTATTCTCTAGTAAGAATCCCTGCCACTAGTGGATGGCTGGTGGCTGAGTCCTGCTCACTTCATGCTTGCAGGAAATCCAGGACTCCTGAGCAACTGATCAATATGATCAAGCAGAAGCTGTTTATTGTTTACATTACACATGCTTTTATGGATTCTACAAACTACTAAGTACACATTTCTTGATTGGTGCCTATGTCTTGCTCCCTGGTTTTCTGCCTCCATTTCTCAGCATCTGTGATTGGTTACAGTCCGGGTGTTTCACAGTCCTCTGTTACCTAGTTCTTGCGATCCTGGTATTCTGTTTCTCAGCTTCTTCGTTCTTATTTTAGCACAGTTTATGTCTTAGTAATCTTGATGAATTCCACAGTGCCCTGAGAAAATTCTGGTAAGAACAGTTGCATGTGGTGTGGCTGATGCACACTGAGGCCTAAGTTGTTCAGATACATTGCTACACACACTTGTATCCAGAGGCCAGCAAAAGCAGCAAGCCAACACTGGCAAAACGGAGGCACCAGAGTTTCAGGTTAGGCATTCAAAAACCTGGGCTGGTGGAATCAGTCTAGGCTTCTCTGAGAGTGGCCCTTCCTCCTCCTGCTAAGTGGGAAGCTCCTCTAGAAGAACAGGGATAGCCAGACCACCTTGGCTTCTGCCTTAAGGAATTAATTTGTTCTATGTGTCCATCAAGAGAAAGGGGACCTAGAGTCATAAGCACAATTTGCTTTTCCAGAAATGTGTTGTTCTCATTCTTTAGCATCAGTGTTACATTTTGAAGATGCCTTTTAAGGAAAAGTCAGGGTTTGAGGGAAAGTAATTTTTTTTTCATTCTTGGCCACCCCCAGTGCAGTCACTTTCAGGCTCACTTAGGGTGGTTACCAGGTACAACTTACCTACCAGTGTCCTAAATGTGGTCAGTTGTGAGGAGTCAGGGGATAGGTCAGAGAGCCAAAACCCTGACCACCAGACCTTTGCTCCTGCCACCAGAGCACGCTCGGCTCCAGATGTTAAGCAGGGGATGTGCCAGGCTGAGCACACCCCCCTGACTCTCTCTCTCTCCACCTCTTTACACTAGGCAAGATTAACAGCCCAAATCAGCTCTCTCCTATAACACACAGCACGTTTGAATGGTTTTAATTATGGCTGCTGCAGCCAGAACCTGACCTGCCTGCTGTTGAGCCAGGAGGAGCTGGGTGGGTATGCCTGTGCAAAGGAGGCTTCACCTCAGCCCTTGCAAATGTGCTTTTGATCTTGGGCATCTACCTTTAGAGGGTGCCTTTGAAGGCAATTGCCCTTTCAGCCACTGCCTGGATGTTTTATCATTTGCAAGCTGAGTTTCTTAAAGAAGAAATAATTGAAATGTTGCCAGCCTGGAAACTCCTGTCTCCTACAGGTGTCAGTTGAAATTCCAGTTCTCCATCAACAGTTAGGGATTTCCAGACTATTTTCCAGTGACTATGGCCACAAATTAAATAGCATCTATCATTTTAGTGTCTCAGAGTACTCCACACCACCGGAGAGCAAACAAACCACATGGAGCTGAGTGACACACAGCCTTTGCTCTGTCTGAGCTTTCTAGAAACAATGGGCCAAAAAAATCAAATGCAGAGCAGCACTGTGGGGCTGACTGACTGCCTGGGGCTAGGGACAGCTCAGGGCAGGCTATCCCTAAACCTTGTCACTCTCCACAAGGTTCACAACACAGACACCCACAGCCCTCCCCACTCATGCCACCTCTCACTCATGGCATTTTTCTCATTCACGCTGACATCTACTAAAAAATTTGTAAAATACTTTTTGGTTACTGTTTTTAAGCGTGGAAGAGTTAAGTGAATTTTGGCATGTGATTATGGATAGTTTCGGTAAGAGTTACCAGGAGTTTCCAATCCAGTCAGGTGCAATGAGAAGGGAGGCCTCTGAAAGCAGTTCAGCAGCATGCCAGAGACTAGCAAGATGTTATTAACAGCATGTGTATTTAACACAGCTTGAAATTCATAAACAGTGATACTGACAGCTCAGCTGTGCTGCTTCATGGCATTCCATTCATAACAGGGGATTTTTACCATTTGTACTGTCATCAGAGTTGGTTAGGACCTTTTGGGTGAAACACTTGATTTGACAAGTTCATTCCTGTTCAACAAATATGTGGTTGTAACACCACAGAACACTTTGTCTTGGAAGGGACATTCAAAGCTCCTGCTGTTCCAGCCCCCTGCCATGGGCAGGTACATGTTGCACTAGACCAGGTTGCTCAAAGTCTGTCCAACCTGGCCTTGAACACTTCCAATGATGGGCCATCCACAACTTCTCCAGGCAACTTGTGCCTCATTTAATCTGCCAGGATGTTTCTCAGGTCAATGCTGGGAGCAAAGTCCCCCACAAGCAGGAAAGGGAGGACATCTCTTGGTTTGGGTTAGAGAACCAAGCCCTTTAGTTATAGCTTGCAGACAAAGTGCCTGACAACTGAGTCTCCATCTATTCTACTCTCTGTTTGGCTCTGGCTTTCTGTCAGGCTCTCTGTCTTTTCTTGCTTTATTTATTTCTTTCAGTTATGTTTCTCTATTAAGTTTTTCCAGGGTTTATGCTTTTATTCCACATGAAAACAACACAGATGCCACAGCATTCCTCATAGAATGCAACTCCTGTTCGCTGGCTAGCCCAAGTTATCATGGAAATTATTAGTTTCCTTAAGCATTTATTGTACTCATCCAGAAATACAAGCTTGCCCTGTTTCAATCTGAAACACTATGCACGGAAAGGAGAAAACTCCACACAGTACCACAAACATAATTCTTGTAAGAAGGTGGTATGTTAATTAATAAAGTGTGAGAGCCACTGGTTTAACATATTAATGAAGTTGTTATGCAGAGAGAGATGAAAAGATAGATTTCCTTATTAGATTTTTGAATGTCTGAACCTTTATTGTAGTTATATTCTATTTCATGTCTTTCTTACTAACATTCTAGTAGTGTTTCTAATAGTATAATTGTCTTAGATAATTAGCTCAGCAAAGAGAAGGAGAAATAGGAGAAGGCCAGATGAACATGATCACAACTTGAAACAGGCAGGACAGCTGTGGAGGTAGACCCTGAAAGAGAGATCCTTTTATAACTGAGACTGGGCTTTGCTTAGGAACAACAGCAGGAGCGACACAGTAGGTCAGAAAAGCCAGGTGAAAGAACTTGCGTTTTTTACCGAAGGGTTTTGAAAATGAAGGCCCTGCTGAACTGGACTGGTAGGTGTGTGAATCAGACGTGGCAGTGGGCTCTATGGCTCCATGTCTTCACTAATGCAAGGAGAGAAGCTGCCTTTTTTCCAGGCTGCTGTGAAAATAGTGGAGAAAATCTGTCTTGGGCTGATTCAGCCCTTTCAGTGGATTGAAGACCATTTTTGAAGTGCCTCCAGAGTATGCATACAGAAATGTCATCTTGGACCTGCAAACCTCTGAGCTACTGCCAGCCCAGCTGGGTGCTGTACTAGGACTGGTGGAACCAGAGCTATCTCATCCCCCAAAGGGGAGATGGCATTTCATGGAGATGAGCACATTAGGAGGCATTTGCCCACTCTGATATGGCCTCTGATAGCCCTAAGCAGCAGGGCTGGTTGAACCACCCCTTAGGCAGAAGCCAGCCTGTGGGTTTCGGGTTGGACCACAGAGAAGTTGTTAGTCAAAGCAAGTGAGATAAAGAGAAGGTGGGATTGCAGTGCCTTTGGCAAACAGTGCCCTGACTGGCATGGGACAGCCTTGTCACCTGTGCCCAGGGCCAGGCTGACAGTGCTTGCTACAAGTCATAGAAAAAAATGGGGTTCCTGGAGCTGCGTGGATGACTTAAGCACTCACCTTACATTAAAACTGACTGCTGGGCATTTTTTGGTGGGTCCACTGGCACTTTTCACTCTGTGAGCCATAAGTGACTTTGAATGAGAGGTACCTGCAGAAGCCTGAATGATAACATAAATTCATGTGTTGGGATATTGTCCTGCTGTTCCTTCTGCAGTCTCAGGGCCTGGACTAGAGAGATGTTAATGTTTAAAGTTTTCTTCATCTCAGAAAACCTTCAGGGGAGGAAAAAAAAGGATAGGATGGAGCTTCACTACACTTTATATTTTTGCATTACTATAGAAGTTAAAAACTCTAGTTTCATGTCAAGAAGAGACAAAGAATAAAAGTAAGTAATTTCCAGTGGGTTCTCGTGAGTCAGGAGGGCCTGGGGCTCTGACCTGGGGTCCAGTATGCAGCTGGGGCAGAAGCCTGCATTGGGCCAGTAACCACACTGAGACTGAGCAGTGGGCATTTGACAAGAGTTTCAAGAGCTGAAATTCTCCGTGATTCCACATAGACTGCACGTAGGGAATTCAGTCCCAAAATTTCTCTAGTTATTTTTTTGCCGATTTAGGGTCTGCCTGAAGCCACCTTGTGGCTTTCCTGTAAGTTTCATGCAAAAGGCTAAGAAAAACAGCCTTATTCTTACCTATACTGAGTTTTTTTCACTGCCCTACCTACAGAAGTTATGTACTCTGTACTTTATAACCCACTTAGCTTCTCTACATCTGTTTTAGCTGCTGTAAAGAGAATACAGAATCCAGAATCCAGCCCAAAATAATTATAATTTATTCTAACACATATACAAAAGTTTTAGGGTAAGAATATAATTTTTTTTTACAGATTCCTTCTGGATGCATCAGGAAAAATCACTGGCCAGATTCTGCCTTAAGTCCCTACAAGTGTATACTGGTGTAACTTAAAATCAGAAAAATTACTCTGCACTTACACAGAGTCAGATTAAAAGCTATGAAATCAAAACCAAACCCCATGAAATCTAGTTTTGCTGTGTTCACAGCAAGCTGTAAAACCCTCTATGGTTACTTAGAAGTGGTTCTCTGTCTCAGGGGGAAAAAAAAAAAATGAAGCAGTATTAAATTTGGCCCTACAGCCCTGCAAAGTTAGATGCCAATGTTTCCATCTTACTGAGAAGAGAGCAAACTCCTCTTTCCAGTGGTGCCATGCTATTATTTTGTGAGTTACAAGATGCTGCTTCTTAAATTCCTTGCTGGTTCAAGATCACTTACTGAATCCTAACTGCTGTAGGTCCAAGATAAGCTTTACTTGGGGAGAAATTTATCTGTGGAGAAAGAAAGAGAAGACATTTCCTGAACCTAGCATCTGTTGGCATCTACAGAGCAGTTTGATGCATTAGAGGTGGGCCCTTGGGAGAAGGAGTAACAGTGTGCTTCTATTTTTGCATGAAATCAGGCTCGGCAGAGGGCATGATGATGCATGAGTATCTGTGTGTATCTGCTTTCTCACTGTCATTTCCTCAGTTAGGAGAGAGGCAGAGGATGGCAGTAACCAAAGGGATGCAAACAGCCCTCCTCATTACCTGCTAGGGCAGTGGGGATCTTTCTTCATGGATTCTCTACAGACAGACAGCTGCCAGCCAGTGGTGTAACTCATGCTGCCGCTGCTCTTTGCAGGGACACAATTCTGTTGGAGCTGCTTGGCTCCATTTGGCATTTTTCTCTATAGCTGAACATCGCATGACAATGCAGCTGATTCACTGCACCAGGGCTGGGGTAAGGACTGCAATTGTGCCCTCTCAGGGGATGAAGTGGGAGTACAGGAGTGTGAACCCAGCTCTGCTCCCAGCCCGACTTTTGGGACTTGAAAGAGGGGGGTGTGCTGTTTTAAATATTCACGCATACACCCTTAGCTTCAACACTGAAGCTTTCAAGTATTTTAGGTCAGAGCTGGTGTAACCAGCCTGAAGCAATGCTGCATCGTGCTGTAATCTTGACAATTTTTTCAACTAAATGTGCTTGAATCTAGTCATTTTCCTGATGGCTCATCTCCAAGAAAATGGTGTCGATCATTTGGTAGGTTTCAGGGTTGGATGTGAGTCAGCTCTGAGTCAGGCAGCAGCTTTAGCTTCGTGAAGTGCTGGTCCTCCTGTGCTGGCACAACCTGTGGGGCCACAGCTCTGCGACAGACACTGCTCCTGAGCCTCCCCAACAGCAGCATGTGGGAACCTAAGCACAGGGCACTCACAGAGCAGAGGGCAATTCCACAGCCCCACACTTTTGGCTGTTCACCTGCTCAGCACTCTCGACCTGTGAAGATGGCAGGGTGTGTAAACGGTGATGCTGGTGGCAGGCAGGGAGAAGGAGACGGGGACCTATCTTGCTCCCTGCAGAGGTGCCCATCTGACCAGGGTGTGGGCACAGCGTGTCAGTGCTGCACAACCAACTTTCATCCCCAGAGCCAGAAGGAAGCAAGGAAAGAGCTTTGTCCAGAGCCCTCTGTCCCTGGCAGGGTGTTTCTGTTTATATTGACATTTTTATTAAGTAGGGTGGTGTCCCACTTCTCAGGGAGTAGAGAGAAAGGCCAGACACAGCCTTGATGGCAAGCAGCCACTGTGTGTGTTGTGCAAAGCAGCATGACTGACGGGTTCCTCGCTCTCTCTTTGTCTTTCTCTCCCCTTGCACGGCGGTGTGATTGAAGCAACGCCCCGTGAAACAGTCCCTGAGCGCTTGCATGTGCCGAGAGTCCCACTGGAAATGCCTCCTCCTCTCCATCCTCATGTATGGCTGCCTGGGTGCAGTGGCCTGGTGTCAGCTGGCCAGAGTCACCAAGCTCAGCTTCGATAGCTCCTTCAAGGGCAAGTCTATGATCTACCATGACAGCCCGTGCTCGGACGGCTATGTTTATATCCCGCTGGCCTTCCTCTCCATGCTGTATGTGGTGTACCTGGTGGAGTGCTGGCACTGCCACGTCAAGAGGGAGCTGCAGTACAAGGCAGACGTGGACAGTGTGTATGAGTGCATCAACCGCATGCAGCAAGCCACTCCGTGCATCTGGTGGAAGGCCATCAGCTACCACTTCGTACGGAGAACCCGTCAGGTGACCCGGTACCGCAACGGTGACGCCTACACCACCACACAGGTCTACCATGAGAGGGTCAACACGCACGTGGCTGAAGCTGAGTTTGACTACTCTCACTGTGGATACAAGGACATCTCCAAGGAGCTCCTGGGCTTGGAGAGCTATACAGCCACCAAGCTGAGGTTTACCAAGTGCTTCAGCTTTGCCAACATTGAGTCTGAGAACTCCTACCTGACTCAGAGAGCTCATTTCTTCACAGAGATCGAGGGGCTAGATGACTACATGGAGGTGAGGGAAGGCATGCAGCTCAAAAATGTGGATTTTAAAGAGCTTATGATGGCCTACGGAGACCCGGATCACCTCCCGTGGTACGTGTCCCATTATGCTTTCTGGGTGGCAGCTATCCTGATGATCTCGTGGCCGCTCAGGGTACTCATAGAGTACCGGACTGCTTATGTCCATTACCACGTGGAGAAGCTGCTGGGCCTGGAGTACACGGCGCCCACGACGGCAGAGGAGCCCCTGTACCGGTACCGCATGCCCCGGGACGCCACGCAGGACAGCACCGAGCTGGAGTGGCACATCTGCACCAACCGGCAGCTGATCCCCAGCTACTCGGAGGCCATGCTCATGGACCTGGCCAACTCCCCGGCCTACAACAGCTACACGGTGTGTCGCTATGGAGAGACGGCCCACGGCTGCGAACGCTGCAACCGTGCCTCCAGCACCTCCTCCATCTTCTCACGCCACGCTTTCCACAGCTGCAGCGGCAACTCCCGCCTCTCCCTCAACACCAGCCGCTTCTCCCTCTGCCGCATCCATGGCTCCCACAGGACAGGCCTCTGGAGGAGCCGCAGCAGCAGCATCGCAGACCGGGGCTGCCAGGATGAGCAGTGCTGCTCCTACTCCAGCCAGCTGGCTGTCAACGAGAACCCCCCAACCTACCACGATGCCCGATTCTTCCCTGTCCTGATCGTGCACAGGCCGGAGGGGCAGGACAGGCAGCATTTCTACATCAGGCGTTCCTCCTGCCTAGAAACTTCTCTGTGACAGGCCTCCATGGTTACTTGGCTCCTCTGCTCTGGGACAGGGATGGCAGAGGTGACACCAGTGGGGAGCCTGCAAGTATCAGTCTCTACAGCAGGTCAGCAAGAGTTTCAGCTCTTCTCCCTGCCATTGCAAGAGGACATAGAGACTCTGACCAGCACCTAACCTCATTTCCAAGATTTTCTCCCCCTCCACACGGTCTCCCATGTCTTTCATTCCCCATTCCTCTCACTCTTTCACTTCTCACCCTTCCTCTGCTCCTTGATTCCCTGCCTCTCCTCCCATCCCACCCTCATTCTTTTTTTTGCATTTCAGTCACAGCATTTGGTTGTTGTGGCTGCTGGAGGATTTTAAATGCTTGTGCTTTGCCAGTACATTTGCCCTCCTGGATGCTTTGCAAGGTAAGAACCTCAGATAGAGCAAGGCACAAGGCACACGGCCAGCCGGAGTCAAGTCAGAAGGAGAATTCAGATCTGCAGGTGCTGAGTCACCTCCTGCAAACCCCAAACAAGGTGCTTTTTTTAAATTTTATTTTCCACAATCTTTTTTTCCTCTTCTTCTGTCATTCCTTCTCTCCTTTGTTCATGTTCTTCTCTCTCGCTTTACCCTCACCTTCCCATTTTTTCAGTTCTCTCACTTCTGCTTTACAGTTTTTCTGGGGTTTTGCCAGTGAGGATATCTTTCAGGGTGTAATTATTTTCCAGTGGGCAAAAGTAAGGTTTTCATGGCACAAATGTCACTAACTGCTCACACAGCCACAAATGAAGCCCCTGAGAAGTGCTGAGGACTTTCTTTCAGGAACAGTGATGTACACCGATACAGCAAAATGCCCTTTACTCACACTGCCCTGCCTGGTCTGCAGCAGAGACGCTGCTGCATTTCCTGCTGTAGTTTACCTTGTCCAGCTCCACCCCTGATAGCAATTATCGAGAGCCATAATGTAGATTAGTGCCCTGTTAATGCCACTATTTTTAGGACAGTAGGCTGGTTTGTGGTTGTTTCATTCCTTCAACTTGAGTGCAGCAGCACAGGCTTGACAAGGGGAGAGGGGCTGGAGAAGGAAAGGTAAATATGGTATTAACCCTCCCACAGAGAGTCTGGAGCTGTTAGGAAGCTCTTCCACCCACAGTGTCTATTACAGAAGTTGTAGGACTGCCTACATTACCTTTCAGCTTTCCGTGTGCCCTGAGGAGGGCTTTTGGTCTGTAGCCCACTTCACCTTCCCAGGCGAGATGTGGTGCCACCCCAGCCCCAGGCAGAGAGCACAGCTGGGAGCTAGCCCCACTGGCCACTCCTGCTGGGGCTCCAGGCTCTTCCTGCAAGCCTTCCCCTGGAGCAGGCGTAGCACCTTCCAGAATTAGTGCAAGCCTCTCCAAATCCAGAAGGGGTCTGGTCCTGACAGAGCGTGCCACTGCCCTCTGGGCTGTGGGCTCTGCCCCCTGGCCTGGCCCCCTCCGAGAGCCAGGGGCTGCTCCAGGAACCTTTTGGCCACGCTGAGGACTCACCAGGGACCTCACACCTGCCAAACCTCCATCCCACAAGGGATGGTTGTATGCTGAGCAAGCTCCATACCATTTTGTCACACGGCTGGTGGAGATTGTTATCCACTCTGACTCACAGGAGAATGCAATATGATCGCAATACATACAGTCACTTTCAAAACCAGTGTTGTCTCACCCTACCTTACAAGTAGGTAAGAAACTGAGCCCCCAGAGGGGCTGGCAACAAGTGCTTCCTCCCAAGTCCATTTTGTGTGTATCAACATGTAATATGAAATTTGTAAAGTCATATTGATATGTGTAGATTATATGTAACTCTGCATACTTATATGGTGATTTCTTATGGCATTGACTGTTGCACCATGTTAAATACATTTTGGTTTTGTTTGTTGACTCTGTTTTGGTGTGCTGTGTTTACTTCAACTCCAGAAATGGAAACATTGGCAATACCTGGTTAACCTGCTGCAAATGATGGCACCATCAGAAAGGTTTTTAAAATTCTTATGAGTTGATCTTTTTTAATGTAAATACTTCATGTGTGATTTATGTGACATTTTCATTCTGACAGCTTGGCATTTATCACAAAAGACAGATAACACATATGATGTGTTAGTTTATCACCTCTAAAAAAAATAACCATCCCAGACATGTGAAGGAACAATGTTTGGGCTTGGGGTGACGATTATGATTGAGCTGGGGCCAAACTGGATAACCTTGAAACTTAGAGAAAAATCCAAATTTAGATCCACCGATGTGACCCAATCCTAGTTTTCTTCGTCTACACCATACCACCTGCCACACCCAGACAGAGCTGGGAGAGTTTGGGAACTAGGAAGGGATCAGGCCTAAACTCAAAGCTCAGATTCATACCTGATATCCTTATATTCTGAAAACAAAGGAAATGCAGGTCTTTAATAGAGTTCCCTGTCCTTCTCTGTATTCACACAGAAAGTTAAAACCAGCACATATGAAAGATGTAAGAGCTGGACAAGGCTAAAACAGAGAGGCTGGAATATTTGAGCACAGTTGCTTACTGCAGGTGGTTGAGAGGAAGACAAGAAAGGAGAAGGGAAGAGATGGTAGAATAATATCAATTCAAAGAGAACAGAGTTCAGCTGTAGCTAAGAGAATTCCCAAATGAGCAGCATAACTCAGTTATGGTAGGCTTAGCCCAGACACAGACAGGATGAGTTTCAGCCTTCTTGTGAGCTGCTGTTGCTGCTGCAGCCGCACGTGGCTTTAAATACCCTACCCAAGGTCTTGGGATGGCCAGTTTTGTCCCACATGTATGCCAAGAGGGAGAGTTATATTTGGGTCCTCAGAAGTGGTCATGTTAAACACTATTATTATCTGACGTGAACAATCCATTATGATGGGTTGGGCAGAGAATGGAGACAGTTTATTCTCAGTTTAGTCCTTCTCAGTGACCTGAAAAGCCATTGCATTATCCAGTAGCTCTCAAGCTGTGTCCTTGGCAAATTTTGGACAGTCCTCAGGGTTTGTGCTTCCTCAGTCACTGTATTCTGGGCCAATTTTGGGGCATTAATTTGAGAACTCATTCCTAAGCTGCAAAAGCCGTCACACACATGGAGCTTCTTCCTGTCCCTTGTGTAGCCTTTAGTGGTGACCAAAAAGCTTGGAGCAGCTCTTATTCTTGTCTGGGAATAAATATGCTGGCTTCAACAGATCTCCCATTCAGGAATCACCTGAATAGCCATCCTGGGTCTCCTACACTGTAGAGCAGAGCTACTCCTGTACTCTTGCAACTCTTGAATGCCACTTCATCCTTGTTCTTGCCGTTGCCACGGCTTCCCAATGCAGGATGAGGGAATCTGCCCCCTAGCAATGGAGGGGTTAATGCTGCTTTTCCCAACTTGGGAAAATGCAAATCCCAACTTGGAGGATGGAGTGGACAAGTTCTTGAATCCCAGTGCAGCTGGGATTCAAGGCAGCTGTATAGAAAACGCCTTGTACAAAACAGGGACTTTGTATCCAGTTGCAGACTGACTGCTTTGACAATGGAGCAGTGGCATGTGCCAGCAGCTTTTGTTGAACTTTTAGGGCTATGGGTTCTCATGTGGAATTGGGGGGGTTTGCTTTCTCACTGGGATAACCTGTTTCAGATGTCCTGTTGGGTCTCAGTAGTAAGAAGAGACTGAACAGTAGAGGAGGGTGAAGAAGTCCAGCAAATACTACTCTTCCTTCTGCCTTCTCACTTCCCCCTCCCTCCCTTTTGTCCTTTCTTCTCTTTTTCTTGATCTTCAGAACTCTCCCAGCACTGGGCATTCACCTCTGGATTATTGTATAATAATAATAGGTATTCAGGCATTTACCAGACTTCTCAGCATGTCTGGTAAGATGTGGCAAAACATTATTGCAGCAGAAGTAAGGAAATAATGTAATCCAGAGAGCCAACAGCTGTGTCCTGTGTGTGTGAACAGTGAGCATTGTCACTGATGTTACAGCCAGAAGAATAAAGCCGTGGTGCTGATTCAGTGCCACAAGAGGCCAAGAGAGTTTATTTGTCTCCAGTTCCTAAAAACATTTAAGATTCACCCATTCCTTTGCTTTCTGCATGGTGATACTGCACTCCTCTGTAAGTTTTCCCACTGCAGTTTGCACTTCAGCTGGCAGTGTGTGCAGCAGAATTTCAGTCCAGTTTTCATATGGCTCTTCCTGCCTATCACTGTTAACACAAAGCCCTTCTCAGAACAGCTGAAGTCAGATCCCTTGATGGGGAAAATCCCCATTGGCCTACTGCTTCCAGCAAAGCTTTGCTCTCTTATACCAACCCTGAATCTGGCCTGTGCCATGCTACAACTGGAGCACTTCCTGAGCCCATGGGACCAGTGTAGTGTAAGCCTCTGAAATTGTAGGGCTGAAAGAAATCCTTAGAAGGAAAACACCATAGAATCATGTCATTATTCTAATGGCCATTATTTTTTTCTCATGAGACTAAGACCTGCAAAAGTAGCTACCTTCTGGAGGGTGCTATTGCCCTAAGTGCAGAAACACACCATGTAGATGGATGGATACCTGGGGGAGAGGCAGCAGCAACAGCAAGTGTGCATGAAGCTTTTAGCAAGCACCAGCACAGAACCTCTCAGCCCAAGAGCTGTAGTGATCCTGGCGATTTCCTGTCCCCAAGTGCAACTAGCCTTCCCACCAGCACTCGAATGGATGGCTTTGTCAGTGTCTCCTCCCAGCTACCTCATTGCAGCAGGAGGCACTGGGGAGGGAGTGACATTTCCATTCCAGTAATGAAATCTTCTTGGCATTGCTCCAGACCCCTAGGAATTCCTATCAGAAATGCAAATGACTTGAGGGGGGAGTGAAGATTTGAGTTTGGAATGGAATTATATGAGCTTGTTGTGCCTCAGTTTCTCCTTCCCCCTCCTGGGGATAATGCAGTTTCCCTGCACTCCTCCTTTTAGCCAGGTTTCCCGAGTGTTGCAGGAGCTGCTGGGCAAATGCTGCACGCTGATGGCTGTGGCAGAGCTAAGAGCTGCATCGTGTTGTAACGCTATTGCTCCTTATGGTGCCTTTCAACCCAGATTCTCACCGTAACTCCTACGAAAAAGCAGCGCCAGATTTTTAAAAAAAACAGTTCGAAAGTGACTTTTTCCACACCGTTCTACTAACCCTGTGGCAGCAGAGATCTCCCTCCTAAGCTCTCTCCCTACTTTTCCGCTAGCGGAAAAATGGTCAAGGCCGAGCCGATCCTGCTTGAAGGGCACGGGTGGATCTCCTCACCTTGCCGGTGCTCCTCCACTGCTCAGCAGCCGGCACGGGGTGACCGACATCCCCGGAGCAAGGGGCCGAAGCGTGAGGAGAGCGTGGCCNGGGGGGGGGGGGGGCCGAGGAAGGGGGCGGGCGGGGGCCGGCCGAGGGAGTTGGAGCTGGGGGTGCTGTGTGCATGAGGCGGGGCTCTGCTCATCCCGACAGAGCCTCGGCTTGGGGGGGACTGAGTCCCGGTGGTGGCCCCAAGTCCTCCTCCCCTGCAGGGCTGGATGGTGCGCTGGGGCTCCAGAGGGGCAGGTTGATGACCGGTGCCGCGGCAGCTCCCGCGGATGTGGGTCAGCCGCTCCCGGCGCTCGGGAAACCAGGCCGCTCGGCGGAGCAGCCCTCGGGGGGCGCCGCCCC
>VZRH01006604.1:1483878-1536538 GCA_013397555.1 Urocynchramus pylzowi
GTCTCCGCCGCGTTTGGGGGGCCAGCGACGTGGCGCTCGGGAGGCGGCGGTGCCGGCGGGGAGCCCGAGCTGTGCGAGCTTCGCCTGCCTGCGAGTAGAGTAGCGAGTAATCCTCCCCGGCGTTCGCCGAGGCACTGCACTGGTATGTGCCTAGCGCGGGCCGTCGCCGAGGAAAGCCGGGCGCTAACGCATTCCTGAGTGGCTTTTGTTGTTTTTTTCCCTCATGAACTCATTTTCCGAAGTTTCACCTCCCGGTCGGCAGGGAAAGGCAGCGTGCTGGAGCGTCTCGGCGCCCCGGCCAACCTCTCCCGACTTCAGCGGGAGTTTGGGCTCCGAGCTGTATGTGGAGCGATGTGCGTGCAGTGACACGGAGCTGGGGAGGCTGTGGCATAGGCTGGAGATCGCTAGATCAGTGTCCTAAGGAATCTGAGGAGCAAAAATCCTTTACCCTGGCATGCATGAGCAGATGTCTTCCTCTCTCTCCACTCTCAACATCACAAAAAAACATATTCTGTTCCTAGGAATTAAAATATTCAGAGGTAGTAAGTTTAAAAACCAAGCAAACACATGCATCATGTATTTTGACAACTAGTGTGTTCACTTGCTGTCAATTGGGAAAATTGCTTGATAAGACATTTAAAACAGTTCTATTTCCTATCTATACATTTCACAATCTGCAGCTCTTACAGGTAGGCTTGGCGGGACCTATTGGGATGAAATTGCTTCTTGCACAGTTGAATCAAGAATGTTGTCAGATGAGAAATAGTGAGTGGGAGAGTAAAACGAGGAATAGGTGGAAATTAAAATCCCTATTTGCCTCATATGTGATTCTTCCTGATATCTGCAGGAAGAGATGCTGCAGCCAAAACTGCATTATTGACCTGTGAAGTTATTAAAAATACCTGATCTGTAATTCTTCATTTTGGTTGAAACTGATGGAGGGATTATACTTGGACAATATGTACAACTCTGACTGAACACTTGTACTGTATGTTAATTTCCTACATCGATTCCTCTGCTAACTGAAGACCATATAGGATCTCTAACAATATTTCCTGATTTAATTTATGACTAACTCTTTCAGCAGGGCAGTCTGAAGGATGCTGAGTAGTTTGATTTTCCATGAAGGCACCTGTAATGAAAATGTCTGTCAGTTTGTGCGCGTGTAGCAGCCTGACTATATCAGTTTTCTGTAACACAGAGAGAGCTGCTATGAAGCTTTCATGTTGTATTCCAGTGCTGTGAGTGGTGAAAGGGAGGATGCTTTCTGGCATGCACTGGGACGTGTAGTTTGTGTCACATTTGAGTTAAGTAATGCGAGGTTAGATCATCCTCACCCAAGGTGATCAAATCCTTAGCCCAGTAAATGAGCTGTAGCAACTAAACTCAAATGATGAGCTTGTCCGTTTTCCAATGCTCTCCATGAATTTGTTAAATGAGAAACAGCAGATAGAAAGGCAAAATACTGAGTGTCGGGATACCAGCTGGAGAATCTCATTAAGGAAAGGAATAAAGACATTCTGGCTGTGTTCTGGGTTTTCTCCTAGACTATTGGTACTCATCTGGGTACAGGCTACTGGTGGCAGAGCGCTGGCTGGTCCCACAGTGCTGGCTCCCCTTCTCCCAGCTCTTATAACCACGCTGTGAGTTCCTCTGCTGCTCCTCTGCCCTGTGAGGTGGTGCCCTCGTGGCTGTGGGAGGGTGGCGTTTTAGCAAGAAGGGAAGCGGCAGATCCGAAATCTGTGTTGGATTGCCGGTAAGGCTGTAACAGAGTTTGAGAGCAACAGGGCTGCTCACTAAGCAGCACTTTCTGACTGGCTCTGTGGGTAGCAAGGCATCCTGTGAGAAGCTGACCAACCAGTGAACTGGGTGAAGTTGTAATGTACTGTGATACGTGGCCAGACAAGAGTGATGGAGTAATTTGTTTCTGAAGGACATGGAGTCCACTGCCAGGGCATAATACTGGACTAGGCTAGACCTGTTCTGGTCTGTCAGTCCTGTGCCACTGCATAGGAAATAGCCACTCTCCCTAACAAAACTAACTTTACATTTATTTTCTACCTTCCTGCTTTCCCACGGTCTCCTTTGATCTTCTGGTTCCTCCTTTATATGCCTGTCTTTCTTAAATGTGCTTAGATAGTTGGCTTCCGTGTCTTCTCATGGTAACAAATTCCATACGTTCACTTCTGCTTGAGGGAAACACTCCCCGTCCACCCACACACGTAACAGTGCTCCGGGCCAAATTCTGATCACTTCTGTGTCCATATAAACCTGAGCAGCTTCACCAGCTCTGGCCCTGCTGCTTTGGGGTCGCAGTGGTGTAGCTCTGGGTACAGTGTGGTCCTTTGGCTGGACTGAAGGGTCCTCCAGGCGGCTCGTTCAGCACACACCCACATCACGCGACAGAAATATCTGTTCTCTAACAGTTCTGCTCCTCAGTGAGGTATGCTGTGGAATAGGCTTTGCTTTCGTGGGTTTTGCAAATTGTAGAGAAGCTCTCTGTAAGGCAGGAGAACAGTGTATGCCGAATAACAAAACATAATTGATTCTTTCTCATATCCACGCTCTTTGCAAATGCATACAATGGAGCAAACATGATGTTTTCTTAGCAGCAGAAGAACACCATAGCTTAAATCCAGGCCTGGGGAAAAGAGGGAGGTGTGGCAGCGTGTTGAACGGATGCAGTTAGCACTGCTGGATCACTGACACAGCGAAGCTCCCGGCGTTTCTGTGCGTCTCTGCTTGGGCACTGCTCTGCAGAACATCACCCTGCTGTTACACGAGTTGAAAAAATCCCCGTGTACACACTGAACAACCACTTTTCTCCAGAAATTGTGCTTTCAGTGCTTGCATTTGCTTAGCAGACATAGTAGAGCAGTGCTGAGACTAACACCCTCCTCTGCAGCGTGTGCTGGTAGGGTATGTAATTCCAGACCACCAACCTAGAGTAATTTGCTGTACTCCAACCCCCCTTCTTCTGGGGGTGGGGCGGAGTAGTATTTTTTTTTTAGGTATGAAATTTACAGGACCTCCAATCAAATTAAAGGTGTCCCAGGGTCAACCCGTGAAACTAAATTGCAGCCTCGAGGGAATGGAAGATCCCGAGATGTTGTGGATCAAGGACGGAGCAGTGGTGCAAAGCGTAGACCAGGTGTACATTCCAGTAGATGAAGAACACTGGATCGGCTTCCTCAGGTACAACAGATGCAGAGAAGGAAGAATATCATGGAAACTATTGCACAGTTTTCTGCTGTCAGCTATATCTCTGCGACTGCAGTGCTCTCAGTGGGGCAGAGGCCTAAGGTCTGCAGTTCACTGTGTGGCAAGGGCATAACTGAGAGCAGAACTGAAGCCACTGAGCACTGAGATTTTACCCACTAGAACCATATTGGCTTTCTGACTACTGTGGGGACAGGTGCTTTGCTAATGCTTGTGATGCTTGAGACATGACTTCAAGGTGAAAGGATGGTCTTGCTTTGTTTGTTCATCTTGTTCTGCCATGCAGCAGTATAAATAGGTTTTCTCTCTCGTACTCATCCTGTTCTCTTATTCTCTCTCTTGAGCTGTCAGTCTGCCTAAAGGGTGAGGATTGTTGATTGAAATGATACTCCCAGCTCTACATCCCCTTCCTTTCTTTGGGGAGGAGTGTTTGTCCTCTGAACCATCCCTGATTCATTTTGCAATGAATCTTAATTTATTCCTAATACATTTACACTATGTGATATCAGTCCTGACCCATTCAGAGGCACAAAAGTCTTGTGCAAAGCAGATCTCTGTACTTTTATTTCGGCAGAAGAGGGATGTCAGCTAGTTGTGGAAGTACTGAGATAAACAAGACCCAAGGTTCTGCTCTGTCTTTTTTTATGCATTAAAAGAACTTGTACAGGGAAACATACCAACACCACGAGAGCTCAAAACTGTTGACTGACTGAGAATCACTCTTCCCTGAGCTCTGGCTTCATCTCCTGTTACATTTCTTGGATTGACACCGCACAGGGTCTCCAATTCCACCAACTAAAAGTCTTTGCGTTAAGCTTGTCTGTAAAAAACATTTTGGTAGGAAAAAACGTCTGTGCACAGTAAAACTATTGCATAACATTATGTTGTGGAAACAGTTTGTCTTGAAACTATACTGTTTACTTCCCCCCAGTTCCACTAGTTAACTCTGTCCTTCACAATCTCATTCTGATCTCCTTTCTTGCCTCTTGTTTTACTCTGCTGAGAACTCTCTCTGCAGCACCAGAGATAAGTTAGAGTGCTAAATCTGGATGTATCTGAATCTCTCTCTCCTTTTTCCTTTCTTCTCCTAAAGAGATCATTTCTACCACCCACGTGTGACTCTCTGCTGTGATCACTGTGTTTCAGAACATGGGCAGGACAGCTGATGCCATTTGAAGGTCCAGCTCTGAAAATCGGGCTGTAGTGGGTCCATTTTGTGCATTTCGGCAAACACTCTCCCCTTTCTGTCTTCCTTCCTGAGACATCCTTCCCCTTCTCCGCGGAGGACTGCTAGCGTTAGAAAGGTGGGCATCAGCTCTGCGGAGGATCCCCGCATGGCCGCGGACGCATGGCTCGCGTCCTGCGGGGAGCAGGCAGCGCCGCTGCTCTCACGGGCTCTCCGGGCCACTCTGCTGCCTTTGGGAGCTGAGACCTCCTTGCTTTGGTACCAAATTCTGCCCTTGCTCACCATGCACCAGCATAACCCCTCGAAATCACCAACTGGGAGGCCCAGGGAGTTTTGCAGCGTGAGCCACTCTTGGGATCAGGATAGTGCTGAGTGTGGTTGAGGCAAGGGGGACCCTTTTCTGACCCATCTGTTCCCGTATGAGGCTGTTGCCAGTCCTGTCACCTGAGGCAAAGCAGTCAAGCTCGCTGGAGGTTTGCGGTGTGGAGTTTCCTGCTAGCTCAGATGTTGTAGGCCAAGCTGTCGCGCTCGAAGGCTAGATAGAGTCGTGATGCAGGATGGAGATGACCCCTTCCTATCCTCAGAGGACACAGATGACTGGTTTTCTGCGAGGATGTTTTGGAGGAAGACAGTCTGCTCTGCAAGGACTTTCTCCACCCACTTTAGAGAGGAGCCTCCCATCTCTGCTGTTTTGCCATGTGCTTTGTGCTGGCTGGCTGTTGATCTCCTCCCCAGAGCTGGCTGTGTCTCAGTGGGTGTTTTCCATGCATCTGGTTTGCCAAACACTGGAGGGTCCTTTGGGGCAAAAACATGCTTTATCCACATAAAATATCGATATGGCTTTTGACTTTTTTCAGCTTGAAATCCGTCGAGCGGACAGATTCTGGGAAGTACTGGTGCCAGGTTGAGAACGGGGGGAAGAAGGAAGAATCACAACAAGTGTGGCTCATAGTGGAAGGTAAGGAGGAGTAGTAGTGCTGGTTTCCTTTCACGGCTGACCCACCAATATGCTCCAGGTCGAAGTGGTGAGAGCAGATTGCTCCAGTGACAGGCTTCTTGGCTCTGAACCATTGTGGCTGACTGCAGGGAAATCGCTACAGAGCAGGAGTAAGAACTAGGAGAACTGCTTCAAAGAGCAGAGCTGTCCGTTCATTGCCTTCTGGTTTTATTTTGGTATGTTAGGAAACAAGATCTTTTTGTGCAAGCACATTTCTTTCCAGCTTTTAAATCCATTGTTGTGGTCATCTCTAAATAATTCATACAATGGTAAATAGTTCAGGTTGAGAGGGATCCACAGGGCTCATCTGGTCCAACTCACTTCTCTAAGCAGGGTCACAGTCTGTTTCTGTGTGTCAGCCAAACAGGTCTTTGTGGGCAAGGTACAGTCTTAATGCAGTTGTGAGTTTTGTGGGAAGTGCTGTACATCAGCACTTCATAGCTGTGGCTTCTCCATGTGGCACTTTTCTGTCTGGGGTTGTCTGGTAAGAATGGCTTCTACATGGCTGTGAAGAATCACCCAAGGCAGTGTGGATTGGTGGCTTCTTACTTTCTCTAGTTTCATTTCCCTTGAGCCATGTTTCTGTTAGATCCTCTGTTAGAAGCTACTAGTCATAGGATGGCTTAATATTTGAAGAAGTTGAACAGGAATTGGTGAAGAAGCTGACAGGAACAATGCATTTGCAGCAAGAAGTAGTTTTTTGGATGCATTTGGTAAAATTTTGGGCCAGAGCTGAATTGACAGTCCTAGACAGGGGGGAGCAGGGAGGGTGCTGTGGGAGGTGATGTGGTCTGGATGTTTTACAGCTAACGTCTCACTCACTCAGAGCATGGAAACATTCATAGCAGCTCTCACAAGAAGAGTAGCACATTCTGCCTTCCATAAATCCCAGGCTTTTGGCCACCTAAATTTTGCAGCTTAAAACACTCTCTCGTTCAGAGTTTCTATTTCTAATATCCAATTACTGTGTCTGCTCCAGAGGTAGCTGCATGTGCATGGTGGGTGCATTAGGAGTGATTGGGTAGCTCAGCATGCCAAGCTGTCTGAAATAAACACGCTGCCCTTCTGGACTGCAAAGGCAAAAAGTATCAAAGTCACAAAAAACCAGCTGCAGTTAGGTAGGGTGGAGTATGTTGAGAATGAAGGCCAAAGCTTACAGCAGAAGTGAAAAAAGTGCAACCAGTTGCCTTTATGAGAAAAACAAGTACGGCAGAAGGTAGTTAAACTTGAACTGGGCATGTAGTCATGTGTAAAGGGAGTTGGTGGATATAATTAAAAATTAACAAGTAGTGATAAGGGGTAGAGTTTAAAAAATGTGTCAGCTCTTAGCGTAAGAAAGCACCTGGGATATCAGACCCACCTTCACTGTTATCTCTGTGTATTTCTTCCCTGGATGTGTCAGCTTTGTGTAGCAGTGGTTGCTCTATGGATAACAACTGTCCTCTGACTGAGAGAGGATCTTTACTCTGCTGGTTTGCAACCTTCAGTAGGTGCCAACACACTGTGGACTATTGGTGATCTAACTTAAAGTGAGCTTGACTGGATTTCTGTGCTGTATGATATCTGCTTAGGTAGTCTGGATCTGCCAGGTTTTCTAGCAATGGTATTTAAACTGTCTTTGTAATAAAAATATTTGATCTTATGAAACACTTCTTAGAATTTACAAAACCAAAACTGATTTGAACTTGTTTCCTGGTTTAGAAACTAGTCTCTGGCCTTACTGAGAACATGATAGTGTTTGATGGCTGGAGAGGTGATCTCAGAGGCACACTGTGGAGTGTTAAAAAACAGATTGTGTTTCTTACAGAACTTTCCATCTGAAATTACACCTCTGACTGTGTGGCTGTTCCTGAGGCTGCTAGCCCCCATTGTGGCTACAGTCAGAGACCAAGCCACACCCGTGTGGACACATTCCCCTGAATCAACACTGTCTCAAAACTGAGCTGTACATAAGAATCAGCCTTGAAGGTTGGATGCTGGCTTGGAAGAGGGGACTAGGTGGGATCATTTCCTTGTTTTGCTGCTGATTTCCTGACTGCTCGCTGCTCAGTGCCTCCATGGGGTGTCTGTGAAAGGGATGTGCTGACACTCACCTCTTGTAGCAGGAACTGGGTGGCTAAATGTGTCACAGGCAGCGAGCTGTCCAGGTAACATACGGACGGGGGCTGTGCGAGTTCCTCAGCTGGATGAGTCAGCTGCACTCCCTCAACTATGGAAGTTTTTAATTGTGGTCTTGTCTGCTCTGTTTAGCTGCTCCCAAAGTGAGAAAACCTGCCGAGCTGGGCAGGATCTTCCTGAAAGTTTACCTTGGGTGTCATGACAAATGGACAGGAGGCAGGGATCCTGCTCACAGGGAGAGAAACAGTGATTATTTTCCCTTCTAATCTTCCTTGGAGAAGGAGGGCAAAGCAGGCAGAGGTGTCACAGCTGGTATCTCAAAAGCTTATTCATTTTTATTGTTTATGTTTGAATGCAATAAAAAATGAAGTAAAATATGTCAGCAAAAACAAGCAGTATGCCATGACAATGGATATACCTGTCCTGAACGTTAGCCTTTGCACAGATAGGCACTGTCATTCCTCAAGAGACTTGGGTTTAGACCTGTTTTAGTCTGTTCATTTACTTACTACTCTAAGGGAAGGAAGCAAGGAAGGCACAAAGGAGCTGCTGCCTGAAAGACACAAACCGTGACTGGACAGTCAGTAAAATACTGAGGAAAGCACTTTTGGCTGTAGCTTGGGGGAAATGTCAAGTGTTAGGCTTCTAAATCCCTATTTAGGCACCTGTATTAATTGCCTGCTGGTGGAAGTGCTTGGGCCTGTCATCTTTGGCCAGGGACAGACAGTGTAATTTCAGCATGTGAGTGCACAATATTGTCAATTCCTCACAGAAATACATCAGCAGCTTCCAGAACACGCTTTTTCCAGCTGAGAATACCTGATTTTGGCTGGGGTAAGTGCTGTTGGTAGCAGCAGTGTTTGACACACAAAGATTTCTGTATAGAAGGGAACGGAACATTTCTCTGGGCCTTCAGCTCTTCCACCAATCACCAGAAGTACATTCTGTCTGTCCTGCTTGGTCAGCACTGCTGCTGATGGCTGGTGAAATTTGTGCTACTGGTTTGGAGCACTGAAACCACGAGAGTTTTGGCATTGCCCATAGGAGGAACCACATCTCTTGATGTGTGGAATTACACTTGGCTATTGCCACTTAGAGATGACCCAAGGTCGGTAGCGTTGCAGCTGTGTTCTGCTCCCCGTGGGCCTAATCTGATAGCTGTTGTACCAGCCAGGAGTCTTTCCATGGTGGGGAGCAGATAATTACTGAGAGAGCTGTGTCCGTGGATAGCCTTCAGCTCTGAAACAAATTACCCCTGACTCCGAGGCAGCCCGGTTGTCGTGGTGTCAGAGTGTGCTGGAAGGCATCTCCATTCAATTAAGCTCCAGAGAGAGCATTGTGAATGCTCCCAGCCTCTCACCGCGGGGACTCTTTCCTCATTCATGGGTTTGTTAAAGCCGGTAGTTCAACGCTTTCTCAAGCTTCACTTTTTAATGCATGGCAAGAAGTATCTGCAGCTGGATTAGCTGTCTTTTAAAGTGGTGTCTGCCACCACTAAAGTTATTGACTGTTGCCTCTTTAAACTCCAATCTCTCCAGCTGAAAAATGGGGAAAATACTACCACTAAAAGCTGTTTCATAGGCGAGTCTTGAATTGAAAGTGGTTTTTCAAAGCATTGTGGGAAGCAAGCACTCTTTCTCTCTGACTTCCAGTAGCAGGTACTTAGGTATTTGTGCCCTGAGGTGATGCAGTGTATCTGACCCTTGGTTTTTGTGAAGGGCTTGGAGGGCGTCGGATTCGGCCTAGCAGCAGGACAGATGGATGTCCAGTGCTGGGCACTGGTATTAATGGAAATAAACAAGAGGCAGTTGCTCCAGTTATTGTCACTTGTCTGTTGCTTTTCCAGGTGTGCCCTACTTTACTGTGGAACCTGAGGATGTGTCTGTGTCCCCTAATGCTCCATTTCATATGGCCTGTGCTGCTGTTGGTCCCCCTGAACCAGTGACAATTGTCTGGTGGATGGGAGACTCTAGAGTGGGGCTTCCAGATGTCTCCCCCTCCATCTTAAATGTGTCAGGTAAGGCTGCTGCCACTGCAGGGGATCACTTGGAGCATCAGAAGAGGAGAAGAGCTCTTTTCTGATCATGCCCTGTATGTTGGGTAGCCACATAGTGTGGGAATGATGTTTTACTCTGCATTAAAGTTTGAGTGGTTGTGATCACATACAAAGATTATCTCGAGGGGTGGTGATTGCTCAGTGTGTTTTCTGCTGGCTTGAGGCACACAGGCTCTTACAGAGTTTGGGTGTGACTGGCACTCTTGTTGAAGATGCTGTTGAGCAGATGATGCATTGGGTGCCTCTTGTTCCACCTCGTGGAGGGTGTTCATGGTTATGTGAAGTGACTCTGTTGATGCCATTTCTCCTGGAACTCTCCAAGCATTCACATGTAGCAGATGCCATCCCCTCCTTCTGTGCACAGCCCTGTCACACACTGATTTCCCCTCTCTTACCCACCCCCATCTCTGCTCTTGCAGGCTTGCTAGATGCTCTTACCATTAAAATCTGACTGCCTCGTGTACTTGTCTGATACTTCAAGAGTGATTGTATCAGTGCTGAAATGGGCTGGTTGATATCCTTCAAGGCCAAGGTTTGCCCCAAAGCAGAGCTTTCCCCAGCAGGGTCAGCAGAAAAACTCAGGAGCCAGTAGGTGTTAGGGCCTCTCTTCAGACCACTTTCAGAAAAGGGTGATGTATCTCTACCTAGAACTGACTGCAGCTACTCTTGCAGTTACCTCTTAAAAGTAACTTCACTGTAGTTAGTTGTCCGATGGCCTTGTGTTATGTTTTCTCTTTGCTGCTGTTTTATTATTCTCAACACCCCTGACCCAAAGTTTAACTAGTTATTTAGAAAGAAAAGATTTTACAACTAAGAATTGTCTCTAGGGCCTCTTTATCAGTGTTAATACAGTTACACCCAGGGTGAGTTTTTGTATGTCTTGGGCCATCCTTTTAGCTGACCAGTCCTATTCAGGCTTTCCTTAGAACCTTATTTATTCACAAATCAAAACATGATTTGTGATTTGAAATGGTTTTAATCTTCTGCATCCTCTCTTACGTAGCCACCAATGCTGTTCTAAGTTGGAAATGAAAACTGCTCCCTTATGATAGAATCTGCCTGTTGAAATGGAAACTGAAAAGATGGATAATCAAGAGGAGAAACACAATAAAAAAATGTCACCCCTCCTCCACTAACTCATCCCACGGTGCCTCACAAAATATCTGTTGTTGGGGGGCAGTGGCTTGGAAGCCTGAAAAAGACATCTACTCCTAGTGATTCTCCAAATGAATTGCTGTTTTATTTATTAAATGTTCTCAGCACCTTTATTTGCTTCCAGTGTTGTTTGGGATGCCCCTTTGGCACACCCTGTTTCAGTGCACTTCGGGGTGTCCCTTGGGCATATCTTGTCTTTGCAACTTAAAACGTAGCAGGACACAATCTGCATGGTTGGATTGCCAAGGCATGTCAAAAAAGGCAGTTGGTAAGAAAACAAGCATTGCTAGCTGAGGAAAGTATCACACTCTGAAGAAAATAGTAACAAAATACTTGGCTAGAAAGCAAGCATTTTGAAGGTTCAGCAATGTTGTATTTGGAAAGCAGTGCTGGCATGGTGTTAGGGAACACGCAGTTCCTAGTTTGTGGTGCATTTTGTATTTTCCTCAGGGCAGGGCTGTGTTAGGTTCTGTCTTGGGACAGGCCTACCACATCAGGTAGGCTCTGCTGCTCTGCTGTGCTGCCTGGCCTTCAGCCTGTTGGCAGCATCTTCCTCCGGTTCACAGGGATGAGAATAGCACTCCCTCCTCTCTCCCATTCCACCTTCTTTGCAATGCTGTTAGTCTCAGGCTTGGGAGATGAGTCAAAGGTCAGAGACACTGTGCAAGCTGCTCTGTGCAGCTCTGAAATGTTTTTCCTTCCTAAATTGTATGCCCACAGTGAGCCAATCTTTAACTTTTCTCAGATAGAGTCTTTTAAGGCAACCAAGGGCCAAGCCTCGTGACAATAGTTGGTAGACACAGTTCTCCAGGCAGCCTTGCAAATCTGTCTCAACTCCAAGTCATTTGCAATATCTATATGTGTCCTGGGACAGCCAGATTTCATGCCATGATGCCATGGGATGGATGGATGCTCACAGAAGTCATTCTGACTTGTATCACCCCTGGAAAGTGTTTCAGTGCTGATGCTGTAGCATTTAACTTCCACTTCCTTTCTGTGTCTTCAGAAGTCTGATGCAAGGTGAGGGACAGGTGGGCATTGACTAGAAATAGGCAGCATCTGACTAGATGTTTGCCTGGGCTTATAGCCCAGTTGGAAGATGAATGTTGCTCAGGTGTAGGCTGAGGCCCAAAGCATTGGGCTTTGTGTGAGCTCACAGTTCAGCACAATCCTTGCTCCAAAGATGCCTGCCAGAATGTGAGAAGCAGACATCTGCTACCTGAGCACTATGAACTGCTGTCCTGACAGATTTCCTTCCTTTTCAGTACTTTCTGACACTTCCATGAAAGCTTTTCTACACTGCCACACTCCCCCCATTAAAATGTGTTTAGCACATTAGTTACATTGAAATCTGCATGCCTTTGATTGGCACCCAGCTTACCCCTCCAAGTGCCTGTACAACTTGAGCTGGATGTCACAAATCATTGAAATTCTGCTGAAGGTTGAAGCTGGATTATATAGCTATTTGTGTTTCCTTTCCTTTTCTTGGCTGATCTCCAGGTATTAATCAAAGCACAGTTTTCTCCTGCGAAGCTCACAACGTAAAGGGATTGTCTTCATCTCGGACTGCCACTGTTCAAATTAAAGGTGAGAGACTGGGTGCCAGAGACTGGACAAGAGCCTCAGATTTGCTCTCTGGGGAGGGAAAGTAAGGCTCCTTAATGCAAGGGGTTGCCTCAAAGCTGCCAGCACCAGTTGGAGCTCTCAGCAGTCGAAACAATGCTTTGTGTTCTAACAGCAGTTCCCGCTTCCTATGCAGGGCTGTATCCCAGGCTGTTGAAAATAATCCACATCTGATTCAGGAGTGGAAATGTGATGTCAAATGACAGCTTTTCCTTGAAAAGGAGTGAGCTGGGGAGATTAAGTTGTTTGTGAGAGATGAAGCTGATAAAAATTTGTAGCAGGGAAGTCTTTCCCTCTTGGGAATAGATGGGTCTTGTTAGAGCTAAAGAGGCCATTACTTCTGCTTACTTTTATTAGCATCACATTAGATGCTGAAAAAAGTCAAGGAAGTTGATCACCAGTGGCCAGTAAGGCCTGCTCATCCACACTGGGTTTATGAATTTTATTTTTTAAATTCTTTGCTCTTTAAAAGCTCATTGAAAATAAATAATCCTAGCCTCTGCATGACCAGGTGCCATTTGGAAGTCTCTAGGCTGATGTGAAATTTCCTCTGTTCCTCCAGGTAACTGAAACAGGGATAATCAGAGCAATCAGCTCTTCCCCTCTTCTTCATGTTGAGATGCTTTTGCATTTGAATTTTTAGTCATGCTTTAATGCACTTTTAATTACGTGATCATCAGTTCCAGGAGAGGCACAGCCCAAAAATAATTTGTTCCAAGTGGTAGCTTATTGCTCAGCACAAATACAAGCAATCCTTTGTGTCTGTATCAGTATCAGAACTCACAGTTGTAGTAGCTTGTGTTCATTAAAGGACAGATCAAAATCCAGCTGTAATCTACTGCTCTGGGAGTGTGTTTTTGTTCAGGACATTGTGGTTACTGCTATGCCAAGAATGCAGTACGTTGCACTAGTAAGATTTATAACTTAATTTAAAACATTTGTTGCCTTAAAGGCTTGTCTACACAGCACAGTTAGTTATTGTAGAATATATCTTCTATGGATATTTTATCCTGGGATAGAATTTAGTTCACAAAGCTATTACACTTAAAAAAATCTTGTCAAGCCATAATTTGAAAAAACATTTAGCATAAACAAGCTTTTGAAGTTTTTAATGTTAATACAGATTATTATTTTTTTAACCATTAATAAGATGAAGGGGTAAAGACCTTAGAATTCTCTCATTTCCCAGAAATTATGTTGAGCTGAAAAGTGTTCCTCAGGGATCATCAGCTAATGAATCCACAGAGCCTATTTAGGAGGGACGTATTGCCATCGCACACTTGGGTCACACACATACGTTCTAGAGCTGAGAAAGAGCAAGCTGAAGTCATTCAGCTAACATTGCACCAGTATATGACATGTCCTAGAGACAAAAATTCAGGTTTTGAATAGCAAGTCCAGTGCTGTACTCATAAAAGTTATGTCTGTAGTACCTCAAAGATATGTCTAAAAAAGTAGTTATAAATTTACTTATGTGATGAGGCTTTTCTAAATAGAAAAGCTTCTAAGATCTAATATAGCCCTGTTAAAATTAAAGCAAATCTCCTACACAGCAGAAATAGGGCAGACCCAAATAATGTTTATTTATTTCTTGATCCTATGAACACTGGATTGCAGAATTCAATAAAGTTACTTCTGGAAGTAGTTGACTGCACATGCATGTTTGGGGCCTTCCTCTCTTACACAAACCCATCTGCTAATGAGGACTCTTAAATCTTTCTACAATTCATTAAACAATTAGTTTCTTCTGTGTTTCCAGAGGCAAATATTTTTGCTAGGACGTTGACAAACTATTAACATTTCTTCCTATTTGCTCCTGTTGTTGTTCATTATCTATTCTCTCTAGTGCCCACAATGTGCTGGGTGTACTCCAAGCAGAAAATTACTGTTATTGTAGCCCACAGTCCCCAGCCATTACAAAGCCCCATTGTTCAGCCACTCTCTAAGCACAGAGGAAGCTAACTCTCTTATGTTAACACTCAAGGCCCTGTTTTCTGACAGGATTTTCTCTCCTTTATGTGTGCAGCTAACACTTTTAGGGTTGTATCCAGTGTTTCAGAGCACAACAGGAAACAGCCGCCCACAGTTTTTTCCCAAGAGATGACAGGACAATGCATCTGGCCCTTGCTTGCAGAGTTAGGGGAAGGTGCTAGCAAGACAGCCCTCCTCAGCCACTGTCTCCTTCACACACTGATTATTCTCACTGGTGGCACAGCACATACCTCCTTTGGGCCTGCCATCCTGTGTTGAATAGTACACATTGCTAAACCCAGAAGTTACAGGTGTGTCTGCAAAAACTTGAGTTATGGACAATGTTTCAGCAATACCCAGTAAGCAGTAAAAACAGGATTTTTTCCCCTTAAAGAGTTTACAAAAAACCTCAAAAGAGAATGAAACTAAGATGCAGGAAAGTCTTAAGTTAACTAACTAATTACTCATTGCCCAGCTTCCATCCCAGAGCCTTGGTCTGCTGCCCCACCCCCCACGCACACACCCTGTTCTTATCTAGGTGCCAGGCCCTGCCCTGGGTCCTGGTAACTGGTTAACCAGACAACAAAGGCTTTATAGGGTTAATCTGTGTCATCATCTATTCGTCTCCTCCAGGCCCTCTGCAGAGACCTGAGTGTTTGGGCTCTGCATTTCTCTTGCAAGATGGCCCTGTGGATATGCTGAAGGCAGCAGTATTGTGGTTGTCCTTGGTGCAGTGAAATACAAAGGTGCTCTGGCAGGGCAGAAGATGCAGCTGGAGAAATCCTGGCTTGCAATTACTTTTCTATTGCTGTTTTCTGATGGAGACAACTCAGGAGGCATGGAAAATTCAATCTGCAGGCAGAGCCTTGTCCTGAGGATGGGTTTCTGAAAGAGGACTCCTGAGGGTACAGTTTGTTGAGGTGCTGCAGGAAAATTACTACAAGCATCAGCGTACAATTTTTTAAAATGAGAAGAAGGTCAGTGGAGAGGTTAGTATTTGTGAAGCTGCTAATTTTGTCAAGAGTGAAGTGCCTGAATGAAAACTCAGAGGTGAAAAAGGGGTGGTGACTGGAAGGATAGGAATTAACGATGTGGAATTACAGTGAGAGGAAAGGAGAAGTCAAAGGGAAGCATCAAGGATCCTAAAAGGAAGCCAAGCAGTTTGGTGCTGTACTGTGGTGATAGGAAGCATGAGCATCTGATTAACTGTCCAGTCTTGGAATCCTGATTTTGTTCCTGGCCCTGCCCTTATTTTGTGGAGTGGTGTCAGCCATGTGTGGCAGTGTGACAGACACTCCCCTTGGCTTGAGTTTCCCCTCTGTAAAATGGAGTTTATTCATCCCAAGCCTGAGGAGGCAGTTTTCAGTCCAGGCTCTGTCCCAGGGAGTTTGCAGTGGATACCTGGAGGCAGCACAAAGAGGTCTACAACAAATCTAGCTCCAGGGTATTCAGGTCACTACAGCAAATCACCCTCCACCTGGTGCTGGCAGAGCTGGTGTCAAAGGCTGGACTGAGAACCCCAAGTGGGATTTTAAAGCCCTGATTTAGTTCACAATGTGGGTCCAGAGGCAACTGTGTGCAGGGTTGAGTCATGCCCTGCAATGGAGGGGGAAGGGAAGAGAGCTGAGCAGCAAAGGTGTAAGCATCACAACACTGGCATTGCTATCAAAGAGATAAATCACTGCCTGTGTGCATTGATGGACAATGATGAATGGCTGACAGTAGCTTGTCCAATGTTAAAATAATCATTTCATTCACAGCAAGTCAGGGACACTCTCTAAAGATGTGCTATTTTACCACATTTCTGTTAGTGATTTCATTGCGTAATCTTTAGCCTCAAGCCTCTTCCATTTCCACGTGAATACCTGCTCAGTTCTGTGTACACTGAAAGGTCTCTTTGTTTCCTTTCTAGCCATGCCTCTCCCGCCTCTCAATGTTACTGTAAGCCAAGTCACCAGCAGCAATGCCAGCGTGGTCTGGGTGCCAGGATTTGATGGCCGTGCACCTCTCCATTCTTGCACTCTTCAGGTATGGCCTCTCTGGGTTGTGCCCTGCCCTGCATAAATAATAGCACTCTCCAAAGCCACATTTCCTGGCCTATCATTTGTTCTTCCAACTTATTAGCAGCGTTCCAATTCTTGCTTCACAGCTTTAAAACATAAAAACTTAACAGGAGGCAACTCATGGGTGCCAAAGAGCAGGTCATGAACTTCATGCTCAAAAGTTAAGTGCTAAAGACTGGCCACATTCTCCTGGCCAGCAGGTTATCAGTTGCTTCGTGGCAGCTACTCCCTACAGGTTGTTACACTGCAGCACACACGAAGCACGCAGCACTCTGTGGGAAGTGCCCTGGAGCAGCTGTGGCTGCAGGGTGCTCACCCTTCCTGCATGGAACAGTGGCCCATGGTAGCTTGTTCCAGTGCAAGTGCCTGTGAGTCCCATGCCAAATCAGGCCTGTGCGGTGGGATGCCAGAAGAAGGGCAGGAATTCGGACATACCAATGAATCCAAGGGATGAGGAGCTTGCAAGGTGTAGGATGTGGTACAGGAAGGGTAAGAATGATGGAGGCAGGAGGCAGATTGGGCTCTTTGATACAAGATCAGGCCTATTTGCATGTTTCAGAGCAAATTTAACCCCTGTCTCTAAATCTTGATTGGTTTTCCATTGCCAAAGAGCAGTTCTTCCCAGAAAACCAAGCTTGATACTATTCTCTAGCTCTGCTAGGTGCCAAGTTCTCCACATCTGTGAAAAACTGGTCTGCTTCTTGAAGTCCTGAGAACAATGGTATGTGTCCAACCTCAGGCAGAGTTAGTTTCTATCTTTGCATACTTAGCTGTAGAATCAGATCAAAGAGCAGGTAGCCCAGTGAGAAAATAAATGGTGATACCCAAAGCAGGCTGTGAAAACACAACTAGGCACATTCCCCATGGATTTATTTGCCAGGCTTCTGTGCTTTCCCTACCTCATTACAGCAGCATTATGAGCTGGAGTGGAATTTCTATGCAGTCTTGCCAACTATGCAGAGGAGGATTATAAACTTAAGGTATGCTGGAAGCAGTTTAGCTAATTTACTTGTAGTCCTCTTTTTATTTGGGAGGAAACCAGAGGTTTCATGCTCTGGTGTTTATTATATTTCAGAAGTAAAGGAAATCATAATTTAGTTTCAACTCACTGGCAGAAAGAACTCCTGGATGCAGATGGCCCTGGTTTGTGGGTTTTGTTGCTACTTCTGTTCTTCTTGCAGTTGAAAATACTTTTCTTCCTCTGTTTTACAATGCCAGGTATCACGAGCTGGAGCAGCCTATTCTCTCTGGCTTGCATGCTGCAATGCTAATCGCTCTGGGGTTTAAGTTCTCCCTCTCACTTTTGGCAGGGGCAGGGGTGGGGGATGGGACATGTGGAAAGGAGGCTGAATCAGAGCAGCCCATTTTCTGTCAACTCAGCAGTCTCTCACCCCTTTTCTAAGCCTTTTCTGTTCTATTTGGGGAGGACGGAGTTCCTGCATTTGAGTCTGGGAGCGGGGTAACTTGGCAGTGACCCTGCACTGTCAGAAAACTGTGCTTCCTCTGACTCCCACATTGAGAGATTCTGTGTGAGGCATTGACCTACATTTCTGTGTGAAAATGCACATGTTCCTGGTTCCTCATGATTGCATTTCTGCTGGGAGTCTCCCAGAAGAAGAAGGGGGATTGGAAGTTTTCTGTGCTGTTCTGGCACTTGGGCATTGCAGCAGGTGCCCCAGGAGCACCGTGTTCAGACAAGCAGATTGCTTCTGGGGACAGGGCAGGGAATGGCAGCGTTTTCTGACTGCTAACACAAGCCAGGTTCCAGGGTGTGAAAGGGGCAGGTGCATGAGCACCAGCTCTTGGGAGTGTTGAACAGAAACACATCATCCAGCAGACAGGGTTTTACAAAATAGTTGTCTTGTTTTTTCTGTGCTGTGGGTGACAGTGATAATGACAACAATATGCTTTTCTATTCAGGAAACTTGAGATTCTTCCTTTCTACCAGCCAAATAAACCAGTGTGCCAAAAGTGTATGTGAGAGTGAGCAGAAGGGCAGTGAGAAAAGAAGAAAGGCTGCCATATAAAATACATAAAGTCCGTATGACTTTTTTGCTTTTGTCAGTACATCTTGCTTTTACTCTCTGCTTTGCTATTTTGTATGCACTTGAAGAGAAATTCTGAGCCTGGGAGCTATGCAGTGAGTTCTGGTATTGTTAGTACAAAAGTAGGAGCATTGATTCTGTCTGTGCATTAAAAGCACACAGTGATATCAGATTTAAATTAACATTCATGCTGCTTTAAAGCTCAGATTTGGAAACAAGAAAAAGAAGGGATGTAGGAGTGGTAAGAAGTTTCTTTCCAGTTTAATTTGAAACAAGTTAGTTGAACCAAGTCACCTATGTCTACCACACCTCTCATCCACTACAAAATTAAAAATATACAAATTTTTGGAAAAAATAATTTGGCAAAAGGTGACAGCAGGCAACAGGCAAGTTGCTCTGCTGGTTTTCATTGCCCAGATTTAAACAAGCCTCAGAAGCCGGCTGCTACCACTCAAAGCGACAAGCACATTTCGTTTTCTTTGAAGGAATAATAATCAACTGTAGAAATTGTAACATAGGGAAGGAAGTGTTTTAAAATATGGAACCAAATTTTCATCTGATGGAAAATTTCTGTACTGCCCAAGTGACGTCACTTCATGATTCTTAGTTTGACAACTCGCATTTCAGTATTTTAAGCACCACGGTGCTGTATCTATTCTTACACATTCCTAAACTGACAAAATTAAATGAATTCTTATCCATGTGGACATGTTAGTCATATTGTTTATGGTAACAGTCATCTCATTGCACTCTTGGCACAGGTAGCTGAGTCACCAGATGGCCAGGAGGTGTCCACTGAAGTCACCCCAGTGCCACCCTTCTCCTACACCGTGCAAGGCCTGAAGCATTCCACCAACTACAGCGTCCGTGTGCAGTGCAGCAATGAGATGGGCAGCTCCCCTTTCACTGACAGGGTTTATTTCCAGACCCTGGAGCTTGGTAAGAAACAGCAGACAAGAGCAGGACAGCAGTTCTGAACCTGAAAAAGAGACGATTATAAACGTCATTAACTCCTTGCTGATTCTGCTGTAAGGGAAACATTATGCTGTTAGATTGCTCATCCACTCCAAGGGTCTCCTAGAACAAAATAGTAATATGCAGTCAGATGTGGTTGGCAGCAACAGTGTCTAGTACAGGGGTTTACCCAGCCACAGGGCTTCTGCATGCTGGTCCCATTAGCTCTGTGAGATTTGTGGGATCTTGAGAGAAATGAGAGGTGCTGACCTGACTTCTCCACTTGAAACCACACAGAGAGTGCTGGTGGTTTGCAGATGTTGTTCTCTCTCCTCACACCCTGTCTTTTCTGGATGATCTCAGAAAAGAGGGTGAAACTGCCATTTTCAGTGTGGATAGTGCCTTATTTTCCTGCACAAGTGATTGTGTTCTGTTCTCTGCTTTCAGCTCCAAACAGCACCCCTCAAAATATTCACGTTATTCAAAGAGATCCTGGTCTAATTTTGGAGTGGGAAGGTGTGGCTCCAGATGTGCTGAAAGAAAATGTCCTGGGATACAGACTGGAATGGATTCAGGATAATGTAACTCAGGTAACAGATTGAGAAGGTACTGAGCCATTGAACACAGAATTACAGAAGGTTCGTACTAAATTTTCGAGGCATTATCTAATCCATACCAGAGGATTGCTGACATTGCTTTTATGTAAATGGATCTATTCTGACTTTAGGGAATGCCTCAGTATTTGACTTCCAAGATATAGGACCATTTCCTCCTTCCTGACAAATTCAGAATTCCTTCACTTGAATGTTCATCTGCAGACAGACCGGTTCTCTGCCATTCCTTGCACAAGCAGGACAACACAGACAGAATCCACTTTGTCTCTCTCTGCCTCTTTCTAGGGCTGTCCAGCTCAGACAGTACAGGATGTGGGCTTTCTGTCTCCTGTGACTGGGCCTTGGCTTTCCAAATCTAGCAGCAAAGATGTATTTAACAAGTGAATGGGTTGTGCTGTAAATCACAGAAAGAAGGTTGTGGATTCTTTAGCTTCATTTAGAATACTTAGGGAGTTGAAAGGACCCTGACAGGGTAGAAGGCCTTTCATTTGTTCTTTGGCATTGACCTTTCCCAGGTATCTATCAGCCTTTGAAGTTCCCAGCATTTCTTATGGTTTCTAACTTCCTAATAGGTGTTTACCCAGTGCTTATTAATGAAGAGCAAGCCTGTAATAGTAGACAGCTAGAGGGAAAAAAGAATTATTTCCTATTTTGTATGACCCATTTCACACTGGGTCAGCGTCATTGATTTTGAGTTCTCATTGAATTTACTCTGTGTCAGTGGTGGCAGCCAAATATTCATGGGTTTGCTGTATGAAGAAGGTCCATAAAACTACTGAAAATATGTTGACCTTGCCATCCTAAGTGAAAACTGGGGCTGAAATTCAGAAGCCATTCAGGATTTGGTCAGCAAGTTAAAACAGACAGACAGATTCCTCCCTTGGATTAAAACCACCAGATGCTTTACAGTAAACCACAAGAAGGAGGTATATCTTTTAATAGCAGAAAAAAAACATATTTCTATAGCAACATGCATGGGAGGACCTCAAAGGAAGAAATTATTAAACCTCCTATCTTCCTTATGCCTTGGGAAACTACTAGCAATTTTTGGGAAGAGAAACCCAAGACAACAGCCCAAATCTCAGGCAAAACTGAGATAAGAGCCCAGAAGTCACAATGCCCAGCCCTTGTTATAGTACCAGTGAAGTACATGTTTGGTGCTGTTTTGGTTTAAAGGTGAAGTTTTACATGAGATGCCTTTTAAGACAGCTCACAGTTCATTGTCATTTGCACTTAGGGGGAGATGATTGTGCAGGACACAAAAGCCAATCTCACCATGTGGAATCCTCTCAAAGACCTCATTATCAGGGTGTGTGTGCTGAACTCTGCAGGGTGTGGGCCCTGGAGTGACCTCTTCCTGCTTGAAGCCCAGGAGGTCATGGGTAAGTGTCCACTCTTTTCTCCCTTCACTTGGGGAAAAAAGTCAGAAATACTGGGACTGCTGTTTTTTCTGAGTCTTTTTCTTTCAGTGCTTACTACTTACTGAGACACGTGGGCTTATACAACAGCACACTTCATCAAGGAGACTAGAAATTCAATAATCTTTAGAGGGCTGGTATAAACAAAACAGCTTCTGGCCTCTACTGTGTCTTCTCAGAAAAGGGTTTTACTGTGCTTAGTGCAAAGCAGAAAGGCAGACAATATGCAAATGAAGGTTTGCAGAGATTTACACAAGTAAATGTGACAGAAAACTCCTCTAATACAGGTTGTCTTCTTTGATTTAATTTTATGCCATTCCTGACTAGTTTTAGTGAAGCCTGATTTAAACCGTGGCCACATGGGGATTCATAATGGTTTTACTGAATGTATTTATATTAAACCAGTTTAACTCTCTCCATGGAAAAGCTGAGCTAGTGGTAGAAGAGGAAGATGATGGTACAGATGCTGTACCATGCAATCTGGACCATGTGGAAGGGTTTGTTGGGAGCAAAGAACAGGCACATGTGGAGTGCACTCCTAGTGCTGAAGGGCAGTTGGGCTCACCTGGGGTGATTCCTTGCTGCTTGTGTTTCACAGTGAGTGGGAAATGGGAGGCAGGCTATGAAGCAGGGCAGGATGTTATATGGGCAGATGGGTAGAAGGGAGAGAATGCTCTTGCTTGTGAAGGAAACTGTAACAGAGCTAAGAGGAAGACGTTCCAAATAAAGATACAGATTGGTGGTAAGAAGTCAGTAAGTTGTGACCATACAAAAATTCCAGTCTCCTGAGGTTTTGTTTCCAAGTGGCCGTGGCAGGACACTAATTTCTCGTTCTCTAATTAAGTCACAATCTCTAAATCTCTAATTTCTGATGCTGAGCTACCTGCTGCTGCTATCTTCCCACTACACATGTCTCTGAGGAATTACATGGACACTGAGCTCTCCTGATTCCTCTATACTGAGGGATGGCAGGGAGTCTCTAGAGAGGAGTTCCCAAGCAAGCAGGAGGTGGGGATACAGGCAGAGCAACCAGTAGAGAACTGTATCCTTACTTGCAGTAGTGCATTTAGTGCTGGTTTTAGCATGCACATTACTCAGGTCCTTGGGCAGCCCAGTTTCCAGTGACAAAGTCAGCACTGAAGGTCAAGTGTAAGCACACAGTCACTGTGGGATCAAAGTCCTTAAATTATTTAAAAGAGATTGAAGGGGTGTGAAGGTTCAGAGCTGAACCTACTGAGGTTGGTCACTGACTCCATCAATTTTCTCCTCCTACTTTTTGATCAGGTATTTTCTGTGGCACCCAAATACAGACAAAAGTATCTGAAAGAACAAGGAGTTCCCTTTGGAAAACGGCCATCACTGGCAAGAAGCCCCAGGGAGTGTTTAGGGTTTGCATTTTACAGGGAGCTGGAATGGGACGATCCTGAAAGCACTATATGTTGTTGCTTGATTGTTTTTATTTACAAACCACTTCAAAAAAAGTAGCATCAGGAGTGTTGCTTGTTTTGGCCAAATGCTGTCTGGAAGCACATGTATTTCTTCACAAGCATAATAGGCTGGAAGTAAAAGTTCACTGTGGAAACACTGACAGGCCTTAAGCAGCAGAGCTGCAGAAAGACTGCAGTTTTGTTTCAGGCCTGGTAGAAAACATAAGTTGCTTCCTTTCCTAAAATAGCAAACTGGCACTGGTTGCTTTATGTGAGAAATGCCAGGGGTGGTTTCTGCCCAGCTCCCAGTGCGGCAGTAAGGATGACTAAGCTCATATAAACTTTAAGTCGAATTTGTCATCACAGCAAAGCTAGTGGGAGCTCCACCCTACTTATGCAGAGATCTGGTGTGCTATTAACAAAGATTGTTTTAATATTTTCAGAAACTTTCTCAGAAGAAACCTCTTTTTTTTTTTTATTGCAGAGCAAGGAACAAAGTGGTTTAATAGCTTTTTCCTATCTGTAATCTTCACAATTGTAGGCAGGAGAAGACTCTTGGATTATGTTCTTTGCACACCTTTGAGATATAAACTTTCTGTGAAATAAAAGGATTCATCATCAAAGGGCTCCTAAATACTCTTCTAAGCTCTTCTAATAATACTGTCTTCTCACCGCCTTGTGCAGTCTTAAGGAATATGCTGGTTGAAAAGGGGGTTGCAGGAGATGGGAGAGAGAAAGAGTTGAGAGAGGAGAGGCAACTTGTGGGCTGCAGCCTCCTCTCAAACTCAGTGACACTAGTGGGAAGCAAGGATGTGTGGGGCAGAGCAGGAGGAGCAGTCAATTTCAACATTCATTTCTATTTCTGACACATTTGCTATAAACTGTGAGATGGGCTTCTGTTTCCCAGCAGTTTAGAAACAGGGAGAATAATTTTGTTTTGTTTTGTTTTCATCCATACTCCTTTTGGAGGGGCTCCCAAGAAGTTGACCTAAATCCCTGCTCTCTCACCAGACAGAGGCTAGAAAAATAAGCCGAGAGAGGTTTGTCTCACCACAGGGAGAAGGAAACCTTATTGTTAACTATCAGAGAGGACCTTTATCATCAGTGTTGTTAGCTGCTTCTACTCTGATTGTTAGGCAGAATCAGACCACGTGTTTGGCTTGGGAATTGTGGAGAGGGTTGGAGTTACCTCTACTTTATTTGAGAAATACAGCTTCTGTTTCTGATCTCTCCCTCCTCATAAACAGCCTTGAAGGCTGGGTTGAAAATTGCAGCAAGAGGGAGTATCTTAAGCCCCAGAGCCTGTAAAGCCTTCTGGGCGGTAAAAGAATATGTGAGTCACTGAAGGAGATAAGATGCTGGAAAATAAGTACTAAGGATCTGATAATTTGCTTCAAATGGAGAAGTACTAGTCTGCTTCCTCCTTTGTCCACAATTCTGTGTCCTTAAGCTCTACCTGTTTATTAGACTAATACTACTTCTTTAAAAACCTGGATGATAAGGCTCCTCAATGTAGCTGTTAATCAAGCCTCAGAAGCCTCTTGTCTGGCAGGACTCTGTCAGTAAGGGTTGTCTGACTATTTTTCATATGCATCTATGCAGAGATCCATCCAAATTCCAGCCCATGAACCTAACATCTCTTTTAAGAACAGGGTTTTTTTTTTTACTGTCATGACTTATTTCAGGATTACTTACATCATCAAAGATGATTCTTCCTTACCTTCTGGTAAAGGGCAGTCAGCTGCTGAGGGCTGAGCAAATGAGCATGAAGGTGAAGGAGGTCCTCAGGGACGTGGTACCTTTTCTTGTTAGTTTTTAAACAATTTGGAGATATGAGGGCTATCCTAGATTTTAATAAACCCATTCAAATTCACATTTAATCTTTAATAATTGTATTTGGAGAAGAAATCTCTTAGGGAGTTGGATTAATTTCTCATTTTTTTCCAGGCATACATAATATTCTTTTTATTCAGAACTGTATTGCTTATCTTCCTTGCCTGGCAGCTTGCTCAGCTTGGCAGCATCTCCATTTCTTCTGTAGACCTTTTGTAGTCGAAAGTATACGGAGCAAATATTCTTTTCTTTGGGGAGAGACATTGAGAAGCTGCAACCAACCAAACAACATTGTAAAGTTACAGCTAATACCCAGTCCCTTGGGGTGCTTCTCTTTGTGGGAGGGGTTAGAGGAAAAATGTAAATATTTTTAACCAGATTGCCATGAGGCAATTGTCCTTCTCTGTTGTCTTTCAAAATGTTGCCTGGCTGACATTCAGGTAGTGCTGTGTTACCTGGTCAAGGGTCTGATGTCTGTCTCAAACAGGACTGGGTGAAACCCACACACAGAATGATCGTGCTGAGGAACCTTCTTGTCCTGAGGCTCCACTTCCAAGCGCCCCAGATCATGAGCTCATGTGAAATAATATAATCTGGTGCAGCACCTGATACATTCTCAAGGCTCAAAACCAGTAGTTTTTGACAAGTAGATGCTTCTGCTCTGCTTTTGCTGTGAGAAAGAGCTAGTTTACCTGTTTATGCCAAATTCCAGCATACTAAGACCCACCAGGTCCAGCAGCATGGATTTCCCATTTAAAAGCAAAAGGAGAAATTGGTCTGTTTAACATTGGCAGTCTTCTATCTCCTGACTGGTGTTTTCTCCATCATCTAGGTGGCCAGAGACAACCTCCTTACGGGACGTCCTGGGTTCCTGTGGCACTGGGCATTCTCACTGCTCTGGTCACAGCTGTTGCCCTGGCTCTTATTCTCCTTCGAAAAAGAAGAAAGGAAACTCGGTTTGGGTAAGGGAGTTTCTCCTTGTGCTGGTTAGAGAGATCTCTGCTTTCTCTTCTATTGTGGTTTCTGACTCAATTGTTTTTCAAAAAAGCATTGTGGATGAAGGACTTTTGGCAGTATCTTTGGGTAACTGTATTGGTTGGTTTTTTTTGTTGGGATTTTTTGGGGGGGCTTGTTGTTATTGTGTTTTTTCCATAGTTTTGGGGTGCCTGCCTTTTCTTCAAAATGACAACACCAAAAATACTGTAGAAAAAATGTTATGTTAATAGCAAAGCCTTAGGCTATGCAAATATAAACTCTATCAAGGTAATTCTTAGCACTGCTGCTTAAGATAAAAGATCCACAGATGAAATATCTGTATTCTTATGGTCTGAGCCCTTTATCCCATGCTGGTTTTCAGTCTATCAGCTGATTGTAACTTCCTGACTGCCCAGAACCCTCTGGATTCCCCGCAAAGTTTCCTTTCCATCACCTCTGACACTTGGCTATGGTTTGCTCCCTTCTGCAAACAAGGTTCTTGTTCTTTCCAGTGTCCCAGACCTCCCTGCCACAGCAGCATCTCTGTTCCTATGACTCCTGCAACCTGCCCCAACCTGCAGCTTCTCCTGGGCACTTGGGAGGAGTGATTCCCCTGTTTTGGAAGGCTGTAGGTGCATCAGCAAAGCAGCATAAACCCGTTGTTCCTCCTCTCTAGATACACCCTTTTTAACAAAACAGTCTGCAGAATTTATATGGCAAGGGGCGAGAAATCATCCATACTGTTCAACACACCCTTATGGAAGTGAATGGCCTGTGTAATCATGGTCCTGTGTGTCTTTTCTGCCTTCTAGCCATGCCTTTGGCAGTGTGGTTGGCAGAGGGGATCCAGCAGTCCATTTCAGAGCTGCCAGGTCTTTCAACAGGGAGGGCCCAGAGCTCATTGAAGCAACATGTAAGTAAAATGACCTGAGTGATTCTGCCCGGGAAGCTGTGTTCATGCATTTACAATGCTCTCTCTGTTTTCACTGAAAGTGATGTTTCTTGATCAAAAACATGGGATTAATTTACAATGAGGATTAGATGCTGTGAATTGCAGAGGTGAAAGGCCAGAATGGCTGTTTCCATACCAATTACATAGCCCTTGCTAATTTCAGCTACAGTCATTATGTATATTAATGCAAGACATAAGTTCACCACTCCCTTGCCCCAGTTTCACTCTACAAGGACTCCTTCAACTAGAATATAATCCAGTGGTAAGATAAATATGCCTGAACAATATAAGCAGGACTTTTTAAACTCAGTATGCTGAGCTGTGCTACAAGCATGAACCAATTAATCAGTCTTGGAAGGCCAGGAATTAGTATCTTATCAAAGAGGAGACTGAGTTCCAGGAATGGCCAAATGGTCCATTAAGGTGATCTATTTCTGTCTCCTGGTTCAGGAAGGGCGTGGCTCTCTGTGGCAGCACTGCATAGCTGGGGTAGGATGAGGAGGCTCCAGTCATTAAAATGGTGCAGCTCCATCAACTTAAATTAAGCTATATGAACCACTGTCTATCAGTGGCCCTTCAGACTGGATTTTGTCTTCTCAGCATTATTTACATTATTTCTGTATTCCTGTTGTTCTTGGAGTGTTTAAGGGTGGTATTATCACGGCCTCTCCCTTTAAGTATTGTAAGTACATTTTCTGATAGTTGAAAGTTACTGGCCACTTGTCTGTGGTGGGGCTAGAGGACATGGAAGGCAATTCTGCCTTTTTCAAGGTTTTCCTGCTTACAGTGGGAGAGTCAGATTGGAGATGGAGATTAGAACAGGTGACCCTTGATGTTGTGACAGAATATTTAAGTATCCCTTATTTGATGCTTCATTTGTTTTGTTGTTGTTGTTTTCTGTTTTTTCCCCAGTGGAGAGTGTAGGGATCAGTGATGAGTTGAAGACAAAACTAAAAGATGTCTTAATCCAGGAACAGCAGTTCACCTTGGGAAGAATGTTGGGCAAGGGTAAGAACCAAAACTGAACAAGGCTTTACATTGAAAATCCCACTTGTGTTATTTTAACTGTTGAGTAGGGAGAAGCAATTACAAGCAGGCTGTTTTCTCTCCAGCTTGTAGATGGAAATTTAAGTGGAACTATCCCTTCCACTGGGATAAAACATTTCAGAGGTTTAGCATAACTAAGAGGATATTGGCTAAGCCATTCCTATAATATGGCTCTACACAATCATGAACTGCAGCCTATGCTCAGGTTTCCAAAGCAGTGTTAATTCACTGGTGTGTGAATTTCTTGCAGAGATTTAAACAAAGGAATATTCAATTAAACTTTACCTTTTCCTTTTTCTTTATAAGATTAATTTTATTGCAGGTTTTTTTGACCCTTTCCCACAGGGAGCATTCTTCCACTCCATCCCTCCGAGAACAAATATGTTTCTTTCAGAGCAGGAAGATGACCTTCCTGCAGAAGTAGTCTCAAAGGGCTTAACAATGCTAAGTTATTAAACAGCTGTGCCATCTGTTTGTGAGTGTTAGCTCTTGGCCAGTTTCTGGGATCCTACTTCAACTCTTTTGGGCTGCTCCCATGACAGGTAAACTGAAATTGGCTGCAGAGGGGCCCAGGGAATGGCCTTGGTGCGGGGATGCCAGCTGGCAGGATCTGGTCTGTGTTGTCAGCCCCACTGCCACAACCCCAGGTTACATGTTATGAGATGACATAACTGCATTATCTTGGGCTCTGCTGGCTCTACAGCTGAGCAACAGCTCCATAGTATGGAAGCAGCACAAAATACCTTTGTTCCTTCCCGTTTTCCTGATTTGTAGTCAGATCCACTGCTCATGGTTTTTGTGAAGTAAGCTCGTGCCATAGAGTAGTGAAGGGCACTGGTGAAAAGCCAGTGGGAAGATAATGCTTCTGGGGTAGGTGTCCTGAGTGCCATATTTTGCTTCCTTCTTTTCAGTATCAGAGTTCCTCATACTAATGCATTGTGGGTGGGACAAGCAGTTACAAAATTAGGGAGAGCAAATCTAGAGCCAGATCTAATGCAAAGAGGCTGTTAGGCTGTAGTATAAGGCCTCTCTAGTCTAAATATTTTGAAGAGGTTTTGGCCTGTTGCATTTCCTCTTAACTCCCTTAGAGAACACACCAGGGCAAAATGCTGCCTTCTGTGAATCAACATATCACTCACACACAAGTAGATGTTTCTCTTCTATGTTTCCTCTGGTCAGCTGTGATTCATAGAAGTAATTCTCTGAGTTTTGAGAGATAAGGCTGACTATGTCTCAAATGGTTGAGTCCTGGCACTATCGCTCGGCTCTGATGGCTGTCAATTCTAAAAGCTTCCTCAGCCAACCCATCCACTTGCTACTCCAGCAAAGAGCCTCCTCTCTGAACAGAACCTCACTCAGACTCATCCCTCATGATATGGCTTCCCCAGAAATGTCTGCCCATCTTAAACTCTGTCTCTGCATCTTCTATCTGGTCAGGAATTGCTTTTTTCCCTTCTCATTTTCCTTTGCCTTCTGGACTGCCAGCACAGTGAGCTCTGTCTACTGGTAGTGATATCTCTTCTAGACACACATGTGCTGAAAGCTGCTGTCTGGAACTGCAGAATGAAAAATTGAGCATTTTTTATGGGTACTCAGCTTCATTGCCAGTGACCCCTGAAGTGAACCTGCTGTGAATCATACTTTCTTCACAAGAAGCTGTTCCCTCACTGCTTACTCTGATAATTTTACAGGAGAGTTTGGGTCAGTTCGAGAGGCACTACTCAAGCTAGATGATGGCTCTTTCCAGAAAGTGGCAGTGAAGATGCTGAAAGGTATGTGGGAGCAGGGCTACCTGAATTACTTAAAAAAAGAGAGCTTGGCAAGATTAAATGTTGTCTGTCCTATTCTCAGCAAATAGCCCCTGGTGCTCTTTATTTCTCTCTGAGCTTCCCACTCAGCCACTCTACCCATGTTGTCTCCCATCCCTTTCATGTCAGTCTTTTTGTAGTGGAAGCTCTTCAGGAAAGGACCTATAGCACCTAGTTCAGACAGGTCTGCTCTGCCCTAATAATTCAGCAGTGAAAGAACAGTATTCCTGCAAGCACATAGCCTGGAATAAACAGAAGAGTGTTTGGGCTGAATGCAGTGACAAGCTAACTCATCTCAGTCAGCACATATGACTGAGCAGTCCAGCTCCCTTCTGATTTGTCATTTGGTGAGTGTACATACCAAGGGCAACTAACAGGCAGAAGTCTGTAACAAGAAAAGCAATTAAGAGATAGGTATAAATCAAAGGAAACGTGCATATATGTGTGTTTATGTATGTTAACCTATGTTATTTGATCCCTTTTGCCTGTAAGGCAAAAATTAACTGTGGCTGACTGAAAGCAGTCACACTCACTTATCTCTGGAGCTCAGTTTGCTGTCACAGAATAACAGCTTGTACTAAATACACTTAGTACCATTCTGGTGTAAATTGTATCATTTTATCCAGTTTCAACAATAATTCTAATCAGTTTGCAAGCTTTTGTGTAGTCAGAATGTCTCCCTTCAGGCATCTAACTTAGGAACAATCTGTCAGCCTCCAGAGGCACCTTCCTTTCTTCACTGACTGTAAAAAGGGAATCTCCTTTTGTCTTCTGAATTGTATTGAAATTACTTGCCTAAAGTAGATAATGTGAACACTCCCCTACAGGTCTGAGTCTGATCTTGCAGCAGGACTGGAGGACTCTTGCTAAATTCAGCAGCAGCAGTGGTGGAAGTGTCTTCTGGGATACTTCTTGATTATATTGATATATTTCCATAAATCTGGAGTCACAGCAATGAGAAGTAATTTATTCCAGAATTTTGCTGATGTATATCACTGCTGAATTTGCCTGAGGCTGTACAGTAGTGTGGTTATTTAAGAAATCTTAGTTCTAGCACCTTATAAGACTCAATCATGCTAAGAGACATAAAAGCATTTATCTTTCATGGCTTCCTTGTCAGAGATGAATTGGGCCCTGCTGTGCCAGTTGCAGGCTCTGGACCATCTCCTCAGTTTCAACATTTTCTTTGATTTGAGTGACATCTCTTCTCCCTGACATTTGTAGTTTAGGTTCTTTCATCTAATTAATTCTTACATCTTTAACCCCCACACAGTTTGCACAGCTTCCAAGGGAAGTTCTTACTCAGAAAAGAGCTGCTAACCAGCGGTTCTTTACTCTGCCAAGAGCCAATTTACCAGATGTCCCTGATACGCGCTTACTGCTGCCCATCCCAGGAGAGAGTGTCAGGCTCTGCTTTGTTGTAAAATGGCTTATCTAGCTATGGGTCTGAGAAGATGTGCTGTGCCACAAAGAACAAGCTTTTGACAATCATTATTTGTAAAGCCCCTTGGAGCCACCTACAAAGAAAGAAAACTTACAGTCACTTTTTCCAGCGGACATCTTCACCTCGACGGACATTGAGGAGTTCCTGCGAGAGGCTGCCTGCATGAAGGAGTTTGACCACCCTCACGTCACCAAACTGATCGGTAAGACAGCGCTGCTGCCCGTGCCACAGAGCACCTCCTGTTCCTGCATTATCCCACACAGCCTCACTCTCCCCAGCAGTGCTGGTGCAGCCTCCTCTGTGCTGCCTGGAGTCCTGAGCAGGTCAGCACTGCTCCTTCCCAGGCCCCAGGGGGTTGGAGTGTGTATAATGCTCCCCACACCTGCCCTCACACATCAGGAACAGCCATCTCCTATTTAAGCTGGTTCTTTGGTTCTTGCAAATGCATCAGGGAGACTTTGGCTGGCTGAGACGTGTTTGAACTGCTGTGAAATCTGACCAGGTGGGCAGGTAGGCTATAAATAGGAGGAAGATTGTGTCTTTCCAAAATACTGAGTAAGAAGTAAGACATTCATGGGTAGGCACTTTGGAATGCAGGTATTTTCCATAATGAGGAGATTGCTCTGCAGAGCCTGGGGTTGGGGCTGTCTGGTCTGGAGTGATCCCAGAAACATTTATAGATGGTCCTGCAGGAAGAGCTGAGAGGCACCAGGCTCTTAGTACAGCCTCTGATGTGAACAGGGTTAGAGGCATCTTAGCACCACCTGGCATAAAGTCATAGAAGCTTGGAGCATGGAATCTACCCACCAAAACTGCACGTTTTCCTCCAGATCTGTAAGAGGAAGTTGCAGCAGCCTGTAAGATTCCTCCTGGGAATAATCTGTTTGCTAACACCCCTTTGCTGTGTGTGTCCTCATCAGGAGTCAGTCTACGAAGCCGTCCCAAGGGCCGTCTCCCAATTCCCATGGTGATCCTGCCCTTCATGAAGCACGGAGACCTCCATGCTTTTCTGCTGATGTCACGGATTGGGGAAAACCCTTTTGTAAGTCTGTCTTATGGTAGAATTCCTTCTGGGAGGTTAGGGATTTTCAGAGAATGTATTTGGAGCAGCTCAGGATTGGTCTCCCAAAGGCACTGGCAGGTGATTGGATTTTAATACCAGAGGAAGTTGTGAGATAGCGTCTTAAAGTGTTTCATTCCATGCATGCTGGGGACCAGCTCCTCTGTTCCATCCCATCCCCTCCCTGTATTCCCCATCCCTGCTCTGTAAAGTGGCAGCAAACCTCACAGTTTGGTCATATGTGCTTGAAAGCCTTCAGGAATAGAACCTAAAATGTTATTTCTTGCAGAACTTGCCTGTTCAGACACTGCTCAAGTTCATGATTGACATTGCAAGCGGGATGGAGTACTTGAGCTCAAAAAATTTCATACACAGGGACCTTGCAGCTCGGAACTGCATGTAAGTGATTCATTAATTTTTAGAGAAAAGAAAGACCAGAGTGGGTGAGGGAGGGATTTCATGTCACTTTTGCATGACAGAAGTGTGAGGGGTCCTGTCTAAGAATGCTGATCCTTGCATTAAGTGACAATAGACATAGGGGAGTCATGGTCATTGTGGTGGGGTGTGTGGTGGTGCTGCTGGGAGCAGGGAGCAACTCCTCAAGCCCCACTGATCTTTCAAACAGACCCTTTTTATAATGAACTTCTCCATCATTGATTTGCAGATAGAGCTTCACAGAGTTGGTTACAATATGTGTTTGTAATTAGCCACTCCAGTGGTTGTGTGTCAGCATAGGCTATTTGTTCCACAATATGAAGTAACCAGCAGGAGGGAATGGGTTTGGCTGTGTTAGGAGAAAAGAACTTTCATTGTATCATGAAGTGTGTATTTCTGGTATCTATTTTGAGGACTTGATTATCACAATATAAGAATTGTAGTTTCCTGGAAAGCTTGTGGAGAATGCCTCTAAAAATATTTGCATGGTGAGCACACTGTATGATTCCACTTCACTGTTCTTGACACCAAACTACCTTGACTGCTTTGAAGGAAAGAAAAGTCCTTTTTTTATCCTCTCCACTCTGCTTCTTCCCTGAGAATGGAGTAAGGAGCAGCTCATTGAGACAGCAGAACTCTGCCTCTGAACAAAACCTCAACAACCAATAAAATCCACGAGACACAGATTTCCAAAGACATTTCAATGTCCAGATGTACAGACAAAGAGCCTGATAGTTATGATAAAAATGATGGGTTAGCCTGCTTTGGCATTTATGAGAAACCCATACTGATTTTCTATTTTTGTAGACATCCTCCAGAGAAAGCTGAATGCCTATTTCAGCACATCTTCTGGGGGAAGCAGTGAGTTCTTTATGAGGCCTGGGAGCATGAAGTGTTTGTGGCCTTTACTTGAACTATCTGCCAACATGTATAGGTTTGAGTGGGTGACAGAGCAATTCAGACCATTAACCAGGCCTGGAGAGGAGATGTTGCAAATCTAGCAGTTCAAGCAGTTTTAACAGGCAGTCTAGGTAATCACCCTATGATTTTTTTTATTTCCAATATGGGGTGCAGGCCTTGGTGATAGTATAGCAGATGTCCTCTGAGAATCTTGGAAACAGAAAGTATCTGAGTTTGCTTTGTGTAAGAGACTAGACCATCTGAGCCTAGACACTTCCTTACTTCCTTAGTCATGATTAGTTCCCTGTTTGTCTGAAGGAACTAGTTTGAGACCACTAAGCTATTTCACATTGATCACCAAGTAGATGAAATCACCCTCCTTTTGTTTAATACTTGGTGAGCCATGTACCTTTTTTTTTTTTTTTGCCTGAGGTAACCAATAAATGCTTTCCTTTCCTCAACTGTGAAAACTTTCCCATAGGTTGGATGAGAACATGAATGTGAGTGTTGCAGACTTTGGACTTTCTAAGAAAATCTACAGTGGAGACTACTACCGCCAGGGCTGTGCCTCCAAGCTGCCAGTGAAGTGGCTGGCTCTGGAAAGCCTGGCAGATAATCTGTACACAACGCACAGCGATGTGGTAAGGATTCTCCAGTGCATTGGGGACCACTTGTATTCCTGCTGGAGTGGAGGAATCCCACTGAGGGTGGGAAAAGGACCTGGTGATAGGAAAGGGAGTTTACCTTGTGTTTGAGGGATGATGCTACTTCTGCCTTGGGTGCTGTCAAAACTCAAGGCTAAAAATATATGAGAGTGGTTAATGGTAGAAGACATCAACCCTTTTCTTCTTGTTGTCCTTTTCTCCTTTATTTTTCAGTGTTTATCCTCATCCCCTTCTTCATCTTTCCCCTTCTCCTCTTCCTTTTCCTCTCTTTATGCAGCTTTTTCCCCTCTTATTCTTTTTCTTTTCTCTTGTGCCTGACAGCTTGAAGGTGACATTTGAAAAGCGTGTGACCCACACATTTACATACAAGTACCGTGCAGCAAAGGTACTCTGTGCTTCAGAAGGCATTGGTGGGACTCCGTTGATCTGAATACATCAGTGCTTAGACACTCCCCATACCTTTGCCTCTGGGGAGCAAGGGCTAAACCCATTCATCCAAAATTGTTACTTATTTTCCTTTTGGGATTTTTTTTCTGACACTGTCTTCCCTCTTCCTTGCTGCCTTTTAATCTATTTTCACACTAGTTTTGTCCTTCAGTCCTGTGGTCTTGCCTCTCCAGTGATCCCTGTCACGAAGTCCTTGCAGAGATAACCAAGAGTGCCTTGTAGTGTGGCTGCTGTGTTGCCCAGCCATTGCTGCATTCATTGTAGAAAAGGTTTAGTGATTGGTGATCACTAGTTCATCCAGTTTACAACAAACATTGGACAGGGCTTTGCTTATAAAAATAATAATTTTTTGCACCTCACAAACCTGGCAGTTTAGTTGAGAAGTACAAGTACGGCTGTGCAGTGCAGAGCAGAAATGAATGTGATCCATAAGTGGTTTGTTCCTTGCCCTGCTCGTTGGCTAAACTCTGCTTTCACTTGTGCCTGTACGTTACTAGAAACTCAGAATCTGGTTAAATGATTTAAGAAACTGATTTGTGAGCCCCAAACCAAAATCATCTTCTACCTGGGAACCAAAAAACTGATACCCTATACCTTAAAGAACTTAAGTAGGAAAGGTCTGCAGGTAGAAGACAGGAGTAGCTCCAAATCTTCTCCTGCTCCACTGCAGGATGGGGCTGGACAGGGACAGGGCCTTCAGCTGTCTCCTAAGATGATGTGCCATCATTAGCAGCATCTTGTGGGTCATTTCTGTTTTCTAGCTAGAGTTTGGATAGTCCTTGCATCACTGCTGCTCAGATGACATTCCCCAGCACAGTCTGAGCCTACTGAAAGCAAGCCCAGCGAGCAGGGAACGGTCTGTTCACTTTTTCTGTGTGCTGTTCTCTTTCAGTGGGCGTTTGGGGTGACCATGTGGGAGATTGTGACCCGAGGGCAAACCCCTTATGCTGGCATTGAGAATGCAGAAATCTACAACTACCTCATCAGTGGGAACAGGCTGAAGCAGCCCCCGGAGTGCCTGGAAGATGTGTGAGTACTTCCTCACCCTGCTGACATGATTTTTTGAGAAATTTGGCTTGCTGGAAGGAAACAGAGGCAGCTGGCTGGGATGCTGATCTGAATCTCTCCACTTTCCAGTACACAGAGCCATTCACTAGAAAGTCCTTGGGTTAGCTACTAGATATTCTTTGCTGGCAGAGCTCCCAGGAACCTGTGGTAGCTACACAAGCAGCTAACTTGGCTCAATGGTTTCAACAGTGTCAACATTAGCAGTTCTTGGCTTTGTGGAAACTGTAATTGTGTTTCCAGAATAACTGAACCCTGCCTTCTCAGGCCAGCATCTGAGCAAAGGGATGAGTTCCATGGCACACCCTGAAGGCTGAATAGAGAGGCAGTCTAGCAAGACTACAAGGAAACTGGATTGCAGAGGCAGTGGCCTGCATGTGTCTTTCAAAGCTTGGCTCAGTTTTCAAATTTTGATCTACTACTCTCAGAAATAGCAGGCTGAAAGAGAAGAGAGCAGATGGGACAAACTAAAGTTGTGTAGATCAGTATCCCAACTTAAATTACATCTAGGAACAAATCCAGGACAATCTTGAAGATTCTGGTTGCAAACATTTTCAGACTGACAGGAGGGACCTAGATAGTCTACAGGGCAGCAGGCAGCCACATGCTGCAGCCTGTGCTCCTGCCTCAATCCTGCTGCCAAGGGATCACTCTTAGCCAGCAGGTCACAGGAAATGTTTGGTCAGGAACCCTTCTTCCGTGGGTGGTGGTTGGAGATTCCTGATCTCCTCACATGGGGCTGGGATCCCCCAGGGAGTGTCATCATCTCAAGGTGAAAGCTTGCCTTGTCTGGACAAGGTGAAATTTCACTGAGGGCCCAAGCAAGGCTCTGTTTTCTGTGTGTTGTGCCCAAAGCAAGATATAACTATAAGCCCTGATTTTAGTGGTCTAAGACTTCTTTCCTCCCTCTTCCCTCCTGCTCTGATAGTGGATTATTTCATGTAGTTGCTTTCTCCTTTTCCTTTTTTTCTACATAGGGAATAATCTGTACTTATGTACTTACTAAAGCTGAACACTTTTGTCTTCTCAGCCATTCATTTTAACTTTTACTGAGTATAAATGAAAACCTTGTTATATCACTGCTTAAATTAATTACATGTCTGCATCCTGACTGCTCTGAGGAGCTTTGGTTCCAACTTGTGGAGCTTGTGGCTGTAAGATGTTAGAGATGCAGAAAGTAGAGAAGAGACTATCTACTAGATAGACACTGGAGAAAAATCCATCAGAAACTATTGAAAAGGTACAACCATTGTTTTGTGAGGTGCTTGAGCTACAGGTTATTGAGACCTGAGAGAATGTACCAGAAAGATCTGAGTACATGCTCACTCTCAGCTTACATGCTTTCCCCAAGTGTTGCTACTGGACTCTTTCAGGCACAGGGTACTGGGGCAAAGGGACCTTTGGGCTGATTCAGTACAGCCAGTGTTTTTCTACCTTTCCTTCAAAGGGATTATTCTGATGGACAGCAAAGGTAAAAGCAAGTATTTAATTTGGTTGCACAGAATTGGAAGTTTATGTTTTATCTGCAGCATTTATAATAATTTCTACTGTTTGTGAGGGATGTAAATCAGGATTAAGACAAGTGAACCATAGAAGCTTTCTGTAAAAGCAGTGTGAGATCAGAAACAGTCTTGTAAATCTGATCACAAGGAATACAAAAAGTAAAATAAAACCCATCATGAAATGCTTTATTTCCCAGTAAAGGCCATATCAGATTTTTTTCCATTTACAAGTTCAACTGAGGTTCATTTGTATGCAGTGTTTTTCAGTGCCAGCACTGTGCTTTGTTCCTGTTCCCTGCAGAACTGGCAACAATAACACCATAGGAATGCAGCTGCCAGTCTTGTGGGTGATGCACAAAGAGGAGCAGGACAATGGCTCTGGCCGTGCTCCAGCGCAGCACTCCGGCCGCAGGCCTGGCCGGCGGGAGGGCGGCCAGCGCTGACACTGAGCTGCGAATGCAGGGCAGCAGAGCTCCTCTTCCCTTGCCCAAGCACAGGCCAGCAGAGCCAGTGACTGTCCCCTCATGCTGGCCCTGGGGCAGCCAGAGCTGAGGTAGCTGGTGTTTGCCCATAGGAGGAAGGCTGCAGGATGGGACCTGGGCCTGGTAATGGCCCGGAACATGTCTTCTGCACCGGAGCAGTACCTCTGTAGTTGAAAGGCCCTTTTCAGCATCCCTCTTCCAACACTGAAGCCGTTGCCCATTCTTTAACAGCCCTCTAAACGAGCCCAGTGTGCCTTTTTCCAGTCCTGTTGACAACCTGTCAGGCAGCAGCAGCAGCACACTTCCGTTACTCTGGGAGCTGAGTTAACATGGCATGAAAGAAAGGATACTCAGAAAATAACATGCACCTCCCACAGTTTGATCTTTGTTTTCTTCCTGTGATTTATCTGCTCTTGAACTAGAATTTGGAGGGATAGCTTCAGCTGAGGCAGAGGTTGTGAGGGTGCTTTTTCTGAATAAATTCAAGAGCTATTACTAGGTGATGTCACACTCAAAGTCCTATTCTAGCTCCCTAGAGACAGCAGAACAAGGGCTTTACCAGGAAATGCAGCATACTTTGACAAGGCTTTTGGGTTTTTGATACTGTCTAAGAAACATTTTTGACCAAAGGGAGAATGCCCTTGAAAATGGGAAGAAACAAGAAATTAGACCCATAATGGCCATGCATGCTGTGTCACTTGTGCAAGGCCAAAGCTGGCAGGTTTTGGGGGAAGTATCTATGTTTTTTAAGCTTCACTGCCCAGAGCCCCTGTTCAGAGGTGCAGGGCATGGCTGCTCCACTTCTCAGTGCTCTTGTCTCCCTCTATTTTGCAGCTATGATCTCATGTGCAGATGTTGGCATCCTGAGCCCAAGCTGCGGCCCACCTTTGGAGTACTCCGGTCCCAGCTGGAGATGATTCGCGGGAGGATGTCCACGCTCTCTTCCAGTCAAGATCCTCTCTATGTCAACATTGGGAAGGACAAAGAGGCGTCTGCAAGTGACCCTGCCCTGCACGCCTCCTTTGGAAATATGGATGCTGAAGAGACTATTGCTGGGGCAGCTGCTGCTGTCACAAGTGACTATCGCTACATCATGAGCCCCTTGTGCCTTGGAGAGGATGCTGAGGGTGAAAGGCATCCAGATGGACAAGAAGGGGAGGACAAAAGCCTTCTGTATGAGCTAGAGACAGAAGGAGAGAAAAGTTGCTAGCCTGTACATAGCAGTGACACTCTGCTTCCCTGAGACTGGATGTGTGCAGCATGGTGCTGTCTCCTGGGGCTCTGATGCTGGATCTGAAATGGCTTTGAACAGCACTGGCCAGGGCTCCTGGGCAGCTTCTGTAGCTTTCACCACCCATGTGGGCTGCAGTGGCAAATAGCTTGGAAGAACTGCACCCCAACAACCCCTTGGATTTGGGGAGGGTGGCAGTAGGGTGACAGGTTAACCACATCCTGCTGAAAGGAGTTCAGAGCTAAGGCGGCAGTCAGAGTCCGTGCTCTGCTTCTTCTCACTGAATGCTGGAGCAGAGCTGAGTACACCTTCTGTTCAGTCAGTGCTTGCTCTTGTGTAGATGTTGTCTTCAATCCTGGCTGCTGACTTTGGGACTGGTACCCCTGAAAACTCACGTGGGTATTTATATTGTCATTCAGGACAAGAGGGCAAAATTCCCCTCATGTTCACTCAGCAGTACTGCCTAGACTTGTTGCCTACCTCAGTGGTTCTCAAACTGATCAGCGGATCTGCTCCTACCCAGCAGTGAATTTGAACATCTGGCGCACTTCGTGCAGTGACATTTGCAGCTTCCTCAGTCCAGGGCTCTTTCAAGAGTTTCAGACATTTTGGTGACCAAGGAGATTAGAAAAAAATGAAAATCCAGCATTCATCTTCTCCCCATGTACCTTTTTTTATGTCTTTCCTTTTCTTCTGTTTGATGCCAGTTCAGGCCTGACTAGACTTGCAGCTGACATTAAAATGCAAAGGGAGGGAGAGCAGCTGGCTTGTGTGAGGGGAGAATCCAACTTCAAAGGAATGGAAAGGAAGCAGTGTAGAGAGGATTTAACAGCAGTATGGGGAAACAGTGTTAATTAATGCTAAGTGCTGCCCTCCAGGAGAGGAAGAAGACTGAGATACAGAATGACAGACTTGCTCAGTTTCAGCAGGAGCAGGATTCAGCATTTGCTTCAAAGTCGGATTCTTTCAGTCATTCTCTTTATTAGTCCTTTGTCTTCTTCAAATAACGAAGAACTGTAGCTGCTATAGTGACATGTGAAATCAATTTCAGGAAGATGTGTGTGTTGAGAGGAGGGATCAACTGGAAGATTTCTTTCTGGAGAGGCCTCGTGATTAAAAAGCTTGAGAACCACTGGCCTTCCTATTTAGGAGGCTTTCTGGCATGCTGTAAGAGTCACATAAAACATGGAGTAGTATCATTGCAGCCTTCCAGACAGGGCAAAATTAATGGGTTTGCTCTTTGGGTTTTGTTTTGTTTTCCAATCAGCATGTCTGACTCACTGTAACTGCAAGTGCTTGTGTGGTTTTTAATAATTTAATATTTTACTGTAAATCAGCATTTGTTTTGTGTGGTGGTTCCCAGCAAGGAAGTGCAGTTACATCTTACTCTACTTATCCTAAATATTTGCTAGATCTTAATTTCTTTTATTTTCACTGCGCTGAAAACTTGGCAGTATTTCCTAGGATTCCACATTGCACTTCCTCAAATTAATACCACAAATATCAGCATTTACTGAGTTGGCAAAGGTGGGATCAAAAAGTCAAATGAGATTGCAGACTTGGTATCAGAACACTCCACCCTTTGATACCCAGTATTTGCTTATTGTAAGGTTGGGGTCTAAATATAAAATTCAGGTCAAGCTTCAGTCCTTATGAGAACTCTTCCTAGGGAAGGGGAATTTTAGCCTGGGACTTGAGCATGGGTCCTTTCTATTAAGTTTCTGACTGAACAGAGATGTCCCAGAGGTGTCTCCAGAAATTCAGTATGGTTTCTCAGTCACAGATACAAATTCTACCATCTTAACCCCAGGCGGTACAGGGTTTTCCCTTCACTTAGCTGGAATGCTGTAAATGCAGGTGGGAAGATAACACCTAACAAAGGGTAACAAAAACCTGTGCAGTGCACTTTTGCAGTGAGGGCAGAAGGCTGTGCTCCCTGCAGCTGCCTAGGAAGTGCAGATGTACATATAGACTCTAACTCTGGGAAGCATGTCTTTAGTTTTTATGTATTTTTTAATAATAAAACCTGTACTGTGTTTGAGTCCCAGCCTCTTAACTGTGGCAGAATGTGTGATGATGCTCACTAACTGTGTGGGTCATAGTCAGCCCCAGGTGAAAGTCATCTTTCTTCCTTCACCAAGCATGACTGAGCTACTTCTTGGGGGCAGAGAACATGTTTGGCCTGCCCAGGTGACAGTTGCTCTGCAATGGTCAGGCCTTGAGATTGTGAAGGCCAAAATCTGATGGGCAGGGGCCAGTGGTTCCACAAAGAGAGGCTCTGTGGCCTCTGCTTTGCAGGAACCTGGGGAAAAGCTCTTACTGGGACGTGGTGCTTCCTTCCCAGGAACGCAAGACCTTGGCATCAGTTCTTCCCTGAAAATTGTCGCGTGCACCCATCCAACTACTGGCAGTGTTCTCAGTGGAAAAGAGGTTTGGAGGAGGTGGGTAAAATTCAGCTCCTGACTCAAATGTTCCAAGCACAACATAAAAGAGCCCCTGGATTTCCAACTTGCAGAGAAGAAAAGGCGTACCTCACGCTTTTATTCTTCACAAGCAAACAGCACGCTGCACGCCCTCTGCCTGCAGCTCACACAGAGAGGAAGAGTGATGGGAAACGGCACAAGCGCTCACCCCCCATCTGCAATGCAGGAAAAACGACTTCCAAAGCATGAAGCAGCTGATGTAGTTAATATTTTAAGGTTCCAGTGCCCAGTTATGTCCCTTAGATCTGTTTCAAATTATTTAATTCTTTTGCATAAAAGCCTGGACAGACCAGGTACAAATGAGACTGTTTTGTGGGTGGGAGAGGCAACACTAGAAGAAGAACTAGTGAAAAAAGAGGGAGGGAAGGAGATTTTAAAATGGGGACAGATGGGATGAGCTGTCAAGAGGGAGCCAGAAAGCAGAAATGTGCAATTTTATGTGTGACATACCAGATCAGAGATGGCATTGCCTCAGCTGGGACCGAGCAGGTGTCTGAGGTGGGGCTGGCTGTGTGTTTTGGTAAAGGATGAGGTGCTGTCTCTGGTCCAGCTCAGAAGCCCTGCAGTATTTTGCTCTCAAATCACAAAGAGGCTGAACAGAGCTGGCCTGGCCCTGCGTCTGCTTGGAGACAGCACTGTGATCCTGACCCCAGGGAAGCTCCAGCCTAACAGCTCGATTTAGGCACCAGCCTGGCACACAGTTTTCCTAATTAAACAAAATGTTTCTCCCACAGCCACCCTTTTTTTTCCACCACCCCAGTACAACAGTGCAGTCCCTCCCATCTTCCCAAGCAGCAGCCCTTGCCTGGTCTGCTGGGGCAGTGGGATGTCCAACATGTGCACGTTTATGCTGGAGCAACTTCTGTCCCATATGGGTAAGCCTGACCACGCTCCTTGATCCACATCTCCCTGAGACAGGGAGAGACAGGGTCTCCTTCTTTTTAACAGAGGCTCGGGCCACGTGGGGCAGTTACCAGCTAAGTTGTGAGGCAGCATGACTCCAGGACACCTAGCAAGAGCACAGCAGAAGCTCACAGCACTGCCTGTGTTGTATAGGAGTAGTTAGTGCAGGAGGAGACATGCCCCTGTCACCTCCACTGCCAGGGCTGACTGATGAGCCTCAGCTGGGCTGTGCTGGCAGCTCAGCCTGCAGATCCAGGGATGCTGCAGCCTGAGCACTAGTACCTGAGCAGTGTGGGGAATGGTGTGTTCAGGGCTGACAGCTTAGCAGATGCTTGCAGGGAGTGCATGGATATACCTTGGAGCTACTGCACAGCTACGCTGGAACCAAGCACCTTCCTCCTTGACCTGTGTTTGGGGGAAAGCGTTGAAGTCTTGACTCGGTAAAAACACTCCCTACAAGTGAAATGCAATTAATTTTGAGTAAAAATTGAGTCTTGCTGACCAGTGAAAGGAACAATATTTGCACATAGATATTTTCCTGATTTACATTCTATACATTGCTGGTAGTATTCATCCTCCCCTGATGCTCAGCAATCACCAACTTTTGCGAATTCTCTTATTTTCTACCAGGGATTTCTGTGAGGAACCCTCAGAGACAGTCCTAATTTTATACTGATTTATTTTTTCACATCTGCTGTGCTCCTTTAAAATAGCAAGTTGTTCCAGAAACACTGGATTCCCATGGATTTGGATCCAATGGGTGACTGCAACCTCTGGGTGAAGCTTGCCCCTTGTTAAGGTTCTTACAAGATATTTTCCCTTGGTGGGGTCTCTGGCATCTAATACTCACTGAATTTCCATCTGCAGTGAAGGTACTGATGTGGAAGTAATAGGGTCTGCCACATGCAGACTTTTTTCAGAAAACTTGTAGGAACTTAATTATCCTTCAGACCTCAATCTTGCCATCGCATTTGGCTGAAATAAAGCAGTGGATTCAAAAGCTATTAGGGCCAACACGTGCAGCTGGTGATCAGAGAGCCTTGTTACCATGGGAAACAGAGCTAGAAATCAATTACTTAGTCCAAGAACAGAAAAGACCGATGGACATGGGTTTTGATTGCATTTTCTGTCATATAAAGGGAATTCAGTGTCAGTATGAATCAGACCTCAGTCACTGCACTGAGGTCTAGCAACAACAAAGATGATTGACTCCTCACTTCCTAATTACTCCATGGATCCTCCAGCTTGAGGCATGTCAAGCCAAGTCAGTCCCAACTGCAGTTTGGTGAAATGGAACATCTTTTGGTTATATTTGATAGGAGGACTGAAATTAGGGAACAGGTACTTCAGCAGCACAGAAAGTATCTAAACAGCTTTTGTTTCCTCCAGTTTCTTTTCACTGGCTTGATATAGACCTGAAAGAAATGTGAGACACCAGGAAATAGACCGCACTTGTTGATTTAAGCTTTGCTGAGTTCAGTATAGATTTTGTAGAACTGGACTAGTTTCTAGAAGAGTCTATAGGAGCTGACTCTTGCCAGCATGTGGTGTAAAGAAGCACAAATTTGTGACAAGGAAAGAGGGCTTGCATGCATAAATGATCCAGCTGGAGTACAGGAGATTGCAGCACATACTGATAACCATACAGTGCCAGTAAAGGTGACAGAAGGGGGGAGGTGACAGAAACGACGGGTCACTGGAGAGCAGCAGGCTGCACACTGCAACATGGCAGTTACTGCAGCAAATTCAGAAGGTCTCTGCTCTCTTAGTTAATATAAAAGACAATGATCCTGGCTGCTACCCTGTCATTACCTGAGCTGCGTGGGAGACTGCTGCTGCCTCTCTACTTCTGTTCTGCCAATGAATGCCTCTGTGACAGAGACTTTGGCTTGTGTGACACGGTGCTAGCCAGAGCAGAGAGCCCTTTGGTCATCACTGCTGCCTCTCACTGTTCCTTCTTATTAAATTACCTTTAAAGAAGCTAAAAGCCCTCAAGGTTCACATTGCTAGATGATGTAAAGCAGCATGCCTCCCCAACGTCAGGCAAGGTTCAGAGCTAATTAATACATTTCCTGGTATTATTTGTCTACAGAATCCCTCTTCTTACACGAAGATACACAAAGAGAAAGAGGAGCAGAAATACTGTGCAGGCATGTGGCAGGGCATATGAGGATGGACTGAGCTTTAACAGCCTTTTGGTGACCATGAACCTTGTACCTGAGCTGCAGGGTGTAAGGGCAAGGGAAGATGCAGACTTGGGGCTTATGCAGGGGACCCAAACTGCATTCCAAAAAGAAGCAGACACTTAGCTGTTGCCAGAAGCCTACAAAGTAAAACAACCTGTGTCAAATCTGAACTTCAATCCTTAGCATTTCATCAGACAGCTGGGGCAGTTTAAGACCCTCTCCCCAATATTTGTTTGCTCCCTCTCTGCTGTAATTGGAGACTCCATCAGCCAGGGCCAGCAGTGCTGGTACTGCTGAGGGTAGTGAAGATATACCTGATGATGCACAGAAAAGGATGAAGCACAGGCACATGTTTCTATCAGCACTGCTGAGGGGGTGGAAATCTCTGGCAGAGCAAACAGCCGGTGACTTCTCACACTCCCTCCCCCCATCTGATTCACTCCAGCTTGTCTGCCAACACTCCCAATTACGCCAATGCTCTTCCATTGAAACTGATATGCTGGGCTGTACCTGAGGCAATGATCAGGCTCACTATGTGAAATCTTTCCCATATTTTCCATGGGTAACCACTGAAATTGATCAGGGCTGCTGCCCTACCGGCCAGTGGGTTTTTCTGCAGGCATCATCAGGCAAGGATCCAAATGAGAGGGGCTGAACCTATTCATTTATGGCAGAAATTAGCACAGCTCAGTATTTTTGTGTTTCCTTTCTTATTATACTCCACAAAATATTGTCAGTCTGCTGAGCTCTGTCAAGCTGCAGGGTAGGGAGCTGCAGTGCTGGAACTAAGGACACAGTCGGCCCACAGAAACCTTTTTGGGGGGATTTACGCTCACCCATTCCACCATTGTACTCTCAGTGGAGCAGACCTCATCCCAGAGGCCTCCTGCACTGCAGGTCTGAACCACCCATTGCTGATAGTGGTGTAAATCTGTGAGAAAGGCACTGAGATCATCAGATCAGATTTCTGGCATGAAAATAGCACAACTGAGGGAAGGATGTGATATGTAACCTGGAAATGCACCCAGTCTGCCTTTATAACATGCCCTGACCTCTCCTGGGTGAAGATGATCTGCTGGTTTTCTTCCTTGAGCCCCTTCAGCTGCTGAAGCATTATGTAGCACTGCTGAGCCCTGATGCTGATCCCACAGCAGGGGCACTGCGCAGCAGCTCACGGAAGTCCAGGGGATGATGCCGTCACAAGGCTGGCAAGAATTCAACATCGTGCTTTGCAGCTTGCCTGTTTATCAGAAATCTGTGAATGTAGAAAATATGCACTTTCCTTTGTTCCAGGAAGGCTCTAAAATTTCATGAGAAAAAATTAATGGATTTATTTTCTCAGTAAACATCTCACAGAACATCACTGACACTGAATTTGGCAAATAAAAAGCTGTTCTTAGCACAACATTAGTGCAAATGGGGATTAAATCTTAAAGAAGACAAGGCTTTCTGTGGTCCTGCCATACAGTAGCAGGATGAGGTGTATCTGTGTCTCTCCCACAACTCTTCATGAACCTGCCAGCACAGATGGAAGCAAGGCACTGCCTTGTTTTCATCAGGTGTGGTTAAAGGGCACAACATGCCTTTCCCCCAGCGCAGATGAACCCACAGACAATGGCTTCTGTTACAGCAGTTTCTTCTCACTTGAGCTTTTGCTTGCAGGGAGGATGCTGGAAACAGGAGCAAGCCTTGGTGGTGGGATCCCTCATGCACAGAAGAGCCCAGGGCAGCCTGAAGTGAGCAATCCTGAGGAAGTTCAGGGATCGATTCAGTTTTGTACCCCCAGGGCCAGCTGCTGAGGGCTGGCCAGCGAGCCAGTGTTGTCCACCCCAGAGAGAGCTCGGAGAGGGCAGAGGTGGGATAATGTGTCAGTTTGGAACATTTTGTAGTCTCTAGCATGGCATTTGTGTCTCAGAGATGCCAGTCTTCTCTCCTACAGAATGAATTGGAGCTGCTCTTGGGACTTGTATAACTTCAGACTTTGCCTGATTTTTAAAATCCCTCACATTCATTGTTTATAATCCTAAGAAATATGCCCATAAAGGCAGTTGAACATAGGCCCTTCAGAAAAGCTGAAGTCATTTAATGATCTGCAGGTCTACAGGGGAAACCTTTCCCAGCAGGTTCTGTTTCCCCTGCAGCTCTCCCTGCTGCCTGCTCAGCCATGAGATCCTGTTTTGCATCCCACAAACGCAATTTCAATACCTCCCTATGGCCACACTCTCCTTCCTGTCCCTGCCCCAACTCAGATTGAGAACAGCCATCCTGCCTGGCTTGGGGCAGCCCCAGCACCAGCAGCAGCCCCTGATCCCCACTAGCACTTACACCCACAAGGATGTTGTGTGTGACCAGCCAGATCCTTCCCCTCGCTGACCAATTCAGGATCTTTGTCACCATGCTGCTGAACTGTTCCAAGGGCCCTTGGGAGCAGGCACATTTCTTGAGATGGCCTCAGTGCTTTACTCTGCTTAGTGACCTTGCTGGTGAACAGTGAAGGGTAATCCTGCTTATGTTTCTGAATGTTTTTTTGTCGCGATTCAGTTGTCAAGAAGGAGTAGCAGATTGCTGAGTGAGAGAAAATTCTAGATTCTAGCTCCATACAGTCTAAGATTTGGGAGATTTTCCTGGCCAGACTTTACCTCTGCTCAGTTATACCTACTGACTCCTGCAAAACTACAGGAAGCAACTGAAATGAGAATTTGGCCCCAAACTAGTAATTTTTGTTTGCATTGACATTCAGCATGCAAAACCTGATGAGATTTCTGGATGCAGATTGGGTGAGCTGCCCTATGAAGCAGGCTTGGGAGGGATGCAGAAACATCTCAGACCATAGAGAGTTCGTTGCTTGTTTGTGCCCTAAGCTGCTTGTGCAGTTTTGTGATGTGGTTATGTTGTTTATCAGCAGTATCTATGAAGAAACTCCGTATTTGATAATTGCCTTGTCTGTGCCTTTTTTGTAGTTTCTCTGGAAGCATTTCAGTGAAATGCATAACATAAAAACACTGACTTGAAGTGGACACCTTAGCATGTCCTTGTTTTGGATAAGGATGCTGCATTCATAGTGAATGTCCCACCAGTCCCTCCTCACACTGACTGGGCGAGTTTTGACTGAGGCAACGCTGGGAGATGGGCTGTGAGAATGCATCTACTGCTCACAGGCTGCCCAAGGGCTGCCAGTTCCTATACTGGGGAGGAGCTGGACTGAGGAAACCATCCCTGCCCAAATGGGTACAGCACAAGCAGCAGGCTGCTAAAACCAATGGCTTTGGTCTTGAACATGCTCTGACTGCACTGCTCACTGATGCAGCTGTAGCTTTTTGACCAAGTTTCCTTGCCTCAGGCCAGACTCTGAGAGCTAGTGCTCTGCTGCTGGGTGTCTGAGCTGGTCTCTCCATTGCATGCCTGCCTCAGGAGCTTTATTTTTCCATTGTATCAGCCTCAGAGGTAGGATGTGGGTAGCAGACAAGTGCTTAGGGCAGCAAGTTGCTTTCAATGGCAAAACTGTCCACCCTGCTGTTTAGTCCTGCCAGGGCAGCGCTGCTGGGGCTGGAAGACAGAGGAGGGGAGAGGGTGCCTCATGCTCAAGTGGGACAGCCGATACCTTGAGCTCTCCCCACGTGCTGTTGACTGCTCAGACACCCTTGGGGAGGGCACAATTTTGCCAATGCGTGGGAGCCTCTAGGTCCGCAGCAGTCTAAGAATGGTTTCCAACCCATCCAGAAAACCTGTGACCCCACTGCTCTGCCTCTGAGCAGTACCCCAGCGCCTGAGGCCTCGTCCCTTTCCCCTACTCCTCTCTCTCCCTTTTCTCTCCTCCCTGTTACCCACCGGGTAGGCCTCCCGCTTTGGGGAAGGTCCAAGGCCTTGACCCCAGTATGCCAGTGGCAGTCTGGGCTGCGGGGGCAGAGTTTTGCCTCTTGCAGGAGGGACGAGCTGTGCCTGCTTCATGTCTCCTTTCACCGGGAGAGGCTGCAGGGCACGGGTAGAATCTGTCTGTTAGATCTGTACTATCGTTTGGGGCTCCCAAAACTCCTTTAAATGAGGATGTTGCAGCATGAGAACTACTGGCTTCACACATCTGAGAAATCACCACCACTTTCAGTTTAAAAGGAAATAATTCTAGGAGCCAGGGAGAGGCTTGGGCGCTGTCGGGAAGTTCAGCCAGGAGCGCTGGCATCGTGTGCCCCCGCGCCGCGGCTGCTTTCGCAGTGCTGCGGGCAGACGTGTGCAAGCGTTTTGCAGCTGGAGCTTCCTGCCGGGGCTCCAGGACAGCTCCGTGCTCACGTGGATGGCGAGCGATCGGCGTTTGGCTTCCCGCGCCGTGTGTGCGGTCGCGGAGGAGCCCTGGGCCGCGGGGATGGAGGCACCCGATGCCCGCGGCCGCCCGGGGGGCCCTGGGGCGCAGGGCAGCCCTCGTCCCCCCGGCACTGCAGGGCAGGTTTGTGCCCCGGCCCCCGGCCCCCGTTTACTAGCGGGACCCAGGTGGGTGGCGCTGCGATAGCGATCTGAGCCGGGAGCCGCGCCGGCAGCCTCCTCGCCCGGGGCTTGCGCGGGGGAAGGTTTAACCCCTCGCGTGCGGTGTCGCCCGTCACCGTGAGGAAGGGGCAGCCCAAGGCCTGGGGACGGTGGGTTTGAACCATTCGGGCAGCAAAGGGTTTGTTAGGCTGCGGTCCCTTCAAAACGGGAAAATGAAGGAAAAATGACTGGGCTCGGCTAGGCTTGTGGCAGCAGAAGAGCCAAAACCGCGGCACACAAAGCAGGTGGGAAAGACAGCGAAGCTGGAAAAGCTCCGCCGGGGTGGTCGGGGCTGCTCCCTTCAGCGAGCAATGGTCTTAGGCCAGATCCCGAAGGTACCTTGTTCCCCTTAGGAACTCGCCTGAAGCAAGAAAGCCAGATCCCAGCATCTCATCACCGATGCATTCCCAGGGGGTTTCTGTGCTCAGTAAACACCGTGCCGGGAGTAGACTGCAGAGACGCGCCGGCGCCAGCAGCTCCCCTCCCGTGGGTGCTGCCGCAGGTCCTCCCGGCTCTCTGTAGAATGACTGAGGTGAGGAGCTGAAGTGCAGCCTTGCTTCAGCTCTGCCTTCTTTGGGCTGGGGAAGGCTACAGCTTGGGAATTCGGAGGTCACAGCTGCCCCTGGCCCTCGTGGAGGGAAGCTGGGGCGATCCCTGTGAAGGAGAGGACTTAGCCACCTTGCAGTTTTCTGTAAAAGAGAGAGCAGAAGCCCAGCCTCAGAGGCACAGGCTCCTGCAAGTGTCCAGAGACAGGAAGATGTAAGAAGAAACGCTGCAAGGGGGAGCAGTCTGGAGACCTCCATGAGGTCTTGGGGGGCTTTATCACATCTGTGAAACAAAACCAGCCATAAAGTTAGGGGCATGTCTTCTGCTTTGCCTGCCATTTTTCCTTGTCGAATTGTTTAAGAAAACCTGGACGGACTTTCCTCCCCACCTTACCTCCCCAGTCCCAGTGGCTGATTCCTGGCCTCTGGCTTTGGAAAGAACCTTTCCTGCTGTACAATTACACTGTAATGTGCAGCTCAGTACAAAGGGAAGGTTCAGGTTTACATTGTGACGAAGATGCACAATAGCAGCATCTCCAATGTAACCAAGGGAAACCCTTAAAAAGCAGCCATCATCAATGAATCCTTTCCATGTATTAAGGTCATTATTGGGAATGCAAAATCCATGCTGCAATGCTAGTAAATGTCAGCTTCACAATTACCTCAGCGATCTGTATCTGGTTCCCATGTGTGTAATGCTGATTTAATGAAAAATTCACACATTATTTTCTTCTCATGATCCTGACTCGCTCAGTGCCCAGGAAGTTGCATCCTTAATCTGACATTTTGCAGGCTTTGAGTGATTGATTAAAGCATTTACATAACATACTTCAAACATAAGGGTTGTGGTGGTTGTTAAATGCAATTATTGTCATTTAAAAATAATTATTTTTACATTTTGATTAATTATAAATGGATATTATTAATGGGAGAACAAAATTTGTTTATAGGAGTTTGATTTCTACAGTCATCAGGAATAAACAGAACAGGTAATGAGTTTGGCAATAAAATGCCAGCCTTAGGCATAGACCAGATTTAGCACCACCCTTTCTCTTTGTATCACACTTCCTTCCTCCCACAAGCTCAGCCCACTCAAAACCTGCATAATTTCTTCTTATAAAAGGATGTGCCTGTTTCTGCTCAGTTTTTTAAAGCCTTTATTTCCTAAATATGCTCCTCAGTAAGAGCACTCCTATTGGATTTCCAGGCCCATTTTATCACTCTTTATGGGATGGGTGGGGATGGAAGAACTGAAAAAGTTGGGTGTTGATTTCAAGTGAAGAGGCCCACAGTGAACGATGTGTGAAGAGGAGGGTGGAGAGAAATGGGATAGTGAGTGGGAGCCTCTGGGTAAACAGATGATGTTGAAGAACAGTGTGGACCCAGGCAAACATGCCCCTGGAAGAACAGGTACTGGCTGCTCTTTTTCCACTTCCCCCTTATAAAGGTTTTATTCAGAAGGAAAAGGAGGGGGAGAGAAGGATAATTATTTTTCTTGCTTATTTAAGCAAGAAAAATGAACCCATCTCTAATGAACTTTAGTTTCCCAATTCTTAACTTAAAAAAAAAAATAGCCAACAAACAGAAGGCTTTTTCTGCAAAACTTCACTTGTAATTTGGGCATCTCTGCTTCAAATGATGCATACATTTTTAAAGTTAAGATTTCTCAATCTAACTTGCATAAGAACTTCTTCAACACAGCAGTCATGAGATCTACCTCTTTCCAATAAAGGATATTTTTTGCACTTAGAGACCAAACCAACACTTTTACTTTTTTATTTTTTTAGCTGTAACACGGCTCATTTCTGTGATATTCACAAACACCATCAGGTTTCCTTCAAAATTACTCTAGTCATAATGTCTTTTCCCCCTGAGAGATTATCAAAGACTTACTTCCCCTCCATGTGGTATCTTTTATTTTTCCAACTCCAATATCTTTGATTGCCTTGGCATTACTTCTTTATCCTTTTATATGTTTGCAACATCATTACAGTTAATGTCAAACCGTAAATTTTACTTGGGTGATGCTTGCTCTGTTTGGCCTATTAAGTAAAACAGATCCTGCAGCTGGGAATTGGGCACATCATCCCTTATAGCAGCAGGAATTTCAAAGAAGCTATCCCTCAGTCAGCCCAGAAATTCCAAAAAGACAGGTCCTAAGCCCACCAGTGTTTTCTCCATCGACACCCAAACCCTTCTGGACTTTGGCTGTAAGATTGTAACATACCAACAAAAATTTATGTACCAGTTAATATATCTGTAACCTTTGTATACAGATTCCTCAAATATAATGTAAGAGGTGAGGGAAGATATCTTTGATCTTCTCAGTGATCTGAGAATCAACCACTCAATTCAGTATCAATTCAACACGAAGTTCAATCTTGCAGAAATATGCATCTTTGTCTAACGAGACACTTTCCTTTTTACATCGCCAATGGACTCCCCAGCCATATTGTCACACGTTCTCAGTAATGTCACAATACCTGGGAATGCAGATTGCTGGGATGACTGAGCACCTTTCGAGGCCAAGACCTCCAACACAGAAATTTCAGCCCAGGGCTACATTATGGCGCTGTTTGCCACCAGATTTTGTTAAAATTTTAAATTAGTTTCAGTTGCATGGGATCTGCCTTTACCTCAGTCAACTTGAATTTATTTTTCAAGACTGTACAGGAGGCCTGGCCTTCCTCATTGATGCAGTTACAGCCCCCTGTTACAACTGCCACGCTACTCAGCCAACCTGCACATGCCCGCCCGTGTGGCGCAGAGCTCATGGGGGTTTCTTCATGTATTTTTTTTTTCAATCAACATTTGTTCCATTATTTCATGGTATACCAAATGTAGACGTTCTGGATAAGAGTCTCCAGAATCACCTTTTGCCTAAACCACGCAGGGCTGTTATATTCATAGGTATTAGTGAATGCGTTCCTATGCTGACGGGCCTTTATTTAACTCGTTCGGCTCACACGTAGCCTCCCGGTGACTCGGGGATTGGTGTGAGTGCAGTTCCGTGGGTGCTCGACAAGCACTCCCGTCCCCGGGAGCCCTGCCGGGTCCGAGAGCCTTGTGCCAGCGGCAGCAGCACCCACAGCGTGGGAAATCCTTCTGAACTCAGCATCGCTCCGTCGGCGTTCGCTCCTAGCTCCAGCTACCGCAACAACATCGCACTCCGCAGCGCACGAGCCCCTCTTCCGTGATTTTCAAACGCGGAAGGCGGAGGAAAGACGAGGAGTGCCGGGAAGGCGCCGCAGGCGGCCGAAGACGGCGCGGTGCCGCGGCGGGAGCGAGCCCGCAGGGCCGGGGCCGGCGTGGCCGTGGGAACGCGCTCGGGGCGCG
>VZRH01006604.1:1544339-1561194 GCA_013397555.1 Urocynchramus pylzowi
CGCGCGCCGCCGTCGCTCTCCTTCCCACGGTGCCTCCCGGTGCCCGCCCGCCCCGGAGCGCCGTACGCGGAGCCGCGTCCCGGTCGCCGCGTGGGGAATCGGGTCGGTTTGTTTATTTGAGAAGGACGCTTTCGCATCTGATTGTCGTCCTGCTTTTGGCGGGTCTTAGTGCGACTTGTGAGTGGTTTTGGCCGCTGCGCTGTGCTTGGTCGCTGCTTCTCAAATACAAGGTCTCTGTGTAGAGAAGGGAAATCTCTGACACTGTTCAGAACTTCAGCTTCCACAAATGCACGTGTTTCCCCCGAAATACTGGTTTAGAGTCTGTGTGCTATAATAAAACAGGCCCCTGTGTGTCACCAAATGTAATAAAATATATGAAATTGTTTTCTGGTAACAGACTGTGCTAGTGTTGAAATAACTTAGATTTTGATTACTCTTAATTGCCCATAATCACATTTTAACCACGCATTTCTTAGACTGACTTGAAACTGTGCATGGTGCTTGTGGTAGAAATAGTTACTGCAGTACAACATAAGAACTTTGAGTGTTAGAGAACAGAAGCTGTTCCTCTCTAGGTCTTTATATGTATAGAACTTCTGCTGAATGCATGGTTGTTGAGCTTTTTTTATTTTTTTTTTTGGTGTGTCTTAAGTAAGATAATTTAGTCAAATGAATTTAAAGGAATCCAGTAAATGTAAAGCTACAGGCATTCTGCATACGTTAAACCAGATCTGAAGGCACTTTGATGGTGTGTTTCCTTTATGAGCCAATGCAGTTCTGGTGCATACTGCACAGCATTAACGTGAGCTCACTTTCCAACTGTATGTTTACTATACATATAAATGTGTTATACGTGTATATGCAAACTTGGTGGAAAGTCATGTAGAACTTATGTGGTTCCTTTTTCACCACTCTGTATATCTGAGATTTATTTCTATTCTGTTCTTGTAGGTGAATATGAAAGCACTCGTTTCTTGGGGATAACTTCTTGTGTTGCTGGGACTTGAGATGTAATCTACTGAAAAAGCAGAGCAATATTCTTGAATTAATTTTTCATCCTAGACTCTGTTAAGGAGTCCTCAGTGGGTAGGTGGTTGTGGGTATGTTTGTGGGGAAGAATTTCCTATGTGAAGTTAAACTGAAAAGCAGACCTTGTAACTTCACAAAAAATGAAGTTCAAAATTTGTGCAGAACAGTTTTGGTTTGTTTCCTCCAATTTAAGTTTTACATTAAGTTCTAAAGTGTGAAATAGAAGGGGTAGAAATGGATCTCTCATATTTCCTAGCTGTTAAGAACATTTATCATACAAATGATAAATGGGTTATAAATTATCTCTTGAGCTTTGAGATCATTTGCCACATGCGTGTGACAGCTTGTTAGCACAGAGGGGTTTTTCCTCCTACAGTACCCCAGTCCTAACAAAATAAAGATGTCTTATTAAATATCCAATTCACTTAAAACTTGTGAATTAAGAGTTAGTTCTGTGGAAAGACATATGGTTGTTTTCCATCCCATAGAATAGTTTTGGTTGGAAGGGACCTTAAGGGACATCTAGATCCAGCCTTCCTGCCATGGACAGGGACACCTTCCGCTAGACCAGGTTGCTGAAAACCCCATCTCCAGCCTGGTGTTGAACACTTCCAGTGTTGGGGCATCCAAAGTTTGCCTGGGTAACCTGTTACAGTGCCTAACTAGTAGTAAATAATTTCTTCCTAATATCCAATCTAAACTTCTGTCTTTCATTTTAAAGCCATTTCCCCTTTTTCTGTCACTACCTTTGTAAAGGTCACTCTCCAGATTTGTTGTAGGTCACCTTTAGGTACTGAAAGGCTGCAGTTGCTATGTCTACTCAGAGCCTCTTCCAGGCTGAGCAACCCCAACTCTCTCAGCCTGTCTTCACAGGAGAGCTGTTCTATCCTTCTCAACATCTTTGTGGCCCTTCTCTAGACTTGCTCCAAGAGGTCTGTGTCCTTCCTGTGCTGGAGATCCCAGATGTGGATACAGCACTCCAGGTGGGCTCTCACCAGAACAGAGCAGAGGGGTAGGATCCCATCCCTGGCCCTGCTGGCCACACTGCTTTGGATGCAGCGCAGGATGTAATTGGTTTTCTGGACTGCAAGTGCCATGGCGGGGTCGTGTCCAGCCTCTCACCCACCAGCACCCTCCAGTCCCTCTCAGCAGCACTACTCAATTTCTTCATTCCCCCAGCCTGTGATTGATAGTGGGGGTTGCCCCATGTCAGGTGTATCACCTTGCACTTGGACTTGTCAAATCTCTCATCAAGCTTGTCCAGGTCCTTTTGGACATGGTTCAGGCATGTTAGCTTCACTTACCTTGTCAGTCTGGAGCCATGTCCCACCACTTGTTGTGAATGTTCCCTGGGACTCAGAGCTGTTGATCATTACCCTCTGGATGGGACCATTGTACCAGTTTCTTATCCACTGAACAGACCACTCATCAGATCCATTTCTCTCCAATTTAGAGAGAAGGACTTTGTGGGAGACTGTTTCAAAGGCTTTATGGATGTCCAGATAGATAACATCAGTAACTCTTCCCCTGTCCACCAATGCAGTCACTGTTGTAGAAAGCCACTGGGTTGGTCAAGTACAACTTGTTGTTGGTGAAACTGTGCTGGCAAATCACCTTTGTCCTCCATGCACCTTAACATCGCTTCTAGGAGGATCTGTTCCATGATCTTCCCAGTCACAGAGGTGAGGTTGACAGGTCAGTAGTTCTCAGAATACTTCTATCTGCCCTTTTTTAAAAAATGGGTGCAGTATTTCCCTTTTCCAGTCACCTGGGACTTCACCTGACTGCCACAACTTCTTGAATGTTAAGGAAAGTGGCTTGGCACATCAGCCAATTCCATCAGGACTCTGGGATGCATCTCAGCTTCTAGCAGTGGTGATTAACTCTGGTCTCCGGCTCCCACCAACTAGATATTTGATATAAAAATCAATAATTTTTTGTCAGTGTTGTGTTCCACATACAATAAGGATTAAAATACAACCATCTGTATATGGAAATAGGACTTTTGTGTTACCAGAAGTGCATATTTTAAATTTTCACAGAGAAGAATATACAGGCTATTTGAAAAATAAAGTAGTTTATGATCTTTTGTTACAGTGTTGACATAATCCTTAACCTGGGAGGTAGACAAACAGAAGTGGAATTGTGTATATGCAGATAGAAGTAGCTTCTTAAGTTCCCTAAACAGTGATTATGCTAATCATAACAGTACAAATGTTTTTTTGTTTGATTTAAATTATTTCCATAATTGAGAAGATAAAGGAAGCTGAGGCTGCCCAATGCTTCACATTCATCCATTTAATCTTACCTGCATGGTCTTTTGGGGGTTAGTTTTTGTCTTTTTTCAGAGCTTATCTGTTTGAAGTATTTTGTCCCTTCTTTTTCTCTCTGCCCCTGACAGACAGTTAGAAGTTCTTGGGGTTGTTGGGGAGTGTAAGCAAAGAAATCCCAAACACACAAACTTTGATTTCAATAAAGAAATTAAGAGAAAATGTTTTTAACATTTATTTTTTCTTTCCTCCTTTAAATTTTTGACAAGTCGTAGACCTCAGGGAACTCTCTCTTTCTTTCTGGCAAGACTTCTGTCTTTGTGTCAGAAATGTGCTGTTTGCTCTCCTCAAAACTTTTGCATGTTCTGCCTAATGTTGTGAAGTGAATGATCTGCAGACTAGAGGGAATGTCTGAACAAAGTGCTTAGAAATACCAAGCAAAGCAAGGAGTTCTGTTGGGGCAAAGCCTTTATGAAAAAACAATTTAAAGATGTCATAGCCCCCATGTCTATTAAGGTCAAAATTGTATACATACATGCAACCTTGATTTGTTGCACCCCAACTGTGCTCTGTTTTATAGTACTGCTTGTCTTTTTAAGTTTGTAATGTGGAGAGCTATTGCAAAAAGGATGTCTCATGCGACTTAATTACTTCATTAGACTGTATTGGAATAATTTTAACTGTGTTTTCCTTTTCTTCCAGAATGGTGAACACACAGAGAAGATTATCAGAACTCTGTGGCATTTGCATTTGGTTTGAGAGCTTGTGAAAGTGCTCATCATGGAGAAACAGCAGATTGTCTTGGCTAGCCGGGATGGTGGGACCGTGTCCGGTGCAGCGCCTGCTTTCTTTGTCATCTTGAAACAACAGCAGGGAAACGGAAAAGCTGATCAAGGAATCCTGGTAGCAAACCGTGATGCTTGTGCTCTCGCCAGCAGTGTATCAACTCCAGTCAAACCCAGAGTCAAGACCTGCCTCCCAGCTGACTGTGTCTCAGGGGGCATCACTGTCACCCTAGACAACAACAGCATGTGGAATGAATTCTACCATCGCAACACAGAGATGATCCTGACGAAGCAGGGGAGGCGGATGTTTCCGTATTGCCGGTACTGGATTACGGGGCTCAATTCCAGTCAGAAGTACATCCTGGTCATGGACATATCCCCTGTGGACAACCACCGATACAAGTGGAATGGCCGTTGGTGGGAGCCCAGTGGGAAGGCAGAGCCACATGTTCTAGGACGAGTGTTTATTCATCCAGAATCCCCTTCCACTGGCCAGTTCTGGATGCACCAGCCAGTATCCTTCTACAAACTTAAACTTACCAACAACACCCTGGACCAGGAGGGTCACATAATCCTGCATTCTATGCACCGATACCTGCCACGACTTCACTTGGTGCCTGCCAACAAAGCCACAGAAGTCATTCAGCTTAACGGCCCTGATGTCCATACATTCACCTTTCCACAGACAGAGTTCTTCGCAGTTACAGCCTACCAGAACATCCAGATTACCCAGCTGAAAATAGACTACAATCCTTTTGCTAAAGGGTTCAGAGATGATGGGCTGAATAGTCGGCCTCAGCGTGATGTGAAACAGAACAACAACCTAGAATTGGAAGGAGGTGATGTTTTTAGCACTCCTGGCATTTGTGGTCGCCCTGCTGAAGTTGATGCATTAGATGCGCATCAGAGAAGTTTAGATTCTTCATTCATTAGTCAAAACCCATCAGACACTGAGCTGGATAAAGAGTCCTTCAATGCAGAAGGAGACTTCTTGGGTCTCCTGGACAGTGACCTGCCTTCAGGTGTTATGCCAAAGCTAAAACAAGAAGTCTCTGAAAGGTGGGTTAACACTGCATTTTCAGTACAACCGCTGGTTAAGTGGGATGTTTTGTGAATAAATAACAGGATGCTCAGTGTAGAGGTTCGCAGCTAAAGGTCGCATGACCTGAAATGGCAGAACAGTTAATATTACTAAAAGCTATTCTTTGCTCAGTCATGGTATGAGTCTTGACTTTCTAAGGTGTCTGGGGAATGCAGGAGTTCAGTATTATTCTCTGTGTTGCTTTAGTTCCCATTGTTGAGAAGCATTGAAGGATTTCTTTTAACCCTGTTAGCATTTAAGAAGGCTAAATTATTTTTTTTCAGAGTTTTAGGCAGAGCACATTGCAGTCATCAAAACACTGCCTTTGATTTTAGGGTTGCTCACCACATTGACATGCTGTCTATCTATAGCTTCAGTTTTCATTAGTGAAAGTGAATGGTGTGTGGGTATTTTGGTTGCATATGTGTAGGGATTGCTGCAAGGCAGTTGTAATTGGCAGCAAGCCACTGTTTTGTCAATAACTGCTTGGTGTGAATTCTTTTATTCCACAAAGAAGCGTGAGGTAGCCTGCCTGTTGGTAGTCAGTTGCCTCATATTTGCTCTGAGGTAAGAGAAGTACTTCAGAACAACTTGTTTTTTTTAAAGCAAGCCTGGCAAAACCTATTATTTTACTGCACTTTTACTTAGTTTTGAAAATCCAAGCAATAGCATGGAGCAGACTTATTGAATAGTTAATGTCCATGTAGAGATACTTTGAATGAGAAGAAATTATTTAAAAAACATAGAGGTTTCTTTTCTGCCATGTTGGTTCATGTTAGTTTGTTAATACCAGGCTTAATCTGCCAAAGATTTAGTGACTAAAGCAACCTTTGTAGACCAGTACACAAGAAAATTATTTAACTGCAGAATATTAGGATGATGTTAATGGTTAATGGTGAAGTTAGAGGTCAGTTTTTGTTGGAGAAAAGTTATATTTACGATGTAGTTATACAAAGGCTGTATTACTTTACAACTGCAGTGTGTTTTAGAGAGGACAGAGGTTTCCTCTGTTCTTTTGTCTTGCAAGAAGGATCTCTTTGCCTTTTGAGTAACTGAAAAACTTCAAATTACGAAGTTATTCATACTTTGACACTTTATTGAATTTATTTGTAGTAATTCTTAAGAGTATTAGAATTGTTTGGAGATCTAGAGTACCCCAAACCTTTCTTTTGCAGTATTTTCATGTGTCAATCTATTAGAAAAAAAGTCATCTAGACTTACTTTATTCTCAAAAAATGCTGTTCTAACCCAATTTAAATTACTGAAAATACACTGATTACAGAAAAGATGGGCTTTTTTTAGTTCCTAAGAGCATGGAGAAAAGTTTAGATAACTTTGCATGTTAGAAGTAAAACTCAAAAAATAATTATTGACAGCTTTATTTTGCTTTCATAGGGATATTCAATTCACTATGGCCTGGAGAGGGTCATTGAAGCAGATTTAGTTGAGAACTGTTTATTCACAAGGAATAAAAAGTGCTTTAAGGACTCAGGGACCTTCCTTAAAAATAGGTGGTGCAAACTGGCAGATTTAATTTCTTTCTGTCCACAGCATGTTAGATTCCTTCTCTGGTTTTGCCTTCAAGGCTGCTGATCTCTGAAATGTGCTAAAATCTATGCAGACTGAACAAGACTGCAAAGTTTTTGTTGTCTGACTTGGAAGCACCTGTCATTGATGAATAAATGTTACCACTGTCCTAGAACTACTTTCAAGCATTGGCCAACTTTTTGTTATGTTTTTGTAATCTGTGTGAAAAAGTCCAATTCTTTACTTGGAAAGAGAAAATTGATCTTATCAAAGAAATGGCAAAACTATCTTTGTAAGTGCTGGAGTTTTTCAGAACATTAGTTCTCCTCCTTTCCTCTGATCTGTTCACAGTATTTTCATGCCATACAGTTGAGTTTAGAAGTATGTCATCTTTCAAGGACAGCACTGAGAGTGTGACATTTTTCTTTATCAAACCAAGCACATTAATATTTACAAATTAATGAATACTGGGAAGTTGGGGGGTTTTTTGTTTGTTTGGGGGTTTTTGTTGTGTTGTATGTTTTGGGGTTTTTTGAAGTTTTGTTTGTTTTGTTTTTGCGGTGGTTAAGCTCTTAGTAGGTAGTACTTGATAGGCACTATCTTCCTTATAGGTGGGGTAGTGATTTCTGCTGAGCTTAGATTTGAGAAGCAAGTTAGGAACTGCTACCTCTCAGATAATCAATCCTCTGCAGAAGTAGTGGAGTTCCTAGTGCTGTTGAGGGTGATACTTCCCACCCATACTCAATTCTTCTGACATTTTTGATAATAGAACCGTGTGAAAGCTTCCATATATACCTAAGAGTAATTTTAATCCTGAGTTATTAGAGGACTTCAGAAATAAAGGACTGTTTTCTTTATCCAAGGTACTATGTGGGTTTTTTCCTTCTGCCTCTGTGGCCTGATAGTATGTTTAGTTCAATTAGGTGTGTTGTAAAGGAAAAAGTGTTTGAGTTGTGGATACCTCAGTAGAAATGGTTATCCCTGGACATACTCAGATGTTTAGGCCATGGAACAAATAAACTTTACTGGTTCTTAAATCTTACAGGCTGATGTACTCCTTCTCCTCTCCAAGGTTTTTTAAATTTTCTTCTTCAGAAACAAAAAATCTGTGGGATTTTTAATGCTCCATTAGTCTTGTTACTCTAATTTAGTTGTCTTGTGTTTAGTCTTGATAGTTTAAGTTTTTTTCCTTTCTTGCTTTTCTTTTAGGGGAGCAAGGCAAATAATTATCCTTCAAACCTCTGCCATAGATTGCTAGATTAATTCCACAAGAAATTAGATTCCCCCTCCAACTCCTTCCCAGTGTATTTTAAAATGATGTACCAAAAAAAAAAAATTATACATCTTGGTACTTTCAAAAAATGAGCAGCTTAATGGTTTTTAATCTGTAAAAAAAGCCATAAAGGCAGTCTCTTTGCTTTTGTTGTTATATTGCAAGGGTGCCAAATACATTACTTGGGCTATAAGAAAGTTGTTAGAATATGCACTGTTCCATATCAAGTGAAGAACTAGTTAAGACACTATGTCACCATTTTTATCTGATCTTGGATTGAAGGTTTTGAGAAGACAAACTTCCTTGAATCATCTTCCCATAATTAGAGGAAGAGAAGTTTTTGTGACTGTTTATGTTGCATGTAACTTCAGAAACTAAGGCCAGATGAAATTGCTTCAGTGCTTAAAAACAACTTTTTTATTCTTTGAGAAGTTGGTTATTGCATCAGAATTTTAAAACAGGATTTTGTGCAAATCCTTTATCTTCTCATGCATATACCTGCATGGGAAATACCTCTTGTCACCACCCGGCTTATGGCTGCATTTTCCAGAATAAAACAATATTTGGGTCTAGAAGTTTCAGTTTTACAGCAGGGCGTTTTAGTTCCAGATCCCAAATAGAATCAAATGGAAGTCCTGGCCTGCAAGTTTGCTAGGGTTTTTTGCCTCTTGATTTTCAAAAATTTTAAAGTAGCAGAGCAGATGAGTCTTAATAGTATTCACTTTAATTGTGGATGAGCTGTGCTGAATCAACCTCTTAGCTTAGTATTGTGGCAGGATTTTCAGCTGCCAGTAATTTATAAGTAGTCTGTCTTTTCATTTCTTTCACCAAGAAAGGCTTTTTAATCTTACATTTCGCATTATTAATTACATGAAAGTTAGAAAATTTCTAATAGAAAACTCATTGTCCAGAGAAAACAGTAGACAAAACAGGACTGGTATTCCAGTCTCCTGCTGCCTGCTGTTCCCTCTGGAGTCATGTTTTTGCTTTAAGCTTAATTCTGGCTACTTAGTGTCCTTATGAGTTGCAACAAATTTTCTAGGTACCTTCTCTTTAGAATTTTATATGTAAATATATACATTTGTATCTTGACTGTCAGCGCCCTGTTTTAATACTGCAATGTTTCTTCATCAAGGGGATACTCCCAGCTCCATGTTGTGATTCTTGTGTGTCCAGCCCTGAAGTATGTCCTCAGCCTACACAAGAAGGAAGCAGCTTCTTCCTCCACTTCTTTTTCCCTTTCTCACTCCCAGCTGTGGGTTCAGCTGGGCTTAGTACTTCTTTAAAGGGGAAGGGATGGATAATATTGATGATAAAATAGACACACATACATGTATACTTTCAGTATATATAAAGCAATATTTACTCTCTATATAATACATTAGTACTACAATTATATTAAATTTTACTTGAAATTGTTGTTATTAACAAATAATTTTACTTTTAATAACATTTTAATAACACAAAGTTGACAATAATAATTTAATATAATCATACATAGTGTATCATATAATAAGTATAAAGGCATTATTGGAATACTATGTGATATATCGAGTAAATAAGTTCTGATTTTTTTTTTCTGAGTTTTATTCTGGATATGAGTTTCTGGCTTCATACCTTAGCAGTTTTTTCTTATGACAAGTAGCCAGGTTCTGACACACTAAAGAAAACTGGTAACTGTAGTTCTTTGGCTGATGTGTCTGGCCCTCAGAGAAGCCCATTATGAGCTGCCTGTACTGATAGTCTTCAGTATCTAATGCATGGTATTTTGAATTCTGGTGAAGTTAGAATTCAGACCTAGTGGAAAATGCAGCAGAATTCAGTAGGACATTAGTATTCTGTAAGTGTTCAAACAACAGTTGAATTTAGGAATTGTCTGTATGTGGCTTCAGGGTGCGTGAACTAAAATTTTGGTGCTTTAAGGGCTCACTTGGCTTCTTACTTGCAAGCACAATGGCTTTAGTGTCTTAACAAGATACACAGCAAACTAAGGCCACTTCTGATCATTTCAAATATGACAGCATGAGTTCTTGTTGAGCAAAAGAGGAAAAAGTGCAAATGTCACCCTGATATTAGTAGGGAAGGAAGTTGTGCTGCTGCCTTCAGATAAGAAGTTGGATTGTTCTTAATAATGACAATTTCTTGGGGTTTCTTGAGTACTTCTAAAAATGTAAGCTTGTAAATGTCAGCTTATTTAGCAGACTTATGTCTGGGAGCATTTTAGAAGCTTTTTACAGTATAACCGAGAATTATGGGAGGTGGTGCAATTTTGGTTAAAGAGATTCGATAAATTAAAATCTTACGTTGTGTTTTGGTTTTGTCCCCTCTCTCCCACCCCAGTCCCATTGCTAGCAGTTATGAAAGCAATTCCCATGTGGCATCTCCATTGGACCCAAATGGACACTTCAATGTAGTCATTAAAGAAGAGCCAGTAGATGACTATGACTACGAGTCAAATATTTGCACACAAGGAATAACTGTGAAACAGGAAGACACAGATGAAGAAACTGATGAATATTCCAACACTGACGATGATGATCCCATTGTACAAAAACACCTAATGAGACGCCGTGAAACAGATGGGGCTGATGGAGAATTCACACCTAGGAAGCGTATGCTAGCCAGTCCTTCCGGTGTTGCCAAAGCAAAAATGTTAAAACTGGATAGTGGTAAGATGCCTGTGGTCTATTTGGAGCCTTGTACAGTCACAAAGAGCACAGTGAAGATCTCTGAGCTGCCGCAGACTATGCTTTCCTCTTGCAAGAAGGATAAATCCCCTTTGAGTGCAATCCTGGATTCCTTGCCCACGTGTTTTGAAAATCACAAAGACTCTTGCTCAGGCACAGTCACTGTGCCTGAGGAGTTAGTTATGAAGAAAGAATCTCCTGGGAGTAAAATGTCACAGAAATACTGTTCAGTCAGAGAGTCCCAGTGGGCTCTATCCAAATTACCTAATTTTAGTCTCAGGGGCTCAGTAAGTTGTGACTTTCCAGATAAAGAGATCTGTGGCAGAAAAAGGCCTGGCATACTGAAGAACCCTGTGTCCCTCAAAGGCTCTGGTAACAATCAAGGCACCCTATCATCAGTTACAAATAAAAGAGGAAGGCCCCGGAAACTGAAAATTTCCAAGGCTGGTCGACCACCTAAAGGTATAGGGAAAAATGTAGTAGCCAGCAAGAACACTTCTCTGGGGCCTGGGAATATCCTTCCAGATGTTAAACCAGACCTTGAAGATGTTGATGGTGTTCTTTTTGTGTCCTTTGCATCAAAGGTAAAACCTCATTGTTGTGGAGTAAAATTCAAAAATCTTGTAAATCCCTTGCGCTTACAACTGAAGTTATATTTTCTTTTAAACTGGGTTTGGAGTTTTGTGGCCTCTTTCCAAATCTGTTCTTATTTTGACCCTGTGTTAATCATAACATGGTGTTACTTCTTGCAGCTTAGAAAAAAGTAGGGGGATCTAGAGTTCTATATAAAGGAATGCATGCTTGTTTATGAAACAGTCTCATGTTTTGAATAATTTGGTGATATTTGATGTGGCCTACTTTGCATCTAAGTGTTTTAAGGTCTCTTAACTTACTCAAGGCTCTTCATGTATGTAGGAAGCTCTTGACATTAACACTGTTGATAGAGCTGGTGGAGAAGAGTCACAGAATCTTCAGGCTCCCCTGTTGACTACAAGTGATCCAGGTACATTTTTCGTCTTCTTTTTTTTTTTTTTTGAGAGTGGCTGTTTCCTGCAATAATGGAATTTGTAAAGACATACTGAAAAATTAATAATTAGGTCAGGTTTTTTGTATGGCAAACGTTTTTTATTTGTTCTCTTATTTTTTGAGTAGATTGTCAAGCAAGAATACAAGTACTGGAAAAGGAATTGATGGAAGAGCTGAAGACCTTGAGGCATAAACAAGTAATACATCCTAGCCTTCAGGAAGGTAAGTGGTCATGTACATAGTGATAAGCCTGATTGATCATTACAATTAATTATACTCAGCTGATAATTTCCTACTGGTGCCAATCCTGTGTCTGCCTAATGTGGCTGGGACCTGGCTTCTCATCTGCACACATTTTTGTTGCGAAGTAGAAAATGTGGAGGTGGCAGAAGGTGACTCCTGAGTCTCCAGTAGGAGAGCAGGAGTCTGCATGTTATGTGCCTCTTGCAGAAGTTACTGAGCCTTCTGACGGTGCCTGTTTTGTAATGACCTAAACCTGGTTGAAAGCAGTTAGAGTTGGTTTTACTCCTTCACAAAAGTAGGCATTTCTTGGTGAGTAGAAGAGCTAGAGATCCAGCAAGATTTAACCAAGACTACATTTACTGTGATTTGAATCCTTATTTGTTTGAGTCCCTATTCATCCAGTTCACTATCCCTGTTAAAGGGCCAAGCAATCTACTTGTAGTTTGTGATCTTCTGTTTATATACAATGTTATCCTGAGGTAGATGGAGGAAAGTCAAGGATCCGCAGAGTGGAGCTTAATGTTCTCTCTTCTGATGGTGTTGAAAGATATCAGCAATAGTAGTCCGGAGACCAATGACATTAAAGTAGGCATCAGAGCAGGTGATGAAGTGATTGATACACATGGAAACATTTTACTTCTTACTCTTGAGGTTGTGGCCCTGAGTGTTTCAAACACATAACTGTAATACTGTCGGGACTGAGTCTCCAAATACTGATCTTGGCTCTGATATGAGCTGTTCTGGGCCCTCACTGAGCTTCTGTGGTGAAGAATTGGATTATCTTGAATGCATGGTATATGATGAGAATTAGCAATGTTAAGCCATTTTAGGATTTTATTGTGGACTTCCTAGGTGTTACCTTTACCCAAAAAAAGTATAAAATTACAGTGTGTTGGCAACCATGTGGTACATTGGCAACTACAGCAATTGCGAGGGCTGTTTTATTCATGAGATGATCCTGCAGCTGGGAACATGTACAGCCCACATGCTTTTTCTCCAGCTAAGTCTTTCACTTGCAGTGTGAGATGCCTTCTGAAGGGCTTTGAGCAGTTCACAGCTACTACAAAATAGACAAGAAATGTCAAGCATTAGGCTAAGAAAAAGATATCTGAAGAATTTTGATTTTCTTGAGTGGTAATGACCATAATTTCCAATGTTGTATGGTAATCTGCTCAGCCTTTAAATAGTGAAATTGCAATTCAGCAATGATGGAGATGAACCACAGCTTCTAATTTTTAGAGTGAAAAGAAGACACAGGAAAACTATTCGCAGCAAGAGCATTACTACAATAGATGCAATCTGATTGAGCTGTGAAGTGAATTACAATATGAATACTCTTGTTAGACTTCAGGTACTGCATGTGAACAAGGAACCAGACTTTCTCCAGATTACCTTCATCTTCCGAATAATTACAGATCTCTTGCCTTGCAGACTTGAGATCCTGGAAGGAACAGGAACATCAGTTTTGATGTTAACTCTGGTTTTGATTCTCAACAGTGTAGTTGAGAAGTTTAAAATTCTATTTGAGATGCACTGATAAAATGTTGGAGCTGTACCTGAACCCTGCAATTGCTCTTGATCTCTGAAGTTAATAACAGGGTGATGGAGGCTGTCTAGATTTTAGAGGCACCAGAATTTCAGGAAAATTCTTCAGAAAGAAGGGACTACAACTTAAGTGTGTTAAAAGGAAAGTTCCTGCTGGAGCACTGCAATGCTATGGGATGCTTCTTTTATCTGAGCTAATTTGAATCTCTGACTATGTTCTTGAAAATTGAAAGCACTGTTGTCATGTTACATATTTCAGGTTCATCAGCTGATGAAGGTGAGAAAGTTCTTATAGTTCTTCATTGCTACAGCAATGTTTGCTTACAGCAACTGAAATTTAGCAATGCTCTGGAAGTGATGGAAATTTTAAAAAGTAATTGTTCACCTGTTATGTATGGGGATGTCTTTATTGACATAATACTTAACTGTTACCATTTGTTCTCCTCTGGCTGCTTGCAGTCATTCCATGTTGCACTTCTTGGGCTTATCCTCTTGGGTTTTGTCTTGGGTGTTTTTTACTTCATTATCCTAAACTAAAAAAATAGATTTTGTGCATGTGTGATGTTCTTATTTTTGTTTGAGTGTAAAACAAAGATAGGCTTGTTTTGGCAGGTGGCGGAAAGGAGAGTAAAGAAAAATAAACTCTGTACTCTTTCCATTTTATTTGAATAGAAAAAAAGAAATGGATGGCATCTTGACATTTGTCAGTCGACATATTTTTATACAAAACACCAGATTGACTTGCTTCTTGTTTTCCCTATGTAGATAGGAAAATTACATCTCACTAGACTGTCTGTGATAATAGTATCTTTTTAAATAACCATGCCTGAGATTTGTTTCATGTCAATTGTTTTCAGGCTGCTAGTAATCTGGTCATTTATGTGAACATAAATGTGTACGGCCAGCACAAGGTTTCTGCTGTATGTGCAAATATTACTTTGTTTCTTGAGCCTTGTCAAGCCATACATTGTCAGTTTCAAGATGCATACATTTAATGTATTCATTTCAAACTTGTGGGCAACAGTAGCAATTTGGAAGTTTCTATAGCTAAAAGTCAGTGGTTTCTTCAATTCAGTGTAACAATATTTCCTGAAAAGGTACAATATCAATTTTCCTAGCTTTTACTTTTCTCATCACTTGTGTATCTATATTTTTTCTGCCTTTGACAAAAATAGCTTTTATTACCAAATAAATCTTTCAATTTGAGTATTGGGGTTGTTAATGAAGGAACATGGTGATGCCACCACAAATGCTTCGGTGCCTTTAACGACACAGATTGTTTGGTTTCTTTATAGCCGTTTTTCCCCATTTGAGGACCAAATGAGTCCTGAAATCGCTGTCTAAACTCATATTTATATCATAACAGTCAAACAAACACACACACATTCTTCAGCGCTAAAATGTGTTTGTAGTCTCTTATTGCTGGTTGAAGCTGATGTATGTGTGATATATGTTCTTGCACAAGTTTAGCTCAGTACAAAAGGGGATGTGTAAGTACTGTTGGCAGGCTTGGTAACTTAGGGATATGAAATATCAGTCAGCTGGGTTGGGTTCAGAGAGTAACTCTAGCCTTCAAAGATGTAAATGGTGCCAATTTATTCAGAAAAACAGACAGAGGGTTTTATTATGAGATTTGTTACAACACTGGCACAGTGGTTAATAAATTTCTGTGAAAACTTCAGTAGCAGTCAAAAAAACGATGAAAAGTAATTCAGTTTTTTTCTCAAATTCCCATTCTGTAAAATGCTCTTTAATTGATACCTGCTATAAATCCAATGTAAGTAACTGTTGCGGCACTAATACTTTTTTTCAAGTCTCTTAAAATGGTGGGGAAATGCCAGAAAAGCTCTTGGTCACTGAACAGTTTATCTTTTAGTGAATATCTCGATTTTCTTTTTCCTAACATCTTGCTTCCTTGAGACATTTACTGTTACTTGTTTCTTGTAGTGGGACTGAAGTTGAATTCTGTAGACCCAACAATGAGCATTGACTTGAAATATTTGGGTGTGCAACTTCCTCTTTCCTACTCAAATTACTCTCTGTGGAGCTATCCAGGTACCAACCCCAATTCTCCAGGTGGGTAGAATATGAATTTGCTGTAAACTCAAGTGTCGCCTTTCTGTTATCAGTGAGAAGGAGAGAATGGCTATTTAGTTCAACTTGTTATCTAAAGAGATTAAAATGATACTAAAATGACAAAATAGGAGAACTTCTGTAGATCATTTCGTGGTTATTGGGCAAGGACTCCTGAGTAATTGTGGTTGAATTATTTTGAGGGTTCCTGTTTTGTGATGGTTGTGATCCAGTAATAATATCTATCTGTTTTATAGTGACCTCTCACTATAAAATATATATATATTTTATAGTGACCTCTCACTATATATATTTTCTGATTGCTCAGAAAAAGCTTAAGCAATCTGAATTTGTCTGATATTGCTTACATACCAAACAAAAAAAGTTGTCTTTCACAGAGCTGATTATCAGAATTTTCCAGAAGAAGGCCTTGAGATGCCACGTGGGGCTACCCTATAACTTCACAATAATTATTTATTACAGAAGTTGTGACTGATTGTTCTTTTTTAAACTTGCTTGGTATCCAAACAAGTGCATTTCTCATACTGTGAATCACACTGCGACTGTGGTTCTCATATTGTTGGTAGGTACTGTTTTCAATAGTGAACTGGATAGACAAAGTATAGCTTATCTTATATGCTTGTCTATCTTCTGCTTAACTGTTTCTCCCACTGTAATATTCTGATCATTTATGTCTTTCTTAATCTACTCCTTTTAGCAGCTGGTAGAGGCAGACATTGAATTTCAGATTGTTTACGCTGCAGGAGAGGAGGATTCAATTCAAAAGACCTCAGTCAGCTTAGTGTCCAGTGCAATTATTTCTAGACTAAGAATATGTTAAACAGCCACACAGATCCCTGGTAATACTTTTGCATTCCATCTTAGCTCCCACAGTTGATGCATAACTTGACAGAGATGCAACTGTTTGCCTTTTGTGGTTATTCACTGGCCATGTCCCTAATAGATACTCATCTGAATTTGACAGAGCAGTGAACATTAAATGAAGTTTCTGCAGGTGTTATGAAAATCATTGGCCCAACTGAGGGGAAAGAATCAAGTTACTCTTCTTGCTGAGTGAGGCTGTAGTATGAGCTCAAAACCTGCCTCTTCCATTTTAGCCTACTAATTAGTTGATAGGCCCATTAGACTTTTCAGAGCAAATTGCTTTTGCTCATTGCCAAGGAGACTAAAACAGAAAATAAAGGAAACACTTTTTGTGTGGAATTGCAGATGCTCGGTCATAGAGCAGAACTCTACAGGAAACTTGGCGTTCTTGTTAAGTATTCTGTTAATTTAAAAAAAAAAAAAAAAAACAA